>CM031628.1:8498847-8518847 GCA_018398815.1 Conus ventricosus | reverse complement strand
ACTAGTTCTGACTGCTCCAAAACAATCTATCAAGCAGTTATAACTGCTATCAACTAGTTCTGACTGCTCCAAAACAATCTATCAAGCAGTTATAACTGCTCTAAACAAAGACTTTTTTCCCCTCGCTCAAAACCTGTCGCCAGAACATAGCAAGAGACCATTCTTTTTTTAATTGAATACCAAACCGCCTTTACTCAACAATATAAACCCAGCCATTTAAAGAAAAAAGTTAATTAAAACGAGACAAATGTGGAACCACAGACAAGCTATGATTTGAGGAATCCTAATTTTTTAACATTTTAATCCCTGCAGAAAGAAGTGTGCACTGTGAGTCTTTCAAGGCAAACGGAAAAAAAAATTATACAAGACTACAGTTGTTGTGTTTTGTATCTCCGAATTCCAGTCAGCCCATTTCTCATTGATTTTGTGAGTTATTTGTACGGCCTCAAAGGGAACCCTTTTACAGATTTGCCCAATAATCGCTTTGATTAAAAAAGCTAGTAACTTTAATTAAGCACAACTCCAGAAGGAAAACAACCAACATTTAAAAACAAACCTTTCTTTTAAACCGTGTCGTCTGTTCTGGATAACAATGTGAATCATCATTATTCTTTAAACACCGTTACCATACTTTTATGTTAGACGGTAGCTTCATATTCCCGTTTCTCTTTACAGAAGCTTCTACACATTTTTTTTTATTGACTAAAACTGACTGCACCCAGTCTGAGCCGACTGTTGGTTGGGGGGTAAGTCAGGGATAATTGCAGCGCTGCCATCACCGGAGAGTACCTCCAGCAGGACAAACAAGGAGACACGCTAGCACTTACCCCTTTTATAGTATGGACTCAGACGCGGCTATCCATCCACTTCAGACAAAAACTGGGAACTCGCCGACTTGCCGGAGAGACTTCACACACTTTCTTCCCACACAAGACCAAAACAGAAAAAAAAAAGATCCGTTCTCTCAAGGCCAGCATGGAGAAAGACACTTAAAAAACAAAAACAAAAAACCAACAACAGATTTAACTGTGTCAGCAATACGCCTATTTTGTTTGTGAAAGTAACGAAAAGTAGCAACGCGTTTTACGTTATGATTCAATATGTAAAAAATGTTTTGGGAAAAAAGATCATGCCTACCATTTCTCCTGGGCTGCACCTCCACCACCAAGCCCTTCAACACCAGCACCACCACCACCACACACCTCCTCCGCCAACTGGAAGCCATCAGGGGACCACAGCCACGGATCATGCGCCCTCGACATGTGACGGCGGACTGTCGTCTGCTCCAGCCGAGTTCGCTTCTCGCCCCCCCCCCCCCCCCCCCCCCACCACCCCCCCCACAACCTCCCACCACCCTCCCGCCACTTCCGCGCCCACCCTTTCCCCGCTCGCGGCGTCCCCGGGCGGTGTGTCGTCTGGTCGATAGTCCAACAGAGTTACGCTCCTTGGCTGTCCTCGCCGCAGGGGAGGGAAGCGGGGAGTCGAGGAAGCAAAGAGCGGACGAGAATGGTTGCGCCTGCCTTCATTCGTTCACAGTCCCCGGGTCTATTGAATTTGCAGGCCCAGCGCCTCCTGGTAAAACGGATTACCAACGAGCCAGTTTTCTGACATGGCAACAGCCACAGCCCTGACATTGGTGCCACCATGGGGGGGGGGGGGGGGGGGGGGGGGGGGGGGGGGGGTTTGCTGCTGCCATTGCTACTGCTGCTGCTGGTGTTGTTGTTGTGGTGGTGGTTGAAAATGGAGAGGCGAGGAATCCATCACAGGGTTGGGAGGATGGGCTGTATTGGTCTGTTGATTTACAATAAGGGGAAGAAAAGGCGGCCATGGTTGGGGATAAATATATATTTATTGTGGTGTGGTTTATCCAAGCCAAACATCGATTCGTTTTGGTTCACGGCATACAGAAATCGATAGATGGAAAAACAGAAAATTAATGAAAAGAAAACACAGGCACGTGCGAGCGAGCGAGCGCATGCGCGCACACACACACACACACACACACACACACACACTCTATCTATCTCTATTGAGAGAGAGAGAGAGAGAGAGAGAGAGAGAGAGAGAGAGAGGAGAGAGATGAGAGAGAGAGAGAGAGGATAGAGGGCGAGAGAGAGAGGGAGAGGGAGGACAGGAGAGGAGAGGAGAGGAGAGAGAGAGAGAGGAGAGAGAGAGAGAGAGAGAGAGAGAGAGAGAGAGAGAGAGAGAGAGAGTGAGGGAGGGAGGGAAAGGCGGTAGGTGGGAGGGAGGTGATCAGGTTTACAGTTTTAATCATTACAGTCCACACAGACCTTTTGGAAGCTGTCAAACACTCAGACAACAAAAAGGTCACATTACAAAAATGATGGCCTTGTCCACACACACACACACACACACACACACACACACACACACACACACGCACGCACGCACGCACACACTCAACACGCGCCCCACACACACACACACACACACACACACACACACACACACACACACGGACGCACGCACGCACACACTCACGCACGTGGTGTGTGTGTGTGTGTGTGTGTGGGAGTGGTGTGTGAGCGAGAGAGAGAGAGAGAGAGAGGAGGAGAGAGAGAGAGAGAGAGAGAGAGAGAGAGGAGAGGGGAGAGAGAGAGACAGAGACAATTTTTGTTGTTAATTAAAGTATCACTGTACCCATTTTCCAGCCTTTTCTTTAATTTCGATCAATTTACTCGTCAAATAACGTTCACAAATAGCCTTCAAGGGATGTAGGTGAGACAGACAGGGCCATTCTTTCTACGAGACGTTTGTTCTGTGAAGGACTATGAGCGCTTGTTTTTTTGGCCTTCCAGTCACGCAAGTGTTCACCCCTGGACCTAAACAACCAGTCCAGTGCTCCCCAAGGCCAGCTGGAATCAGGTTCATCCTGGGTCTACCCTTTTGAAGAGTCCCATAGCTTGAGCGGGGAATCGTGTTCAATCGGGGCGAAGGAGCTTTAGTCCAGTTGTCTTTCAGGTCACCGGAAGGAATCGGTGCCCTGCAGCGGTGGGGTAACCAATAGGAGGAAAGATCACGTGTGTTACCGGAAGGGCTCGGTGCCCTGCAGCCGTCGCCAACCAATCAGAGCAAAGCTTACGTGTGTTCCCCAGACACGATCATCACATGGGGTAGAGAGGGTGTGAGGGGGTTGTTGGTGCTAACTTCCCGAGAAGAAGGAACCGCGGAAGGTTACGACGTGTAAGTCTCCAAACAAAGAGGATTGAATCTCTAAACAAAGAGGACTTAATCTACGAACAAAAGGATCTAATCTCCAAACAAAGATGATTTAATCTTCAAACAAATCGGATTTGATCTCTAAACAAAGAGGACTTAATCTTCAAACGCGAGAGGATTTAATATCAAAACAAGGAGGATTTCATCTCCAAACAAAAGCATTTAATCTCCAAACAAAGAGGATTTAACCTCCAAACAAAGAGGATCTAACTCCAAACAAAAGGAAATAATCTCCAAACAAAGAGGATTTAACCTCCAAACAAAGAGGATCTAACCTCCAAACAAAGAGGAAATAATCTCCAAACAAAGAGGATTCAATCTCCAAACAAAGAGGATTTAACCTCCAAAAACAAAGAGGATTCAATCTCCAAAAAAGAGGAACAACGCAAGGATACAATTTCCTTGGTTTCCCAGCAGAATGAAACCGCTGCAGGTCGACGACCGAGACGTCGGAAGGAAGGACGTCTGCGTCACGCCCTTCCACGTCCACGACTATCCGTTCAACTGACCAAGATAGAAGTAAACAAATAAACAATCAAAGAAACAACACACATCTCTGCTTTTACACACAGGCTCAGCAGACCTGTCTCTGCGGCTCTCGGGACAGGTGCACGTGCAATGACAGCGGCTCTTGTACATTAAGGCGCTCACAGCTCACTTACGCACTTCACAGCACGCCAGACACAAGGCACGGTTCACGAACGTACAGTTCCAATCACCACGCCTGCCATTCTAGGATCAAACTCCACCAGTCTTCTACTCAACAGACCCAAGAGATGGATTAATTGTCATCCAACTGGAGCATAGTTTTAAAGCATTCATACGACTATAGCACAGGGCATCCCGGCATAGCGTGCACGTGCAGAGCATAGCAAGGTGCCCATAGCATAGATGGCAGTGGGGGTGGGGTAGAGGTTAGGCTGGTGCAGACAGCATGGTTTGCCACACAGCAGAGTATCTGGTCCACAGTCAATCGTTCTGTCGCCGTTTGGATCGGTTCCGTTTGTGAGAGTGCGGGGGGATGGGGGGATGGGGGGGGGGGGGGGGGGGCGTGTCTGTCGGTCGGCCGACCTGTACTGTTCCCACAATGCATCAGTGGAGATCGTCTTACCCCCCCCCCCCCCCCCCCCCCCATCCTCCCCCAGATAGTCTGGCTGGGTAGTGTCTCTCGGTGAAAAGGTTACAGAGGGAGAAAGCGCCTGGCCCCGTTCTGCTCGGCATGCCTGCCGAGGTCTGTGCTCCCATCGACTACTCCGTGGAACAGAGCCGACAGCATTCGTCAACACACTGACATACGACACACACACACACACACACACACACACACACACACACACACACAAGAGACTTGACAGGAAGTCAGCTTAAAAAGGATGGAAAGTGGCTGAGAGAGGGAGGGGGGGAGGGAGGGAGGGTGGGAGGGAGGGAGGGAGGGAGGGAGGGAGGGAGAGAGAGAGAGAGAGAGAGAGAGAGTCAGACACACAGAAAGACAGACAGACAGAGACAGAGAGAGAGAGAGAGAGAGAGAGAGAGAGAGAGAGAGAGAGAGGAGGAGAGAGAGGAGAGAGAGAGGGGAGAGAGAGAGAGGAAAGAGAGAGAGAGAGAGGAGAGAGAGAGGAGAGAGAGAGAGGAGAGAGAGAGAGAGAGAGAGAGAGAGAGAGAGAGAGGAGAGAGAGAGAAAAGAAACAGACACACAGACGGACAGACATAGATACTGAAAGGTTTTAGAGCAACAGGCAGACAGTAAGAAAGGAAGAGGAGTGTGGGGGATGGGGGAGAAAGGGGAGGGAGGTGAGACTCACAGACAGAGCAAACGAGAGACATTAACACAAACAAACAAAAACAGCCATCTAGACAGGCAAAGGAAAACAGACAAAGGAAGAAGGGGGTGGGGGGGAAGGGAGAGAGAGAGAGAGAGAGGAGAGAGAGAGAGACAGAGACAGACAGACAGACAGACAGACCAACAGAGAGAGAGAGGGGGGGGGGAGCAAGCGAGGGGAACAGGGGGACGGAAAGAGAGAGGGAGTGAGTGAGATAGAGAGAGAGGGAGACAGAGGGAGAGATGGAGAGAGAAAGAAAGACAGAAAGAAAGAGGAGAGAAAGAGAGTAAGAGACAGAGAGAGACAGACAGACAGAGACAGATAGAGAGACAGAGAAAGAGAGAAAGAGAGAGACGGAGAGAAATCACTAAGGCTACCGCCCAGAGAAGCTCTGGTTAGTCGAAGACGTCGGTTGCAGTGGGAAAAGTTTAAACAGTGATCAACTCATGTCCATGGAAACCAGTCACACGACGCAAGTCATGTTGATCTTCTACCAACACCACCACTGGCATCCTTTTTCCCTGGGGTCTCGGGCAGACGATGGATCGCTCACGCTGGCTCCGCGACTTGAAGGATGACTGTCGTGTGGGTAACAAGAGTCACGTGGTGTTGTGCGAATGCTGGTTGCATAGAGAAGATGCACCGGTCCCTGACTGTACTGGCGAGGAGCCTGAGCGGCAGGGCGGCGTCTCCTCTCAAGGGTTGCCCTCAGGGTGGCCCCGTCACTGACAGCTCCCTGTGTGACTTGCCCGTACTCGGGCGGGAAGTGTGTGTGGGATGGGGGGGTGGTGGTGATATGTGTGTGTGTGTGTGTGTGTGTGTGTGTGTGTGTGTGTGTGTGTGTGTGTGTGTGTATGCGTGTGTGTGCGTGGTGTGTGTGTGTGTGTGTGTGTGTGTGTGTGTGTGTGTGTGTGAGTGTGTGAGGGACCCAGGTGTTTAAGCCATTCGGAGTCAATTGATGGAGGTGAAAGTGTGTGTGTGTGTGGTGTGTGTGTGTGTGTGTGTGTGGTGTGTGTGTGTGTGTGTGTGTGTACGTGTGTGTGTGTGTGCGCGCGCGCGCGCGCGCGCGCGTGTGTGTGTGTGTGTGGTGTGTGTGTGTGTGTGTGTGTGTGTGTGTGTGTGTGTGTGTGTGCGCGTGTGTGTGTGTGTGTGTGCGTGTGCGTGTGCGTGTGTGTGTGTGTTGTGTGTGTGTGTGTGTGTGTGTGTGTGGTGTGGTTATATCACTTACTGGGCACAGAAGATGAGACAAATAAAAAGGGCGGAGGGTGGTGGTGGTGGGGGGTGGGTGGGTGGAGGAAGGTGTTATTCCTTTCTAAATTTCATACGCTGAACTTTTATTTTTCACCATCATCAGCCATTGCTAACGAGGCAAAATATCCCTTTTTTTAACTACGAGGCGAAGCATCTTATTTTGTCCGTATTCTGTTCGCTTGTCTTCCACGTCAGACGATGGAATGACCCGGGACTTACATACAGCTGGACCTGGTCGAAGAGGCACAGAAGCGAACTTCTCAAGGCTGCAATTTGCCACAGCCGTCTGACAGAGACGTGGGGCAAGACACCCCTCACAGGGTGACTTGCCCTTGGGAGGCCCTAACCCTCCACGGAGTTGCGGGTTCGACTCCCGACGGCGCCGAACAACCTTTGTGACGGCAAGAAAGGTGCATCCAGGAAAATGATGACCGGGAAGAGCCCTGCCCCTTAGAGCGTGGAAGATGTTCAGGTTCAGAACCAACCGTTTGATTATCCGAGGAAGGTGGGCAGTGCCGGCCTTTTTTGAAGTCCTTGAAGATCTTCATCCTCTTCTTCAGCTCCCCCGACAGTTTTTCTCTTCGAGAAGCATTTTTTTCCCCTTCTTTCTTTGGTTCCCATCATATCATAAGGAAAAAAAGGCATTCTTACTTCTTTGATTGGCCATCCATAATCAGTAAGAAAAAAAAAGCGTTTAAGAATCTGGAATGTTCTTGAATGCAGAGTCCATTTAAAAAAAATGGACATTCAGTTCAGTTTGAGTCAATACTCCTTTTTTTGTGTCCCTGCCTTCATAATAGTCCACTCAGACTGTGGAATGCTCGTGTTCGTTCAGACGCCTTCAAATATTCCACTTCAGCATCCCTGTGGAATGCTCGTGTTCTGTGTCACTGCCTTCATAATATACCACTTCAGTCTGTGGAATCTCGTTTCTTATCTGTTCACTGCTTCATAAAATTTCCACTTCCAGTCTGTGGAATGCTCGTTTCTGTGTCACTGCCTTCATGGCAAACGAGCTCAGTAATGTGGTATCTTTTTTGTTTTTCAGGGTCTCTACCTTCATGCATTCCGCATCAGTTGTGTGTGCGTTTCTCAGGCACTACCCTTCACATCAAAACCAATCTGTCCCATGGAAAGCTCTTTAAACACGATCTTTTAGGAATGGCCAATCCAGCTAGTCCCTCTTCTCTGGACCTCTTTTACAAGATCCATCCTAAAATGGCCTTCCATGTACAGTTTTGGCGGCACGCCTCTCTGCAAAAGTTCTCTCTTCTCCTCTCTACTCTTTCCCCCCTCTCTCTCTCTCTCCTCACTCTACTCTCTCTCTCTCTCTCTCAACAAAGCCTCCACAATACAACTGGTAACAATATGAAATTGACAATAAGACCGATAAAGATCAATTTGAGATGCAGCTCGATCATTAGGTAAAAATTCACTATTTATTTTTTTCTCTCCAACATACTCAAGAAAAACGACCCCTTTTTATATAATGGAAATACCATGTCTTACAAAACAACGATGGGGTGTGGGGACGGGGGACGGGGGGGTGGGGAGGGGGGTGGATTGGAAGAGCCTGAGAACACAACGAGCTGTGAGGATAAGTGGGATGCAGGAGAAGGGGGGGGGGGGGGGGGAGGAGGGGGAGAAAGAAGAACGGAAGGTGGCAGGGCTGAGAAGACGTGTTCCCATTTCTGGCTTTGGTCAATACGATACGGTAGCTGCTTTAACATTTTCAAGTTCTTGTCGCCGAATCCCTGCAAAAGCTTTCAAACGATCTCCCCCATCATAGCCCCCTCCCCTTCACCACTGCAGGAACCTGCCCTGTCGCCCCCCCCCCCTCCCCCCCCCCCCCCACAAAAAAAAAGAAAGACAGAAAAAAAAAAGGAAAACCAATGGGGGGGGGGGGAAGAGGAGGTAACAAAAAAGAGTTAGTTCCCTTTGATTTCCACTCATCCGTTACCCCAGATCGACGCGTGTCACGTGCGCGCGTTTCTCAGGCGAAGAAAGAGGAGAAAGGCCCAATCAATGGACGAGCTTTGTTGCGAGGTGAAATAACCAGGACCCGGACCCGTTTCCGCCGGAATCATAACCGCCGACTTTAACGCTCCTGACCGTCGCCAAGGAACGGCGGCAGTGACAGACACAGACAGGGGTTCTGCTGTTATTGGTCAGCAGCGCCGGAAGCAGGGCGGTGGGGGGGTAGGGTAAAGGGGTATTGTTGATTTAAGCCGGGTGATTGTTTCCTGTAACCCAAAGCCCTGGGGTGGGGAAGCGCCATCCATACCTGGTGTGGTGAGCGTCGTGTTGTCGTGTGAGTGTGTGTTTGTGTGTGTTGGTGTGTGTGTGGTGTGTGTGTGTGTGTGTGTCCGTGTGTGTGTGGTGTTGAGTGTGTGTGTGTGTGAGTGATTGTGTGTGTATGTGTGTGTGTGTGTGAGTGGTTTGTGAGTGTGTGTTGTGTGAGTGTAGTTTGCAGTGTTAGTGTGTTGTATGTGTGTGTGTGAGTGTGGTGTGGGTGTGTGTGTGTAGTGTGTGGTGTGTGTTGTGTGTGTGTGTGTGAGTACTGTCAGCAGGAGAATGGTCAGCAGGTGGAGATGGCATGACAGCGCACCCCCCCCCCCCCCCCCACAAAGTATACACACAACACATACACACCAGACACACACATCCCACCACACATTCACACAGCGCCACAGACTGCGTAAATGGGAAGGGTGAAGGAGGTAGCGGTAACACAGTGCCACGATGTTTCCCCAGCACAGGGTAACCCCCCAGACGTTCCCCTATGTGCCACACGGAAAGAGGAAAGAGACCCTCTCCACATGTTCCAACGTGTATCACGTCTGCCACACAGGGGTCAACCTCACAGGAAGGTCGACTGTGTGAGGCGTTGTGGGATTTAACTGAGCAGGATCTACTTTCTGTTTAATCACACCGAGCAGATCAACCAGGCTCTTCCCGGTTGTCATCATTACACCGAGAAGAGGGAGGGGGAGAGAGAAAGAGGGAGAAGCGGAGAGAGAGAGAGCGAGAGAGAGAAGAGCGAGAGAGAGAGAGAGAGAGAGAGAAAGAAGAGAGAGGTAGGAGATAGCGCGAGAGAGAGAGAGAGAGAGCGAGAGAGAGAGAGAGAGCAAGAAAGAGGAATAAGAGGAGAGAGAGAGAGAGAGAGAGAGAAGAGAGAGAGAGAGAGAGGAGAGAGATGAGAGAGAGAGGAAGGAGAACAAGACAGAACAGACGCCACAAACAAGGGAGACATTTTGAGAAAGGAAGCAACTGGGCAGCAGCCCTGAACGGACGGTGCAGAGTCCTGCCACTGGAGACCAAGCCCATGGTGGATTATGTACCCTTGGCAGCACTGCTTGAAGTGAGGAAGATTGAAAAAAAAAAAAAAAAATTTTTTAAAAGCAATACCACACCATTCCTACAAGACACATAGGTGTATTTACAGTCATTCGTACCTTGACAACTCATCTACCGGCAGCCTCAGGGAACAATTCAGGCCGGTGCGGATCGACGACAAACCTTCCGCGGGATGTAGCCAGGTTGGTTGAAACAAAACATCAGAACAGTGAAACGCCGCGCGCACCACACACGCACGCACGCACGCACGCACGCACGCACAACGCACACACACACACACACACACACACACCCACACACACCACACACACACACATACACACATACACACACCACAAACACACAATCCACAGCTAGAGTCCCATGTGACACAACAATTTACATTTTCATGAGCCAGTGACGCCAGAAATCCACGTCATCAGAATTGGTACACGACAAACCGATGGCACGTCCCTCAACCCACCTCCTTCACACCCCCCCCCCCCACACACACACACACCCCCACACCCCTTCCCCGTCCCATCCCTCTCCTCTCCACCCACTCCCATGCACCTCCCCCATACCCCCCCCTCCCCCCCCCCACACAACACACACACACACACACACATCCACCTTCCATTCCCTTCTCCTCCCATCAATGCAGACTTTTCAGGCCTCTTCAAAGTGGGATTTCCCCTCGTCACAGGCCAGCGGAAGAAAAAACACACGGTTGGTGATTTGATTGTCTCGAACAGGAAATCCGAAATCGTCCACTTTAAAAAACAACAACCAACAAAAGCGATCAAGAAGAGAGAGAGATAGAGAGAGAGAGAGAGAGAGAGAGAGAGAGAGCACAAAAATTCATTCATTCTGGGCATTAAAAATTAACGACCTTGCCTAGTACTCTCCCAATCAGTCGTATGCAAAGCTAAATCCTGCAAATCGATTTTTAAACTTTAAGCAGAGAGAGAGAGAGAAGGAGAAGAGAGAGAGAGAGAGAGAGAGAGAGATAGGGGGGGGGGGGGGTGGAGACCAACATACAAATCAGAGACATAAGCCAGACTGAGAGTGAGAGATGACAGACATAACAGATAGAACGCAGAAGAGAGAGCGAAGAGAGAGAGAGAGCAGAGAGAGAGAGAGAAGAGAGCGTTCACCGATACACACAGATACGCATGAGCGCGCAACACACACACACACAAACACACTCATCACACACACACTCATACGCGCGCGCGCGCGCGGCAGGCCCCAAGAACAACATGGACACAACAATCAAATGTAAGTCGAAGGACAGCGAAAAAGAAAAAAAAAAAAACCTACAAATTTTACGCTTGTCACCTTTGACCCTCGTCCTCCACGCCCCCCCCCCCCCCCCCCCCCCCCCGACCGATCCCCCCCCCCCCCTCCACATTCCCAGCCCTCCCCCCATTCCTTTCTTCCAGGACAAAAGTGTCGGGAGGGCAGCTGTAGAAGTACACTCCTCCACACTTGGTCGACCTGCACGTGTCATTACGTTATGATAGGGGGTTAGGGGGAGGGGAACACACATTTACACAGTAGCCGCGGCGACGCGTGTTGACAATCGACGTCGGCGGTGAATTTAGTGTGTATCTGTCAATATTAAATAGGGCAAGTAGATAATGACAGCTGTTTGCTTGTGGTTGGTGAGGTTTCACTTCTGTGGTGTGTTGTGAGTGGTGGTGTGGCGTGCGTGCGTGCGTGCGTGCGTGCTGTGTGTGTGTGTGTGTGTGTGTGCGCCGCGCGCGCGCGAGTGTGGAGAGTGACTGTGTTGCAGGGGGGGGGGGGGGGGACCAATGCTTTAACCTCACTGTCAAAGCTTGTACGTAACAGCATCCAAAAACGAGATATACGACAAGCATCCCCACTTTGCCCACCCCCCAGACAGACAGAAGACACAGAGAGAAGAGAGAGAGAGAGAGAGAGAGAGAGGAGAGAGAGAGAGGAGAGAGAGAGAAGAGAGAAGAGAGACAGAACAGAAGAGAGAGATAGAGACAGAGACAGACAGAGAAGAGACCGACCGACAGATCAGACAGACCGAACAGACACAGAGCAGAGACAGAGACAGAGCAGTACCTAGAGAAAGCAAGCAAGACCAGCTGAGGCGATCAACTTACTTCTTAATAGATCTAGTTGCAAAGCGAGACGACTGCAGGCGGAAATCTAAACAATCTAAATAAATGTTATCGAAAACCGCCCAGAGAACGTGGACAAACGATTCACAAGACAAACACACAACTGCGTTTTCGCCCTCTTAGGTCTACGTCAGGTGATATTATAAACGAATAAAACAAAACGAAAATTCCTTAGCTTGATCGCTTCAGATCGGCTTAGGGTTCGCGCAAGAAAAGGCATGAATGAGTAACAAGGCCATGTTAGAAGGGAAATAGTGATGGAGTCAAAGTCGAAATGAATGATAAGAATATTACTGAGATAGGAATACTATCATGGTCAACATATTTATTTTTAAAAAATGTTTCCTTATTATTTATTTGCTTATTATAAAAATGTATTTTCTAAATATGTTTTCCTGTATCATGCTTTCGTTACCTTAAACCTTCAACTATCATTGTAAGCAGTATCATTCAGTAATGCTATTGCTTGTATTGAACTAACCACCTATGCATTGACATCACCACGCCTCGCCTCATGAGGACTGTTGCCACGGCAACCCTGCAGCTAAGAAATCCTCTATAACCCACTCTCTTCTCCCATAACCCATACTTATTAGACACCAGGATTGATCCTGTCTCCCCCCCCCCCCCCCCCCCGGGGGGGGGGGGGGGGCCCAATATTTTGACCATTATTAAGTATTCCTATCAGTAACATATTATCATCATTACGACTTTTGACTCACTCACTAATTTCCCTTCCTACAGCCTCGTTCTCAATCAAACGCCCCTTCTTCCTTGCGCCCTGACCTAAGCCGATCTGAAGCGATCAACGCTAAGTGAAGTTTCGTTGTTTTATTCGTTTATATAGCACCAGACGAAGACCTAAGAGGTCGAAAACGCGTTGTGTTTTGTCTTGTGACTCGTTTGCCCACGTTCTCTGGGCGGTTCGTAAACATTTATTTAAGATTTATCTTCTTAAGTCAGAGAGAAAAAGGGGGAGGGAGGTGGAGGGAGGGGGGAGGGAGGGACACAGAGAGAGGGGGAGAGAAAAAGAGAGAGAGGGGGAGGAACTGAGAGAGAGAAGAAAGTAGAGGACGGGAGCAGGAGAGAGAGAGAGACAGAGACAGACAGAGAGAGACAGAGTATTACAGAAAAGGACTAGAACCACACGGGAGATCACCCACGCGCCTTGCTCCCCGCTGGAACACTCCCCCCCCCCCCCCCCCCTCCCACGCCCCCCCCCCCCCCCCCCCCCCCACGCTGCCCCCCCTGACAACGTCTTCTTCTTTCCTTTTCTCTCTCTTTACTCACGAGGTCCTTGAACCGACAGCGACCAGTACGTGACCAGCGAGCGCCCGTCGGCCTTGACCCCGTTGACCTCGCAGGAGAAGGTCATCCAATCGTCGGGCCCCAGCTCCAGCACGAGCAGGCGGAGGGCGGTGTTGGCGCGAGCCGCGCGCGCTGAGGTGGCAGGAGGCCCACATGGTGCGCGTGGAGCACTCCAGGGTCTTGAGGTTCACGGAGGTCAGCACGTGGTTCTCGGGAGGAGTAGATGGCCATGGACAGGATGTCCACCTCGGGGTCCAGGGCGGTGCCCGAGCACTCCACCTCCTGCACGGCGGGGGCGTCGAAGAAAGGTTTCACTGTCATCCCTGTGACCACGAGGAGGACATGGTTCGGTGGTCATGGTTGGGAGGGACATTTTTTTTCTTTTTTTAATAATGATATTCCTTTCCTCAGGTATGTCAAACGAAAGGTTCGGTGATGATGGTTACGACTGACACTTTAAAACAAATGATATTCCCTTTTTCAGATATGTTACACGATTATTTCATGCAGTCACTGCGCGTTCTTTTATGTGATATTCAAGTATACCATTTGGAATATTCATTTATGAGATTTCAAGTATACCATTTAACACAAGTTCTACGGAGTAGCCGAGGCAACGTCTCACTAAACGTAGAACAAAGATTGGCTACATGTAAAGAGATCTTTCCAAAGAGAGTTTGGCAGTATGTAAAGAGACCTTTCCAAAGAGAGTTTGGCCATATATAGAGGTCTTTCCACAGAGTTTGGCCATATAAAAAGAGGTCTTTCTAAAGAGAGTTTGGTCATATACAAAGAGATCTTTCCAAAACGGCTTTGGCCATATACGAAGAGATCTTTTCAAAGAGAGTGGCCATATATAAAGAGATCTTTCCAAAGAGGGTATGGCCCTATATTATGAGATCTTTGCAAAGAGAGTCTGGCCATATATGGAGAGATCTTTCCAAAGAATTTGACCATGAAGAGACACTTCCAAAGAGAGAAAAGAAAGAGCGAAGCAGGTAAAGCCACATCTGCCTTTGTCGCAGGACTCTAATACAACACCACAGCCGTGCAATAAAAGAGCCAAGCAGGTAAAGCCACATCTGCCTTTGTCGCAGGACTCTAATACTACACAACAGCCGTGGAATAAAAGAGCCAAGCAGGTAAAGCCACATCTGCCTTTGTCGCAAGACTCTAATACAAACACAACGGCCGTGGAATAAAAGAGCCAAGCAGGTAAAGCCACATCTGCCTTTGTCGCAAGACTAATACAACACCACAGCCGTGCAATAAAAGAGCGAAGCAGGTAAAGCCACATCTGCCTTTGTCGCAGGACTCTAATACTACAAACTGCCTTTGTCGCAGGACTCTAATACTACAAACTGCCTTTGTCGCAGGACTCTAATACTACAAACTGCCTTTGTCTCAGGACTCTAATACTACAAACTGCCTTTGTCGCAGGACTCTAATACTACACAACAGCCGTGGAATAAAAGCGGGGGAATCACAAAAAAACAAACAAAACAAAAATAAAAAAATGAACGGGTTAATTAAAATCACGGTCATCAGTTACGTCAGAATGAGACGATGACGAATATTTAGAACAAGTCGAGACTACAGCGTGTACGTAACGAAAGGCAGGACTGTATTTAAAAAAACACACACAAAAAAAAAAAACCCCAAAGATCTGCCCTCGTTTGAACTCGAAGCCAGCCGTCGTATTGATGCATGTATTTCCACGTTGGAGAGAAACCAAGTTTGGCACCCCCCCCCCCCCCCCACCCCCTCTCCCCTCCTGCCCACCGCCCTCCCCTTTCATCGCATGTAACACGTGAGTACAAATAGGCAATCACCTCTCTCGTCATTTTTCTTTTTCTTTTCAGGGTATTGATTTCGTCTGCTTAGTTCTAATACTTTGAAACCGAATACGACATATCGCATGCTTGTGGACTTTGGTCGCGCTTTTCGTCGCCCTCCAAAAGTTGTCATGTAATGGAAGAAAGTATGGTGTGAGCGACGTGCCAAAAGGGAAGGATCAATCAAAGTTGTCATGTAATGGAAGAAAAGATGGTGTAACGACGTGCCAAAAGGCAAAGAACAATCAAAGATGCCATGTCATGGAGAAGTATGGTGTTAACGACGTGCCAAAAGGCAAAGATATATCAAAGTTGTCATGTCATGGAGGAAAAGTATGGTGGGAGCGACGTGCCAAAAGTTAAGGATTAAATACTGTGTACTGTCAACAGATTCAGAGACAGGTGGATGATTAGAACCAATCCATCAACACATTCACCATGGTCTGGATTGACAGGGATGGATTTCACCGCTTGCAGAAGCTACACTTCTGATAAAAACAAATCTGTAAACTGACACGACTTGTGATGAATCGAACATTTTGTTTTCTAATACAAACAGTATTCACCTTAAAGTCACTGAAATTCACCCCTTGGAATGAAGCGGGGTCATGACCTTTACCCCAGGACTGAAAACAAGGAACTTCAGGGTTGCAAATTTGCGAATGAAGTTTTGTTTCCTTCAGTTTTGTTTACCCCCCCCCCCCTACACACACACACACACACACACACACACACACACACACACACACACACACACACACACACACAAACCGAGGAAAGCCCCCTCTTAAATTCCATTTGATGATCAGAAATAGGTCTTTCTGCTTTTCAAAGACTTTTGGTCAATGATCAACTGCACAGGAGCTGGGTTTTTTTTTAAGTTAAAAAAAGGAAAACAAACAAACAACAAACCCACTCTGCCTCTGCTCAGTTCCCGCATACAAATCGATATTCACCATCACCACTTGGATGTTCACTGTTTTTCTTCATCACTTTGATTGATATGATTATTACCGTTATCATTATCATCATTTAAAAAAATCATTATTATTATTATTGTCACTGTTTCTATCATTACCATAATAACAATAATAATAATAATAATAATTATTGTTATCACTGAGTTTCGTTGTCATCGCCTTCTGACCACTGACGTCACCAACATTACTGCTGAGGTTACTGCTCTCTGTCCCTCTCTCTCTGTGCAGCCGGACTGCCGCGCTGCTTTGTTATGTTCAGCTCCCTGTTCTCTCGTTCACTTACTACTTGTTAGTGTCTCATGAACACAAAGCAGCCAGCACATCGATGGCGGCATGCACGTCAGCCCTTCCCTTCATCATGGTCGTTTGGCTGGAGTTCTCCCCCTGCAGCCCAATCAATGGGGGGACGACCCAGGTACCCCTCCCCCCCCCCCCCCCCCCATAAAGCAGGGCCATCATGGTGACGGGGTTTCATAACGTGCCCCCCCCCCCCCCCCCCCCCCCCCCCCCCCCCCCAGTCCCTGAGACAACCGTTAATCGGGTCGTCAATGTTGCTGCGGCGTTCTATCCCCTTGTCCCTGTACTCTTCCTACTCGGGAGCTGCTTGAAAGGACAGGTGGAGAGGCTTACAACGGCCGCCAGAGTGTAACCAAGGTAACGGTAGACGGCCATGACAGTGTCGCCAAGGAAACTGTAGACGGCCATGACAGTGTCGCCAAGGAAACGGTAGACGGCCATGGCAGTGTCGCCAAGGAAACGGTAGACGGCCATGACAGTGTTGCTAGGGAAACGGTAGACGGCCATCACAGTGTTGCTAGGGAAACGGTAGACGGCCATGACAGTGTCGCCAAGGAAACGGTAGACGGCCATGACAGTGTTGCAAAGGAAACAGTAGACAGCCATGACAGTGTCGCCAAGGAAACAGTAGACAGCCATGACAGTGTTGCCAAGGAAACAGTAGACGGCCATGACAGTGTTGCCAAGGAATCGGTAGACGGCCATGACAGTGTTGCAAAGGAAACGGTAGACAGCCATGACAGTGTTGCAAAGGAAACAGTAGACAGCCATGACAGTGTTGCAAAGGAAACAGTAGACAGTCATGACAATGTCGCGCAAGGAAACAGTAGAACGTGGCCATGACAGTGTCGCCAAGGAAACGGTAGACGGCCATGGCAGTGTCGCCAAGGAAACGGTAGACGGCAATGACAGTGTCGCCAAGGAAACGGTAGACGGCCATGGCAGTGTCGCCAAGGAAACGGTAGACGGCCATGACAGTGTCGCCAATGAAACGGTAGACGGCCATGGCAGTGTCGCCAAGGAAACGGTAGACGGCCATGACAGTGTTGCCAAGGAAACGGTAGACGGCCATGACAGTGTTGCTAGGGAAACAGTAGACGGCCATGACAGTGTTGCTAGGGAAACGGTGGACGGCCATGACAGTATTGCCAAGGAAACGGTAGACGGCCATGACAAGCGTTGCCAAGGGAACGCCAGAAGGTCATGAAAGCGTAGCCAATGGTGACAGGAAAAGGCCAAGATGTACAGTCAGGATCAACACAGAGGCCATGGTAGTGTAGCTTTTGTAACGGTAGAAAGCTACGGTAGTGTAGCAATGGTAACAACAGATGGCCAGATCCGCCAGAGTAGTGTAGCAATAGTAACAACAGATGGCCAGATCCGCCGGAGTAGTGTAGCTATGGCAACGGTATAGGGCCAAACCGCCATAGTGGTGTAACTATGGTAACAGTAGAGACAGAACTTCCATGGCAGTGTAACTATGGTAACGGTAGTGGGCCAAACCGCCATAGTAGTGTAATGGTAGAGACAGACCCGCCTTAGAAGTGTTACTATGGAAACGGTAGAGGCAGAACCGCCATAGTAATGTAACTATGATTACGGTAGAGACAGAACCGCCATAGTAGCGTCGCTATGGTAACGGTAGCGACAGAACCGCCATAGAACCGCGGCGTTCTATCCCTTGTCCCTGTACTTCCTACTCGGGAGCTGCTTGAAGGACAGTGAGAGGTACAACGCCGCCAGATGTACCATGGTAACGAGGTCACCGCCATAGTACTGTAACTATGGTAACGGTAGAGACAGACCCGCCATAGTGGTGTAACACGGTAACGGTAGAGACAGACCCGCCATAGTGGTGTAACCATGGTAACGGTAGAGACAGACCCGCCATAGTGGTGTAACTATGGTAACGGTAGAGACAGACCCGCCATAGTGGTGTAACTGTGGTGACGGTAGAGACAGACCCCCATAGTGGTGTAACTATGGTAACGGTAGAGACAGACCCGCCATAGTGGTGTAACTGTGGTGACGGTAGAGACAGACCCGCCATAGTGGTGTAACTAGGGTAACGGTAGAGACAGACCCGCCATAGTTGTGCAACTGTGGTGACGGTAGAGACAGACCCCCATAGTAGTGTAGCTATGGTCACGGTATTCATAAAACCGCCGTAGTAGTGTAACTATGGTAACGATAGAGACAGAACCGCCATAGTGCTGTAACTATAGTAACAGTAAAGGGCCAGAACTGCTATAGTAGTGTAAAAATGGTAACGCAGAGACAGAACTGCCATAGCAATGTAACTATGGTAACAGCAGAGGCCAAACCGCCATAAAAGTGTAGCTATGTAACGGTAGAGGGCCAGAGTTGCTACAGTTGTGTAGCGATGGTAGCAGGAGAAGGCAAGAACCACGATAGCGGTGTAGCTGTGGCAAAGCTAACAGACTCATTAGCACAGTAATGTAGCTATGATCAAGGTAAAGAGCCATAAAAGTGTGTACAACACGGACGAGGGCAATGATTGTGCCGCCATGGTGAACAGTAGAGAGCCGTAGCGCTGCAGCAGCGTTGCCATAGTAACCATAGAGAGGCATAGTAAACTGTTGTAGCCTTAGCCCTAGAGATAACAGCTAAAGCAGCGTAGCTACAGAAACAGCAGAAGGGGCTTAGTAGCTGTTGTAGCGTACCCATAGTAACAGTAGAGGGTAAGAGCCGTTGCAGTAGCGTAGCTATGGTAACGGATAGAGGGGCCAGAGCCGCCATGATAGTTCAACCAATCACCGGCACAAGCCGGTTGGAAGTTGTCATCGCTGGGTTCTGCGGGCGGAACAACACTTAAAACAGGGTTGCGTTAGGAAGTAACGATGGCCGCGCGGGCGAAAGATGACGGTGTAAAAATGTGGTAGATGCCATCGAAGGGCGGGAGAGGTGGTGGTGAGGAGGTAGGGTGAGGAGGAAGGTGCAAAAAGTTACGGAGGGTGGCAGGGCAGGGGGGGGGGGGGGGGGAGGGGTGGGGGGGGTGGGGGGGGGGGGGGGGGGGAGGGGATGGTTCAGACTGTGACGCTGACACCGCGGAGACGGCGTAGCTGATGCAAGGCTTTGAAGAAAGAAATATTATGCTTTTCTTTTTCTTGTGTTGACCTTGTCCATACCTATCTTTGTCTTTGCGTCAAACACATACACACATATACAAGCGCGCGCGCGATCTCCAATGCAGGAATGCGCGCGCTAGAGAGAGAGAGAGAGAGAGAGAGAGAGAGAGAGAGAGAGAGAGAGAGAGAGAGAACAGACAGACCAGAACAGCAGACAGAGAAGAGACGAGAAGACAAGAGAGAATGGGGTGTGTGAGCGGAATACAATCAAACAAACGATGTGACGGACTAACACAAAGCGAGGTAACCAGAAATCTGATTCAAAACCATCCGCATAATACAACATCCCTCAGCTTACATCCGATTGAAATTAAACACAACATTACTCATACTTGTATTTTCTGTAAACAACATCTTGAAACCACGAATGACCAAACCACGAGCCATCAACATAACATTATCTCTTCACCTTATGCTTTCTTCCAACTGAACAATATTCTGCACACAGACAACATGATTCTGCCTAAGCCAATGTTGTGAGTGCATCGGGAGAGAGGAGGAAGAAAGAAAACAAGGCAAAACAAACTTTCAAATTCCAACTACCCACACTGAAACAATCGACAAGCAAAACAAATCGACTCACCGTTTTCACTTTTTGCAGACATTGTCTCACAAAAGCAGCCAAATT
>CM031628.1:8370473-8498747 GCA_018398815.1 Conus ventricosus | reverse complement strand
AGACCGTCTTTTACAACGACAATCTTTCACAATATGAGATCGTCTTTTACAACGATATGAGACCGTCTTTTACAACGACAATCTTTCACAATATGAGATCGTCTTTTACAACGACAGACAATCGTTCACAATATGAGATCGTCTTTTACAACGACAGACAATCTTTCACAATATGAAATCGTCTTTTACAACGAGTGACAATCTTTCACAATATGAGATCATCTTTTACAATGACAGACAATCTTTCACAATATGAGATCGTCTTTTATAACGACAGACAATCTTTCACGCCTTCAGACTAAGATTTTCAGAAAGACAAGTTTTTTTTGTAGATTAGAGAGCGGGAAGGAGAGGGATGAGGGGGGGGGGGGGAGGAGGAAGGCGGGAGGAGGTGTCTTTATAGAAAAAAACAAATCCGTAGACTGTCGACAACGACATTTTTGGTGTGTGTGTTGTTGTTGTTTTTTAATCCATCAACAAAGACGTTTAAAAAAAAGACAAGATTTAGAAACAATAGAGTCTTCATCAACCGGAAAAAAGTAGTAGACCTGTAGACAAAGATTTTTAAAAAGACAAGTTTTTGAAACGATAGCGCTTTTATCTAAAAGATTTAGCAGGTCTATAGTTAACCAAAGAACTTTAGAGATAGATTTTTTTAAAGGAGAGAGTCCTCTTCGTGGGAAGAGAAATCTAGTAGGCCTATAAGCAAAGGTTTTAAATTAAACGAGATTTCTTTTTTTTTTTTCAAAGAGATGGAGTCTTGATCTGTAGAAGTCAATAAAGAAACAATACAGATAAAAGTTTAAAAAGAAAAGAGCCTTTAGAACCTGATTCTGGAGAGAGAGAAAAAATCTAGTAGGTCTTGAGGTAAGGGTATAAAAGGAAACATGTGTTTCAACAAAACAAAACAAACAAACAAACAAACAAAAAAAGGGGGGGGGGGGGGGGGGGCTCTGCATCTCGAAGGCAAAAAATCTGGTAGAGGAAAGTTTTAGTCTCGAAGATTAAGTGCGGGCTGTCAGTGTAGTGGAAAGCACGAAAAAAAAAACAAAAAAAACAAAAAACACGACGTGTTTCGACCTCTCAGGTCTTCTTTAGGCAAGGATATACAACGTTCGGGACAATGTAAACGAAGAACGAACAAATTAGTCTCGAGGATTAAGTGCGGGCTGCCAGTGTAGTGGAAAGCACGAAAAAAAAAAAAAAGGGAAAAAAAAAGAACACGACGCGTTTCGACCTCTCAGGTCTTCTTTAGGCAAGATAAACAATGTTCGGGACAATGTAAACGAAGAACGAACAATAACTTATCTTCACATAGTTGTTGTTGTTGTGTTGTTTTGTTGTTGTTGTTTGTTAATGTTGCTGTTTCTAAATGGTGATTGTAACTACATTTGCGGGATGGTCCCGATAATTTTGTAAGACGAGGGGTAAATGGTGAACGCCAGGAAAAGGAGGGAAGGTGAAAATAAATGAATCAGACTGACAGGATTTTCTGTCAAAGGAGGGAAGGTGAAAATAAATGAATCAGACCAGCAGAATGTCTGTCAAAGGAGGGAAGGTTGAAAATAAATGAATCAGACACACAGGATGTCTGTCAAAGGAGGGAAGGTTGAAAATAAATGAATCAGACAGATAGGATGTCTGTCAAAGGAGGGAAGGTTGAAAATAAATGAATCAGACAAACAGGATGTCTGTCAAAGGAGGGAAGGTGAAAATAAATGAATCAGACAAACAGGATGTCTGTCAAAGGAGGGAAGGTGAAAATAAATGAATCAGACAGGATGTCTGTCAAAGGAGGGAAGGTGAAAATAAATGAATCAGACTGACAGGAAGTGAAAATAAATGAATCAGACAAACAGGATGTCTGTCAAAGGACTCTGAGAACAACATTGGTGACGACGACGACACACTCTGTTGGAGAAAAGTTAGGAAATGGTGATGGGTGTACACACACGCGCGCGCGCGCACGCACACACACACCACACACACACACACACACACACACACACCACGAGAGAGAGAGAGAAGAGAGAGAGAGAGAGAGAGAGAGAGAGAGAGAGAGAGAGAGAGAGAGAAGTAGTCCAGATGCATTTGGTGAAGGTTAATTAGGAATGAAGTCATTAAAATGAGATTCGTGGATATGATCAGGGCAAGGAAATTGTGAATGTGCACTCGAAAAGAAACGAACAAAACCACTTCCTAACCACACAACAACAAACAACACAACAGAGGGAAAAGGACAATGAATGAAAGTAAAGAAAGGGGCAGAAAGTTACGTGTTTTTATCAAGAAAGGCAGAAAAATAGAATAATCAGTTCTTCAAATACGTGTTGGGGACAGAATTAATGTCTCTGTTTATCACTCCCAGATAAAAGTCAAGGGAAGTAATCACGTCAGTGATGAAATCAACCAAGCCACCAACCAGTGAAACCATTGTAGCGTCAGTTTCAGGAATACTCACTTTCAAAAACAAACCCAAATACAAACAAATAAAGACGTCAGGCAGGAGTAACGTGACGCCAATTTGAAAAACAATTCAAACGAGAATTGTCGGTAGAACGTTTTCCTTCGGACGTCACAAATTCAGCTTTTTTTATGCGCAAAACTGTTTACCAATCTGTTGGGGGAGAGGGGGGGGGGGGGAGGAGAGAGAGAAAGAAAAAAAAAGGGGGGGGGGAGGGCGAGAGAAACAAAAAAGGACAATTTACGTTCCATTTCCCTTTTCATTTACGCCATATGTTGAATATTCACACAGACATGAAAATTACATCATTATGAACAAAATAAGGGGGGGGGGGGGGGGGGGAACCTGATTTCCCTTTTTTTTTTTTTTTTTTCGATTCATCAAAATAGGTAAAAGTAAAAGACATGAGAGAGAGAGAGAGAGAGAGAGAGAGAGACGCACTGCACTGCCTCACCTGGAGGAGTAGCATTGTTGTCCACAGCGTTGTAGCCCAGTTCACGTGCTCTGATTGTGAGACTGACCGCCCCCTGTTGTCCAGCTCACTGACCGACTGACGCTGCCAGCCACAGTTCTGTCCCTGCCTCCCCGTCAGCCGGTGCTTCCCGGCAGTCCGTGCGCCGTCTGTCTTCTGTGAGGCCTGCGTTTCACTGGCTGATGCTTTGTCTGTCTCTGCTTCACACACACACACACCACACACACACACTCTCTCTCTCTTCTCTCTCTCTCTCTCTCTCTCTCTCTCTCTCTCTCACTCACACCCACACACACACACACACCCCACACACACTCTCTCTCTCTCTCTCTTTCTCTCTCTCTCTCTCTCTCTCTCTTCTCTCTCTCTCTCTCTCTCTCTCTCTCACACACACACACCACACACCACACACATACACGCACACGACTCTCTCTCTCTCTCTCTCTCTCTCTCTCTCTCTCTCTCTCTCTCTCTCTCTCTTCTTTATAACGCATCATCTGGTCGGAGGGATGTACAGAAACTGTAAGGGGGAAAACTAAAGTCAGATCAGTTTAACCAGTGTATCTATAGAGCTCTACAATTCCTTAACGTTGATGTTAATCCATGTCAGGGTTATTTGTGAATGCTTTATGTAGTACTGTGGTTGTATGGTGAGATCTGTGTGGAAAATGAAATAAGAAGTGAATGACTGGTTTGAAAATGAGTGTTTAAAAAAAGAAAAGAATGGTTTAAAAAATTCTTGAAACAATATCAAAGAAATTAAATCAAAGAATTGAAAAAAAGAACATAGAGCAATCCATGTTAAAGAAAGAAAAGAATACACAACAATGAAAAGAGAGAAGAACAAAGAATTCGATGAGAAACGACTAGATAAGTTAAGAGCATCTGCTGACGACTCAAACTATTTGGTCAACAATTACATCAATTAGTAGAAAACCATCATCCACAGAGGTGGAAATGAAGATTATGCACATAAAATCCGTTATTAAATAGTGAAAAAAGAGATGAGATTATAAGCAGCATAAATCATATTAGATGCGGAAAAAGCGCGGGACCGGATAAAGTAGTTAGTGAAAATTTCATTTATAAATGTGCCAAGTCATTTGTTATAGATTTCATAGTAACCTGTTTGACTCGCTGTTCGATAAAAACAAACCATCTGAGGCATGGTCAAAATCCATAATAATCCCTCTCCACAAAACAGGAGGTAGTAACAATGCAGATAATTACCGAGGCGTTGCACTGACAAGTGTTTTGAGTAAAATTTTATACTCATATTCTGAATAAAAGGTGAACTCCCTGGGCAGAAAGAGAAGGGGAAAAAAGTAGAAGAACAACCCGGATTTCGATCTGGATATAGCGCAGTAGATCACATGTTTACATGTATGCTTTAGTACAGAAACATTTGTTTAAAAAGGCAAAGTTGTATGCTGCCTTGTTGATTTCCAGAAAGGGTCTGAAGCCAAGCGTCAGAATGCTTTGCTACAAAAATGATTCGGGAAAATTTAACTGGGTTTCTTGTGTAAAGGAAATACTGACAGAAAATGGTTTTGGTATCGTTTGACTTTGTCAGGGAGTAGGCAACACTGCACAGTTTATTTCTGAATTCAAGGATCGTTTAATTTGTTCTTACAGACAAAACTGGCATTCCAGCAAGGATGGAAACGTCAAATAGGAATGGTATCTCTCGTTTAAAAGTAATTCAGAAACTGAAAAACATTTCATAATTGTTACACATAAATGGCATAGATATAACTTGACAAATTTCCGAACTAGAACACTGGACCTCAAAGCAAACAAATAATGATTCGAAGCATCAGATAATAAAGAATGCCCCATGTGTGTGGAGAGAAACAACGATGAAGACGAAGTACATTTTGTTTTTGATTGCCCTGCTTACGCACAAATTCGAAGGAGATGCACAATTTTCAGTGAGCCAGCTGCACAGAGAAAAGATGTCATCGCAATTCTATCCAGCTGCAACGAAAATATTGCCATATCATTTGCAACATATATAGCAGAAGCCAGTAATTTTCGGAGAAAGAATATCACAAACAATACGCTGAGGTAAAATTTAGTGACAATATATGAATCCACATTCGGTACTTATTCTGTATTTTTCATTGCTTAATGGTCGAAAAAAATTGAAGCGTGTGTGTGTGTGTGTGTGTGGTGCGTGCGTGCGTGCGCGCGCGCGCGCGCGCGCGTGTGTGTGTGTGTGTGTGTGTGTGTGTGTGTGTGTGTGTGTGTGTGTGTGTGTGTGTGTGTGTGGTGTGCGGAGCGCACGTGCGTGTGGATATGCATGCGTGTGTGTGCACGTTGCGTGTTCAAGGTATGTGTGTGTGTGTGTGTGTGTGCGTTTGGGGGGAGGGATGTTGTCCACTCTTGAGTGTGTATGTTGATTTGAAATATTTGTGAAATTCGTATGAGTTCTTTTTCTGTCGACTGCTTGTCTTCATTGCTGTCTATTAATGCAATAATTGTAACCCACTTGCCAACAGGGCTTATTTGCTAATGGCAATTTTTAAAAAAATGTGTCAGTGTCAGTCTCTCTCTCTCTCTCTCTCTCTCTCTCTCTCTCTCTCTCTCTCTCTCTCTCTCTCTCTCTCTCTTAACTAAGACAAGACGTAAACAGAATCAGAGATGAGGAAGGTAAGTCTTAGTTCTCACAAGAAAACAGAGGTACCAAATAAATAAATAAATAAAATAACGCCACATGTGGTACCGTTTCATCTATCACATACCACAGAAAGCAGCGGGAGACCTTGCAGAGGGCCACAGCGACTAGAAGTGCAGGGCGAGTACGCTTTGGTGTTCTAACATCTTCTGCGGTCGATTTTAATTGGATGCGTCAGATCTTCAATCCTGTCGCCAAGATGAATTCCACAGTCTTCTCAAGGGCTTAACGGCTGCTCCAAAGATGTATCTGCAGTTCTGCACCCTCTTGCCAGGTTTGACGCCGTAGAACATCAGGGGCTGGACAGTGCTGGAGGATGTGTTCTGGGGTCTGAGATCGAGTACCACACGGACATTCGTCTGTGTGGGCAATCTTAATTTGTCTGAGGTGGCTCAGCAATCGGCAGTGGCCAGTTCTCAGTCTGAACAGGATTGTTTGCTGGTATCTCTGGAGCTGATGGATTCGATCAGCACCACTGTCTGCACCCAGCCTTCTCTTCCACTGGTTTTGGTGTTGGTTGTGGATGATAGTTTTGGCCTATCTATAGGTCACTGGGTGGCTGAACTGATCCATATTGCTGCCTGCCTTGGACAGAGCGTCAGCGTCTTGTTGAAATCAATTTAGAAAATGTTTTTATCCGTAGAAATGTTAATCTTTGTTTCACTTCTTTTCATTTTTCGTTTTCAGCATATCTTACGTGGGGATTTGTTAAACCTGTCATGGACCAGTCGTAGCCTTTACTTTTTAGTCAATACTGACAACTCCCATGTAATTGATGAGGTTGGGTGGGGGTGGGGGGAGGATGGAGGTGGGAGGGTGGGGGGAGGGGGCACTATGACACAGGTGCCCTCACAATGCTTCCATGTACGACGCCGCTGACCAGTGTGTCGTCCGTGACAAATGACCACCCTACAGGTGACAAACTGGTCACCTTGTGTCATTGGGTCACATCATTCAATGTACGCAAGCCGCATGCTTTCCGAGTCTAGGTGGGTCGAGGGACATAAGGGTACAGAAGACTTTATAATCCCTCTCTTTTCAAACGCTTGCATAAGTAATTTATGTTTCGCGTCGACTTGGGCTACTCGTTTTATGTACCAACACATGTCAAACGACTAGGAACTTGCGCCCAGTTCCTGACATCAGTTGTGCGAGAGAATAAAAAGAAAACAAAGAAAGAAAGACACACAAATGAAAAGAAAGAAAGAAAAGAAAGAAAGACACACAAATGAAAAGAAAGAAAAAAAGAAAGAAAGACACACAAATGAAAAGAAAGAAAGAAAAGAAAGAAAGACACACAAATGAAAAAAGAAAGAAAAGAAAAGAAAGAAAGACACACAAATGAAAAGAAAGAAAAAGAAGGACACACAAATGAAAAGAAAGAAAAAAAGAAAGAAAGACACACAAATGAAAAGAAAGAAAAAAGAAAGAAAGACACACAAATGAAAAGAAAGAAAAAAAGAAAGAAAGACACACAAATGAAAAGAAAGAAAGAAACAAAGAAAGAAAGGACACACAAATGAAAAGAAAGAAAGAAAGACACACAAATGAAAGAAAGAAAAAAAGAAAGAAAGACACACAAATGAAAAGAAAGAAGAAACAAAGAAAGAAAGACACACAAATGAAAAGAAAGAAAACAAGAAGAAAGACACACAAATGAAAAGAAAGAAAGAAAACAAAGAAAGAAAGACACACAAATGAAAAGAAGAAAGAAAACAAAGAAAGAAAGACACACAAATGAAAAGAAAGAAAGAAACAAAGAAAGAAAGACACACAAATGAAAAGAAAGAAAACAAAGAAAGAAAGACACCAATAAAGAAGAAGAAAACAAAGAAGAACACAAATGAAGAAGAAGAACAGAAAGAAGACACACAAATGAAAGAAAGAAAGAAAACAAGAAGAAAGACACAATGAAAGAAGAAGAAAAAGAAAAAGACACACAAATAAAAGAAAGAAAGAAAAAAAGAAAGAAAGACACACAAATGAAAAGAAAGAAAGAAAACAAAGAAAGAAAGGACACACAAATTAAAAGAAAGAAAGAAAACAAAGAAAAAAGAAAAACCAAAAAAAAAGAAAGAAAAAAAAACAAAGAAAAAAAAAACACAAAAAAAGAAAAAGAAAAAAGAAAAAAAAAGAAAAAAGGACACACAAATAAAAGAAAAAAGAAAACAAAAAAAAGAAAGAAAACAAAAATAAAAAAGAAAGAAAGAAAAAAAAAGGAAAAAAAGGAAAAAAAGAAAAAAGAAAGAAACCAGGAGGGGGGGGGGGGGGGGGGGGGGGCTTCTCTTTTTTGCTGACTTTTCATAGTACTTTTTTTTTTTTTTAATTTTTTTTTAATTAGTTTTCTTTTTTACTTTATTTTCATTATTCTTTCATTACTTTTTTAAATTTAATGCGTTTTTTTCCTTTTTTTTGTGTTTTTAAAATTTTTCATTCTAATCAGTGACCTGAAAACAAAAAACCTCAGTGGCTTTTTTTTTTCTTTCCCCGCACCTCGCCCCAACCCCCAAAAGGCAAAAAACTGGGGTTTGGGGGGGGAGGGAAAAACAACACAATTTGCCGGGCTAGTTCTTTGCCCTACAGTGGACTCCCAACATTTCCAATTAGTGATGCCACAGGCGGCCCCCCCCGTTTAAAATAAGTTTTTTCATGGCAGCAGACAAAATTTCGCCGGACTTTTTTTTTTTTTTTTTTTTGGCTTCTGAAAATAGTTATATAAATAAGTTTTTTTTAAGCACTTCATTTTTAACAATTTAAACCTTAAACCCAACGCGGGGTTTTTCCCTTTTGAAAACCCTGCATGCCTCCCTTAGCCCCCAAATTTCCCCACCCCTTTTTTGCGGGTAAAAACCACTTTTCCCCTGGTTTTAAAACCTTTACCTCATAAACCCTTTTACCGGTTTTTCAGAATACGTTTTGCTTCAGGGCTGCGAGTGTCCAAAAAACCCTTTCCTGTAAAAAAGGGTGAGGCTGGGGTTTTTGGGCTTCCCACTTAGATGGACGAAAACCCCCAAAGTCCTTCTTTAAACTGTGGCCCCAAAACCGGGAAGCCCCACTTTTTGAAAAACCCCCGCGGGCCCGGGCATTAAAAACCCCATCCAGCGGGTCAGTCTCTTTTCCGGGCCAAAAACGGGCCCTCAAAACGGGGGTTTTACCCTAGAGAATCTGACAGGTGAGACATTTTCCGGGCAGATCTCGGGGCAAAAATCGAGATTTTCCAAAAAAGATCTTTTCCCGGGCGGGCCGTTAATTTTCCTTAAACTTGCATTTTTTTTTTATTTAAATTTAACGTTTGCTTTCCCCCCAAATTTAAAAGGGTGATTTGGCTTTAAAAAGTAACGGGTTTTCAAAATTGTTTTTAAAAACGGATTTGAATCCGCGATTAGGCCCTACTTTAATCTTTTTTTGGGTGTCCTTTTTTTGTTTTACATTTGTCCAAACGGAAACCGAATGAAAAAAAGCCGCAAACATACAAACACACAAAATAAAGTAGTATTTGTAGTAGTGGGAGAAAGGGATTTGGTTTTTGGCCTTGGGCCAGGGCGGCCAAATTGTTTTTCCCCTCACTTTTTTTTCATTTTTTTTAGGTCGTTTGGGCATCCTTTATTTTAAAGAAAAAAAATTTTTAATTCAGTAGAAAACTTATAAACCCCGGGGGATTCTGATTTCACCCCCCCCTTTTCCACCCACTTTTGGGGGGGCGAAAGTGGCCTAAAACCGCCTAATCTTGTTCTCTGCCCAAGAAAAACCCCAAAAAATAACGCCCCAACAAAAAAACCCCTACGTGAAAAGGGTTTAAACCTTTTTCAATACAATTTTAAACTAAACTTTCAGATTTCAGTTTGTTTAATCCTATTTTTTTCCTGATCATTTTCATAACATCATTTTTTTCCCCCCCCCAAACTTTTCTTAAAAAATGAGTCTTTGCCCTTTTAAAGTGAAAAAAAAAACCTACAGTTTTTTTAACTGTTTCTCTAAAGTTTTAAAAAAAAACCGATTTATATTTCGGGAAAAAAATCCACACACATATCCCAGCTTTCCCCCTTCCGGGAAAAAAGCTTTTTTTGACAAAGTGTTTTTTTTCCTTTTTTAAATTTATGCCCCTTTTGCTGAACATCATCATAATAAATATTTTTTGGCGTTCCTTCAAACAGCCCTAAAAACTGTTCTAAAAAAACACTAAACTAAATTTTATTGCTAGGATTAACAAAAAAATTTTTCAAAATCTGTCCATAAAAACCCCTTCTTTTATGATTTTCTTGTTCCATTTAAGTTTTGGAAAAGAAAACCCAATAAAATTAAAAAATAACAAATAAACCCCGGTTTGTAACAGGCCGGAGGAAAAAATATTTTTTTGGTTTTTTTTCCACAACCTTCGCCCCCCCAAATCAATGAGCAATGGGATTTTTTTGCCCATAAATTTTAAACTGCCCCATATTTTTTAATAAAAAGGGGTTTAAAATCTAATTTCAGTTATTATTTTTTATAAAACCTCACCCGTAAAAACCCTTTTTTCGTAAAATTTAAAACCCTTTGAGGCCAAAAGGGGAAAAAAATTTAATTTCCAATTTAGCCCTTAAGATTGTTTCAAATTAATCAACGGGTGTTTTTTGGTTTCCTTGTTGTTTTATCTTAAAAACCCTCGCCATTGGAAGAACGACGACAACAAACTTAAGACGTTTAAACGTTTTGTTTTCCACTAAAAATTAATTCCTTTTAAAAGGGGCATCACCCCCCGCCCACAACCCCCAATCCCTCCCAAAAACTTTAAAGACAAAAATTTTAAAATAAATTGTGAACGTGTCTCCAAATTTTCGCTTGGAAAAAACTGTAATTTTGTAGAAGTTTTTTTTTACAAACGGTTTTTTTTCCAGGGGGGAAAGGATGTACTGTTTTTTTCCCATACGCTTAAATTTCCCAATTTTTTTTCGACTTTTTATCGTCTGGTATAAAAAACCTTAAATGAAAAAGGCCAGATTTTGAATTCCCTTTTCTAAAAATTTTTTTTTGGCGGAAAAAAAATTGGAAAAAAGGGTTTAATGAAACAAATTTTTTTTTCCCCCATTCTAAATATTTTTTCTAAATCCCCATTTGGGGAAAAGGTTTGGGGAACTATTTTAAAATTTTCCCATACTCCCAAACCCTTTATTTGCTTCTAAATTGCGAATTTTGGTTCTGTTTAAAAAACCTTTTGTTTTCGTAAACCCTCTTTTGCGTTTAAAATCACCTAATTTGGGTGAAACTCAAAACCATAAAAAGTTCCTATCTCACCATTTTTTCAAAGGCCGAAACCTGAAAGGGCCCTTTTAAAATTCAAAGGGAAAAAACCCCCAACAGGGCAAATTTTCCCCCTGGTTTTTTCTGGCCCACGGGGAACATTATTTTTTAGTCCGATTATTTTTTTTTCCCAAAAAAATGTGCCGGGTTAATCACATTTAAACCCCGACTTTCCCGTTTTGCCTTTGGGAATTTTTATTTTAAAATTACCCAAACCCCACTCCCAAAAAAACAAAATTTTTTTAAACGTAAATTGGGGTTTTTGGGTTTAATAATTTCATAATCGCAATATGCTTTTTTCCCCCTACGGAAGAGCTCAAAAAAAAAGTTGAGTGCCTTCCACCCTATAAGTTTCATCTTGCTCAGCTCATCCAAAAAAAACCATAGATTTAATAAAATGAAAATGCAAGATCGGCGGTTTTTTCCCCCCCCCCCAAAAGTATTTTTTGGTCTGGCCCAGCAAATAAACATAGTTGGGTAAATTGCTAGTTTGAAAAAGCCAAAACTTTTTAAAGCTAGCCCTCTATCAAAAAAGAAAGATTTCCCTTCTTCTTAAACCCTTAAAAATTTTAAACCTTGTTTTTAGTTTTGGGAAATTTTTAAAATTTGAGATTTAAATGCCCAAAGAACCCCATTGCTTTTTTTAGTTGACAAAACCCCTTAAAAACCCCTAAAGGTATTTTAAAACTGGCTCATTTTTGGTCCCGGCCTGTTAACTTTTGGGAACCTTATTTTTCCCTTCGGGGTCGGGGGGCTTTTTAAAAAAAACCCATACGACTTTTTTAAAATTTTTCATGAGCGGGGGCCCGGGTCGGGTTTCCGCATTGGGTTAAATTTAATAGAAATTTTCCCCTAAAAACGAAGGGGGGTCTTGATTTGTTATTGTTACAAACATTTTTTAAAAAAAAATTAAAAATGGGGCATTCCAAAAATACTAAAGCAAAATTTTCTTGGGGGCCCACTCCAATCTTAAAAAAAAAACCCACCCTGGCCACCCTCGCCATTTGTGCCCCCAACGTCCGCTTTTAAAAAAAAGGGTTTAGTACTTTCCATTGAAAGCAATTTTAAAACCCCCCTAAAAAAAACACCAAAACAAGAAAGCGTTTTGGGTTCCCATCCGATGCCAAATTTTTATCCAAACCCCTTTAAAAAACTTTTGCTGTGTTTTGCGCAAAAAACGGGGTGTGGTTTGGCGTATGCTGTTTTAAAATTTTAAAATCCCCAAAGACCCCTTTGGTGAGGTCAGTGTACAGTTTTCTTTTCTTTTAACACCCTTTTAAACGTTTTTTTGGCTGAAATGCAACGCCTTTCCCAAAAATGACAAACCGTTTTTTTTCCAAAATCCAACAAAAGAAAAGCCAGAAGGCTTTTAAAGGATCTGTAAAAAATTTTCAATTTTAAAACAAAAAACCATGCTTTTTAGACAAAATTTTGGATCATAATCATGGTCTGGGGGGGGGGGGGGGGGGCGATTTTTAAATTTTTTTCGGGGAAACCCGCACGGAAAAAATAACTAGGGGACGGGCATCCTCCTTTCAAAAAACTTTCTTTTCGGGCAAAAACGTTCAAAGGGGTCCCTACAGCAAGAAAAAAAAACAGAAAGGACAAAAATTAAATTTAAAGGGACACTCTAAGGCCTAACTAAGGGGGAATAGAAACGAATAAACGACCCAATTCGTACTACTTTTGGGTTTTTTTCCCTGGGGGCGCAAGCAAAAGGCAAGATCGACCCAAAACCAAATCCTTCTACTGGCTTCGACGCGCAAAAAAAAATACTTAAAAACCCCAAATTTAGGGGAACGCCTTTAAAATTCACATTTTAAATTTCCCTTAAAGGTATTAAAAAAATCCCCAAAATTTTTTTACAAAGGGGAAAAATCGAAAGTAACTTTGCCTTTGGCACGGTTTTAAAAAATAAAATGCTCCCCTTCTGACCCCCAAAACTCCAGTGGAAACAATAAAAAACTATAATAAAAAAATTCCCCAAATAGCGGGGCAATGAACAAAAGGGTTGGGAAAAACGACAAAAATTTCGGGACCCCAAAAATTTGAAAAGCAGAAAAAGAAAAAACCCAAAAAAGAATAAAAAGTAAATCAAAACCCCGAGGCCCCAACCCCCCCAAAAGGGCCCAATTTAAGGGAACCACCCAAACTCGGGGGCTCTGTTCGCGATGACCATGAAAAAGAAAAGAAAAGCGCTTTTTTTGGGGAAAAAACGGGCCTAGGATTATTTGGGTCTTTATCTTACAAAAAATTTAACCCCAACTTTTAAAAAACCCAAAGCCCATAAGTGCTGGGGGGGGCCCCAAAAAAGCCAACTATTTTTGCTTGCATGAAAAAAAGCCACTAAAAACATACCCCCAAAATATTCCGGGAAAAGCACCCAAAGGGCCATTCCCAAACAAAATTTTTTAAAAAATAAACTCGCAAGATTCAACTGTTTTTTTCCCCAAATTTTTTAAATCAGGCAAATTGGGGGCGGGGGAACTGACTTTGACCTCCCCCCCGGGCCGCCTTTAAAAGCCATCAACCATTAAAACAAAAAGGAAAAACCCAAAGGCTTTTATAAAAACCCTTCCCTAAATGATTTCCTTGCCCCCTTCTAAACAGCTTCGTTTTCTTTCTGCAAGGGGTTGGGCCCTTCTAAAAAATTTTTTCCGGATATTTTTTCTTATTCTAATTTCCCCCTTGAGTTCGAAAATTGGTCTGGGGGGTTTAGTTAGAAATTCTGTCTTGTTTGACCTCTTTTTCCAAGATCTTTTAGTCCTTTGGTTATTCTTTTTTTAAAAACAGGCCCCTACGATGGGGTCTTTAAAAGGCCCTCAACAGTTTTTTTTTTTTCCCTTTTTTTAAAAATGCCCATCTAGTTAACCTAGTTTTGCAAAATTTGGTTTTTTAAAAATTCCCCCCTTTTGTTTGGTTTTTAAAGTACGATAAAGGGGCTAATAATTCTCGAAAGGGAAGCGGTGAGTCCTTTGTATGGGGTTTTTAAAACCCCCGCTGTTTCTTCAAAAAACTGATTCTGCTTCTAATTACTTTTAATTTTTTTTCACCTGCTGATTGTTTTAAAAATTTTTTAAAAGTTCCATTTTTTTGCTTTTGGGTTATTTTTTGGGGATTTCTTGCAGTGTTTTTTGAATTTTGGGCAACTGCCTCCCCCCCCGCCCTTAATTTTTTCCAAACAAGGCCAAGGCTTTTGGGGATCTTTTTCCACACTAAATCTTTTTTCAAAATTGGAACCCAAACCAGCAAAAAACTTTGATGGTTCCCTTTTTTTTTTTTAAGCGGAACAATTTTCCTTGGTCGCTCCCACAAACAAAGGGTCATTTTTTACTTAAAAAACTTTAGGGTCAAAAAAATTCGGGGGGTTTTCTTGAAAAAACTTGGGTATAAAAACTGACCTTATTTTCCCTGTTAATTTTCCCCCGATTTGTTGGTAAAAAAAAATCCCGATTTTTTTTTTTTAAATTTTCCAATCAATGAAATGAAGCCCCGAGCAAAGCCGCCCCCCCAAGGGGGAAATTTCACCTTTGTCGTCTCCAAAAATCAAAAACAACATAATCTTTTCCTTTTAAAAACCCTGCCAAGTTTCTTTAAAAATTAAAATTTTTTTTTTTATTTTTTTTTAAAAAAAAAATGTTAAAATGCAAAAGGCCCTTGATTCTTGACCCGCATGGGAAGACTGAAAAAAAACCCTTTTGGGGCGTGAAGGGAAAATAAACGAAATTTTAACGTTCCAAAAAATTTCCAAACTACTTTTTTGGATGCAGATAAAATTCAAACTGTAAAATTTTCCAACCTAGGACAGATAAAGGGTTTTGTGCCGGGGCCGGGAAACACTTATTTTCCAAAAAAAAACTGGGAAAACAGAAACAGACCCAAAAGACAGTTGTCCAGAATTTGGGACGGGCAATCTTTTAAAGAAAATTTCGTAAAACTTGGGGGGCAAGAAGTAATTTTTTTACAAAAAGCAACATATTTTTTAACCTTTTCTAAACAATGCTAACCAGAATAAAAAGGGGCTATTTTGCGTTTAAAGGGAAAATCGAAAAATGAAGAGGGAAACAAAAACCAAATAGACGCCGGAAAATTTAAAGACAACAAAAAGAGGGCAGCAAAAAAAATTTTTGCGTATGGGAAATCGTTTTTTTCCATTCCCTTAGATTTTGAGTTTTTTAAAAGCGCATGCCCCATATTTTAAAGGGAGCAAAAAAAGAAAAAGGGTCATATAAAACTAACTTTTAATGAATAAAAAACCTTTAAACAGATCATCAACACCGAACAAAGTAAAAGCATTTCTAACCCTTTTAGATTTTGGGACTTTGTTAGAAAACCCAAATTTTAGCAAGCAGATTGACCCCAAATATCAGTCAAAATTATAAATAAATTAAAAAAGAGTGATTCATCATACAACAAAACCTAGAAGCGGGGCCCGACACTATAAGGAAAATTTTTTTTTTAGGGGGCTCAGCAAAAACGCTAAAGGTTTTTTAAAATTCGGGGCGAAGATTAAAAGAACCTTTCAAAAGAGGAAGTGAAAATTTTTTTAACCCAAAAATTTAACGAAAGTACAAATTTTCATTGAGGGCAGTCCTAACCAAATTTGCCAAGGGGGTTTTAAAAACCTTATCAGCTTTTTTGGATAAATAAAAAATTTTTTGGGGCGGGAGGGTAGAAACCCCAAAAACGGCAGACCTTTGTGCAAAAAAATTTAAAATTTTCAAAAAGTTAGGGCTTGAGGGATTATTTAAAAACCCAAAATTTAACGGTTTAAGGGTTTTGGACCAAAGGGTAAACAGGGGAATAACCTTTTCCCAGGGAACGGGGAGCTGGAGAGACTTTTTAAACCCTTTAAAAATTGTAAAGAAAAAAAGCCAAAAAACCCTTAATGAACATTTGTTTTTAATATAAAAAACCAGCTGAAATTTTAAAAATAACAGATTAAAAAAAACCCCAAAAAATACACTTTATTTTTATTTAATAAAAAGCAGCTGTTTTGGGGGTTTTAAAACCAAATTTTCCAACAGCGCCGCCAAAAAAAAAGAGATAGAAGGCAATTCCTGTTTTTAAAAAAACCCCAAACATAAAAACCTTCAATTAACCAAAAAATTACCAAAGCGGGCAAGAAACTAGAGCAAAAATTTATCAAAATACACAAAGCCAAACAAGGTATTCTGCCCCTTTTAAATTTCGTTACCTTTTTTAAAATTACGGGGGAATCAACTAAAAGGGCCTGAAAATCAGCGGGAAAAGGAGGGGTTTGGTTTTTTAGAAAAGGGGCATGGGGGCTACCCGCAGCTTAACCTCAAGGGGGTTTGTTTTTTAAGCTTTTTGGGCCTGTTTTCATTAGCTGTAGGTCCCGGGCCGCAAAAAAAAAAAAACCTAAACCCAAAACCCACCCAGCTATGGTTCACCAAAATAACAGCAAAACTTGGGCCGTTCAAACGACAATAAAAAAAAGCGCTATTTTGCCCTCAAAAAACAGGGGAGAAGAATTTAATCTTTTTTCAGGCCGGGTTTTTGGATAAACTACAAAAGCCAAAATTTTGGGGATCTTCAAAGAAAGGGGGGTTGACAAGTTTTTCCCCAACGGGCCAGACCCCGAGCAAAAAAAAAAGGAATTTTTAAAAAAAGTAAACAAAAACAAAAAACCCCGGTTTTCTAAACAGCCCATTAAAACCCCCAAAAGGGGGTTTTTAAAAACTTTAGTTTATAGTCCCCCAAACCAAAAAAAACCGTTGAAAATTTTATTCTGATTAAGTATTTTTTTTTTTTTAATTTTAAAAAAATATTTTGAGTTAGAAAAGAGACTTTAACAAGGCTAAGATATTAAAAAAAAAAAAAAAAGGAAACGAATTTTTTTTAAGCAATTCAAGAAAATTTACAAGAGGGACTGAATGATATTGATTTGAAGTTATTGAACCAGGGAAACTTTCGGGGAAATGTTGCCATGCTAATTTTCTCAAGTTTCCGGGGAAACCCAAACAAAAGACCCGCCCCGTTTAAAAATAATTTTAGCTGTTTTTTTAAACGGGCTAAAGTAACAATTTAAAAGAAGAAAACCAAAAAGTTTTGGGTCTCCTAAAAAAGCAGACTATATTTTTTTCCCTTTTTTTAATGACTAAAAAACCCCCCCTTTTGGGGGGAAAAACGAACTTTCTTTCCCAAATTTGGGGGCCTCTTTCCGGGGAAAAAGCCCAAAATGAGGGGGCTCTGGTTGGGCAGAGGGGGAATCTAAAAGAACCCGATTAAAAAAAAGGTAAGTAACGCCGATTGAGGGAAGTCTCACATTCCACTACCTCCACATTAGTTTTCAAAAAGAGCCGTTTTTTTAAAAAAAAAGAAAAACAACAACCCCAAAAGTTTTTAAATTGGTTTTGTTTCCCCAAAGGGTGCATTAAAAGCCCGCCAAAAAAAGCAGAGAAGTGTCTAACAAACCCCTTTAAAATCAATGACCCTTAAAATTTTGTGGAAAATTTTTTCCTGTTTTGTTTTTGATCAAATTGAAACCCGTTTGAAGAACCCAAAAAAAAAACCCATAACGTTAAAATTTTTAACATTGGGGTGAGGAAACTTTTTTTTTCCGATTAAAGTGTCCAAAAAAAACAGCCCCAAAAAAATAGGGAAACCAACAAAAAACCATGTTGACTTAAAAGCTGATGCTTTTTTAAACCCGAAGGGGGCTTTCCCCAAAAACACATTGAAACGCACAATGAGTAGATTATTGGCCCCCTACTTTCAAAAATTGGGCATAAACAAGAATTCTGCAGAAAAAAGTTTAACCAAAAAAATTCCCTCTGTTTTAAGCCGCAAGCGAACATAAAAACATTGTACGGGCCCCGTTGACGTAATAAAAAGAACTAACTACGCCCCCCCCCCCGGATCAAAGTTTTGTTTTTTAAAACGGAAACGGGGTGCAACATTCTTTTCCCTAGTTTTTTAAAAACAGCCCTTCCCCAATCACTCATTGTTTTCCCTTTTGAAGGGGCCCCCGCCACAAAAACTTCCCAAAAAACCCGTCTTTAAAGAGTAATCAACAGATTTGGGTTTAAAATTTTTCCTTCATTAAAGTTAAGGGCAGATGGGGTTCATTCCCGGGGGCCCCAAAAAAAATTTTAAAAAAAGGGGCCCCAAAAGCGGCAAAAAGAAATTTTTTCAGGGCCAAAGCAGCAAGTGCGAATGGGTTGTTTTTTTTAAAAAAATCGAATTATCTGAAAACATGATGACGCCCAAGCCCCAAAAAACAGTATGCCCAGCCCCTAAAGGTTTGGAATTTTTGGGGGTTTAAGGAGCAAACGCCCAAGAGGGAAAAACCCCCCCCATAAGAGACCAAAGAACACAAATTTTGGGGGAAAGGGTTTATAGGGGGCAGCACACAGAAAAAAAATCTTTAACTAAAGTTTGATCCAAAGACAAGGAAAGCTTTCCCATCTTCTTTCCTTAAATTTCGGAAGGGTTTCGAAACCCCCACCTTATAATGAAAGGGAGTGGACGATGCCTTCAGGGTAGCATGCATTGCCCCAGTCACAAAAAAAGTACATGGGCTTTTAAACCCAAATAAAAAGTCTTTTTTTTTGATTTTATGCAGCCCATTATGGGCCCTTAGAGGCACCGGGTATGTCCCCTTTTAAAATCCCCGCCCAATAACGGAAGAAAATTTTTTACCCCAAACTTTTAAAAGGGGAAAAAAAAGTGCCCCTTTAAACCCTTAAGATACAAAACCTTTGGGGAAAGGTTTTTATGAAGATCCCCTTCCGCCTAAAGGGGCTTTTTTTCTAGTCTTAAGGAAAGGACATCACGATTTTTTGATTAAACCCAAAAGCCAAAATGCGTGGCAGAAGTTAAAAGGGGTAAAAAAGAAAAGGGGACCCAACATGAAATTTATACTTTTTGGGGTGGAAAGTAAAAGTTTGTTTTGGGGGAAAGTCATTGGGAAAAATTTGAAAGACCTTTTCAAGAAACAAATTTAGCCCCCGGATCCCGCGCATTAAATTTTGGCCCCGGGGTGAGCTGGGACGCTTTCTTTAAAATTTAAAAAGGAGTAAAGATTGATTTATTGTCAGATTTAAACCAAAGATTCAAAGAATTTTAAAACGGATTGCGTGGAGGAATTTAGTATGGCGTCGGGATCATTTCTGGGAAAGCAAACAAAAAAAATACCCTAGTGATTAATCCAAAATAAAAAAGGGCCAAAATATCTTTTGTAAATTTTGATGCCCAAAAAATCCGAAAGGTTGGGCTAATTTGGGGCAATCACTTCCAAAACGTAACTTTTTTTAAAGTACACAGGTACGAATAATATTCAAAAAGGCACTAAAATTGGTTGAAACCGGTTTTTTAAAACCCCCCTGATTAAAAGGAGCGCGGCTTTAAAACTAAAGTTTACTTAGAAAACCCAGGAAAAATTTTCCCTTACCCCGCATAATGACTACCTTTTCAGCAGAAAATCTTTAAAGTGTCCCAAAAGAACCACCTAAACTTGTGCCTAATTTTTTCCGGGGGCAAAAAAAATTTTGTCTGGGGCATTAAAAAACTTTTACAAATTTAAATTTTTAAAACATTTTTGAAGGTTTACCCGCAGTTCCTCGCATAAAATTTCTTTTTGATCAAAACATTTTTTGAAAACCTTTCATCATGAAGAACAAGAATTTAAAAAAAAACAAACCACCGAAAGCTTCAAAAAAGAAATTTTTTAAAAACTGATAAAAAACACTGATTTTAAAAAAATATGGAGAAAAACCGCACAACTTAAAAATGTCCCGATTGGTCCCCCCAAAGAAACGAAACCCAAAAAGCTGACTTAAAAAACCCAAAATTTTCAGGCTTCAAAAAAATTTCTGATCAGGGTTTTTTGGCATAAGAAAAAAAGGGAAAAAAAAAAAAAGTCAAAATTTGGGCAAACCCTTTTTTTTTTAAATTTGGGTTTTTCTGTTTTAGAAATTATCAAAGCTTTTTTTTTGTTAAGTTTCTTTAAGACTACTTTTTAAGCCCCTCGAACCTGAGTCCCCGAGTAAATTTACACAGATACAGACAGTTTTGGTTTAGATAAATTCCCAAAAAGAAGAAAAATTTAAAAGACATGGAAAAAACGAAAATAGCTAAAGGACATGCGGGAATGAAAACAATCAGGGTTACCCCCAAAAAAGACCTCGCCTTTACATTCAATTACTAACAAGAAGGTTTTAAAGGGGGGAATTTAAAGGGGGTTTCTCGGAAAGGTGATCAAGGAGTAAGTGGGGTTAAGGTCAAAAATGTACGAATTTTGAGCCAGGGGGAAAAAACATTAAGAAAACAAAGGGGAAAATCCGCAGCGTTGTTGCAGGGCAAAAAATCACAAGGGCAAACAAAAAAAAGCCTTGTTTTGGCAAAAAAGACTTTTCATCAAAGACAACCGGGAAAAAACTGCATCTAACTACAAAGAAACCACAAAAACAGTTGTAACAAAGAAGTCAATTTAAAAAGAAAAAAAACACAAAAACCGGGGTTGTTAATCCAAGTTTTTTATAGGGAATTGGGCACTGGAGAACCAAATTTAATTTAAAACGGGAAATGTGCCCGGGGGAAAAATCTGCAGTTTTTTCTTTCACAAAAAAATCTTTGAGGGGCTTGGGTTTTTTTGTTGTGTCATTTTCGTAAATAATACACTTGGGGGGATCAACTTTACAAAAAATTTTTTTAATTTTAATGGATCAACAACCTTTTCCCAAAAAGGATCTGTTGCCCTGAAAGCGAGTGTCCCCCCCCCTTCTTTCCCCCTTCCCCCGGGAAAAAAACAGGGACCTTACTTTTAAACCCCAAAAGGTAAATTAATTTTTTTTCTGGTTTTTACTGGAGGTTTTCCCGCAAAAAACTATTGTTTTTTTTTTTGATTGCTTTTACTGGTTTTTAAATCCTTTTAAAATTTTTTCAATTTTTCATTGCCCCGCAAAACGGGGGGCCAAAACTTCTAACCCTTCCGTGTTTCAGAATTTTCCAAATTTACTCTCTGTATACGGTAGGAAAAACTTTCGGCTAAAACCCCTTTTTTGTTTTAAAATTTTCAAAAAGCCTGTGATCTGGAACTCCCCGGAAAATCCTCTCTAAAAAATAACTCTGTGTTTTAAAAAAAATAATTGATTTTACTTGACCCTTTTTAAACTTTTTTCCCTTTAACGGGCCCTTAAAACAAAGCGAGGGGTAAGTTATTTTGGGCCTCGGTTTGGGAATCATTTGATAGCAACACAAACCCGCAGAACAATCTTTTTTTTAAAAGGGTTCCCCCCCAAATTTTATCTTGAAAAACCAGCCAAAAAAAAATGAAATTGAAATTTTCTTATAAATTTTAAACTTTTTTTTCCGGGGCCCAATCCAAAACCAAGGGGGAAAATATAAAAAAATCCCATTTTATTTTGGGGCTTTGGGAGTTGAATTGGGGAAAGGTGGTCCTTTTGTATCGTCCCCAGGTGGCAGGAAAAAAAATTTGGGCCAAAACGCGTTTAAATAACCATTCCTTTGCTGTTTTTCACACTTACCCCTTTTCCCGGGCCCCTTGGTTTTTGCTTTTTATTGCTGTTTTTTAATTTTCCCCTTTTTAATACCTTTGGGGGGAATAATAATTTTTCCTTTTTTATTCCCGCCCAATATTATGTGCAACAAAAAACACCCACATCAAAACCCCCGACAATAAAAGGGGAAATTTTTTTTGGCCCTCTTTTGTTTTTTTTTGATGGTTGAAAAAGTCACTGAATTTGGGGGGGGGGGAAAGTCTGGGGCCGGTTTTCCTTTTACTAGATAAATTTTTTTTATTGCTTTGGTTCAACATCTTTTAAAAAATGTAAAGGGGGGCATGCCCCGTCTTTCCGGGGTGTCCCCTTAATTTAAAAACAACTGCTCAAGTCTCGCTTTTCCCTAGGGTTTTTGTCACTGCTAAATTTGCTTTCCCTTTGCTTTGTTTTTGTCATTTTCTCCCCTTTTCCCCTTCCTCCCGCAGTTTACTAAAAAACCGAAATTTAAAATTTCCCCAAAAAACAAAACGCAAAATTTTCCACACCCCCCCGCCTATCATTATTTCGGTGAAGCCCCTTTTTTATAAATTTATTTTTTTTTAAAATATTTATAATCTCTGGAAAAAATTTTCCTTTCTTAACTAGAAAATCTTTTGTAGCAAATGAAGCGCAAAAAATAAACAAACAGCTTTGCTGAATCCTCAAGTCCAAATTTTCCAAATTTTGCTGGGTTTTAATTTTTTAAAAATTCTTTTTAAAACCCAACATTGAATACCAAAACTTTAAACCTCCAAAACCGCAGAAATTTGGGATACAAGGTTACAATTTGGTTTTTTTTTTTTTTTCGGGGCTTTTAAAATTTTTAAAAAAAAAAATAATTATAAAAAAAATAAAAAAAAAAATGAAAAGCGATGAACTACTACAGCTACAAGGCACCTAAACCTTCCGGGAAATTATGAAAAGAAACCCAAATTGAAAAACCAAGCTTTATGGCCCCCAAAAAGGGGAGGTTTTTCTTTGGCAGCATGTGGGAAAAAAAAAAAACAGTTCCTCGGGAAAATTTAAATTTACAATTTTAAAAATTTAACCCAAAGACCCGCAAAAACAATTTAAAAAAAAATAATTTCCCGGTATAAACGCAGCTTGGGGTCTAAATGGGAAAAATGTGGGGGAAAAAAAAGGGTTTTTTAGTTTTTTAAAACTAAAAAAAAGTCAGTAATTTGCTCCCATTTATTCGAACAAAAAATTTTTTAAGTTTAAATTTAAAAGCAAGATCCAGTTTTAAAAAAAGTCCCTTAAGTTTTTCTAGGGTGTGATTTTTTACAAAAAGATTTTGGAAAAATTGTTAACGCCATTTAAACATGGGGTTTAAAACTTTTAAAAACAAATAAATTTTTTTACCCCTTTCCCAAAAAGAAAATTTTTTGGGAAAAACGGGAGAATCAGAAAACACTGAAACCCGGTGGGGAAAGAAAACCCAAACCAAAAAAAAAACATTTAAAAACACGAACCCAAAGCGGAGACCATTAAAAACCTTTGGGGTGTTGAAACAGGAAAAAAAATTTGCAAGGGAACAACAAAAAAAAGTTTTAAAGTTACAGGATTTTGGGGGGGAAAAAAACCCCCAAACCCAGGCCCACGGGGCCAAAAAAAAATTTATTCAAAGCCACTATAAAAAAAAACCCTGTGAAATTTAAGGCCCCAAAGTCTTCATGGAAAAATTTAACTTAAAAAAAAGGGTTGCCATTTTTTGGGGCCCTTGGGTGCTTTGGGGGGGGAGATTTATGGGGTATAAAATATATACCCAAAGGGGAACAGAAAGAAAAAAAGTTTAAAACCAAAACCCGAAAAAACCCTTTAAAAACAGAAAAAAAAGACAACTGCCAAACCCCAAAAAACCCCCAAAAACAAACCCTCCCTTTTGATCCCAAAATTTTAAGGGAAAAATATTTTAAAATTTTAATAAAAAAAAAAAATCATAAGGGGTAATTTTTAAAATGATAAAGTCAAAAAATAAAAAAACCCTAGATTTTATAAAAAAACATTTTTCCCTAACCAAATTGTAAAACCCAAGTGGTTTCTTTGGGGTAAGACCCTTCCTTACGATCTATGCAAAAAAACGCGAGCAAGACAAAAACCTCAAAAGATGACTTCGTTTTTTTTAGGCGGTTTTTGGGGAAATAAATTAGGCATCTACTAATTTTTAAAAAAAACAAGCTTTTATTTTTTTTGTAATTTAAAAAACTTAATAAGAACTTGGGTTTACCTTTAAAGGATGAATTAATCAAGCCCCCATCCAAAAAATTTAAAAAGGGAAATTACTTAAAACTTGATCAAGAAATTTTTAAGAACTTATAAAAACTTGGGGGTTAAATTGAGAATGACTTAAGGCAACTTAGTAAGTAAAAATTAAAATAAAACCCTTTAGAATAACTTGTTAAAAACTTGAAGGAAAATTTATGTGTGCATCCGTGGGTGGGGGTTTTTGGGGAGGGGGGGGGGGGGTGCAAGCGATGGGCAAGGGGCAAAACAAAAAAAACAAACAAAAAACACACCAAAAGACAGTTCCCCGGGGTGGGGGGGGGGGAAAGGCGTGCGTGGGTAGGGCCCAAAAAACACAACAAACAAAAAGTAGAACTTCCAGGGGCCCCTTTTTTTTGCTTTGTTAAAAAACAGGCTGTGGGCCGTGCGTCCCAAAAAACAATCAACCCCCAAATAATCAATGGGTCGTTTGGCCTAGTTTGGGCCCCTGGCTTGCAGGTGCGCCGCCTTTGCAATCAAAACGATCACATAAGGGGGCCTTTCCAAATTTGCCACCGGGGCTTTTTCAGGGCAAAAAGTCATTGGCACAAAAGGTCTAAAACATGGGGTTTTTTTGGCCTAGTTTGCTTTTTGGGCCCCTCTTTTTGTTCTCGAAACCCGGGCCTGGGAGCTGGCTGGCAAAGTTTCAAACAGGGGATTTCCGTACCAAGCTTTTAGGCCTCAAAAAAAAAAAGGGCCCGTAGAAAATACATCCCCCCATTGATATTTAAAAAACATTTTATTTTGAAAAAAGTGGGCCACAAAACTACTCCCTTCCATACTGGTAGAAAGTACTAATGTCTTCCTAACCCTAACTTTTTTTGCCAGAACAAAACGAAAATCTTATCCAGTTTTCATAAATCTAATAAAAGGTTTTTGGGGTTTTCACACAATTTATTTAAAAAACTGATTCCTAGCAATTTTGAATAAGTTTTCTGGGATATAAAACAAAACATGGCATGCCCCCCTGCCCTCAAGAAAAAAAAACCCATGTTTGATTCTTTTTTGCTCTTTTAAAAAAAGGCCTTTTAAACTGGGCTCAACCAAGCCCCAAAAAATCAAAACCCCGTTGATGAATGTTTTGCATTTTTTTTGTTTTATCAACATAGGGGGCCGCTTTTTAAAAAAAAAAAGTCATCTCATCAACATTTAAAACCCCCTTTTTAAAAAAGGCCTCATCTGTTCGGAAAAATTTATTTTTCATTTCCTTAGAACCAACAAACCTTAAAAATAGTCCCTTCATTTCCCCCAAACAGTCGGTTTCACTTTTTTTTTTTTTCCCCCCAAACCCCCTAGAAAAACAATTTCTTCTTTTCGGTTTTTTGGCGGTAACGAACAAAGCTTTCCTGAATTTTTTTTTTAACAAAAACTCTAAAAATGCAAATTAAAGAAAAAACTTGGATCTTGAAAAGGGACAAATTTTGTTCCTCAGTAAAAACCGGCTCACCAAAATTTTGAATAACCCCACCAAACCCCCCAAAACAAAAGCCAATAAAAACGTCCTAAACCCTTCCCCGGGGTTCAGTAGAAGAATGAAAGAAACCGGGTTTTTTGGTTACTAAACAGTGGGGCGCCCGTGAAAAAAGATGGAAACTAAAAATGCAATCATTTACCCGCCGGCGTGAGGATGGGGGGTAGGGGGAGGGGAAGGGGGAGCAGTATTTAATTTTGGCCCCCCCCGTTTGCCGGCCCGGGTGAGGGGCGCGCTCCCCGCGTGTATGAGTTCTTCTTGGCCCCTGTTGGGGGGGTGTTGGGGGGGGGGGGGGGGGGGGTTTTCGGGGTGGGGATGTGTGTGTGTTGTGTGTGTGTGTGTGTGTGGGGTTTTGTGTGTGTGGGGTTTTGTGTGTTTTCGTCTGCCTGTCTGTTTTGTCTTCCCCCTTTTGCTCCTGTTCCCCTCCTTCTCGTCTGTCCCGTTTTGAGGGGAAATTAAAACCCTTTCCCTTTTCAGGGGGTTTCCCCTCTCTCTCCCCCCCCTGTAATTAACATAAAAACGAATTAAAAGGATAGCCTGGGGAAAACCCCCCCGGTTTTAGGGGGCTTCAACACAACTGCTTTTTCCCTGCTTACTCTATGGGGGGTTTCAGGTCCTGGCTACTTTTTTCCCACGGAAACCAAAGAAAACTTTTGTAAATTTGTATTGAAAACCCGGGCAACCCCTACAAAAGTATGTTTTTTTGAAGGGGCGTTTTAAAATTTTTTTTTACATGTCCCAAAAACCAAAAATAGGCGGCTTTTTGGGCCCCTTTTTGCCCCAAAAAAAGTGGGGGAGTACAAGTTAGTCCCGAATCTTTTTTTAAAAAGGTTTTCCCTTTTAGTCAAAACCCTTTAAAAAAGGGCCCCTTTTAATTTAGGGTCTTCAACTAGGGTTTTTTTTTTTAAAAAGGGGTTTATATCGGTTCATATTTTTGGGAACAGGCAGCCATTCCAAAAATTAAACAAAACTGAAAGCAAAGCAATTTTTTTTTTTTTTTGGATATAAACCATGTTGTTAAAAAAAAAAAACTTTTCCTTCATTTTTTTCCAAATGCAATCAACTTCCCGCGAATTTGAAAAGAGCATACTCATTAATATCATCATAATTATGGAAAATTTTTAAAAAAAAGTTTTCATGTTTATTTTTTTTACTTTTTAACATGCGCGCTGGTGACCCCACTCGTTTTTTTAGTGAACCAGTATTTTAGGAAAAAAAAGAATAGGTCTCCTCGAACCTTCTTTCCCTTTTAAGTGATTGTAAATTTGGGGAAAAAAGAAATCATTTCTTTATAGTTTAAGTTTTTTGCCAAAATCTTTTAAGGTTTTTTAAAGCTCGTCTTTTTACATTTTTTTATTATTTTGAGTTTGAAAATAGACTCAACATGCTAAGATATATGAAGGACAAGACGAAATTTTTGAAGCAATGCAAGAAAATATTATCAAGAGCACTGAATGATATTGATGTAGAAGATATTGATCCAGGAAGCGTACTGGGCAAGTGTTGCTCATAGCTATTTCTCAAGTTCCGGTAAACTAACAATAGACCCGCCAGTATAAGTAATGTTAGCTGGTTTAATCGACTATGTAACAATAAATGAAAGAAAACCTAGAAGTCCTGGGTCTCAACTAAACTGCAGACTATTCTTTCCTCTAATGACTTTAACACCCGGTTGGGCCGCCGAACTGCTTTGCACAGTTTTGGCGCTGCTGCTGAAGAAGCTAAAATGAGAGGCTCTGGTTTGGTCATAGGCGACTCTTAGAGATCAGATTAAAACAGGCAAAAGGTTAAATGCGCCGATTGCAGGCAAGTCTACATCCCCACTACCACCACATTAGTATGCAAAAAGAGCATTTTTTAAACATAAAGAATACAGACAACAAATGTTTTATGTGGTGTTTCACGCAAGGCTGCATTATAAACGAACCCCAAAAACGCAGAGAGAGTGTCCTAACTATTCGCCCTTACATCAATGATCTTAACTTTAGTGGAAGATTTCTTCCTGTTAGTGAAGATCAAATGATCAGTTTGAAGAACAAAACAAACCCATAACTGTTAATGTCTACACATGGATGAGAAAACAGATTTGGTGGCCGATTAAAGTGTCCAAGAACAGCCCAACAATAGGTATCCAGACAAAAGCCCATGGTTGACTTACTGCTGATGCTTTCACCAGAGGGGGCTGCCGCATTACACATTGATACCACAATGAGTAGATTATTGGCCCATACTTTCAAAACTTGGGCATAACAAAATTCTGCAAGAAAATGTTTAACAAGAATGCCATCTGTTCAAGCCGCAAGCGAACATAAGCAACATTGTATCGGCCCAGTTGACTGTAATACAGAACTAACTACCCCCCGCCGCGGGACTAAAGTTAGTTTAAGAACTGAAACCGCTGCAACATTCTCCATATGTTGTTTTACGCAGACAATCGATCACCATTTTCCTTATAAGGGCCAGCCGCCACAAAAACTTCGAAAAACAGTCTTAATGAGTAATCATCAGATTTTGTTCATTGCCTTCATATTGTTAAGGTCAGCAGAATGGCGTTCATCAGGCCAAATTATATAGAGGCCCAAAGGCGCTAAAGATTTTTACAGCGCATGGCAGCAAGGCGTAATGATTGTTCCTAATAATCTGAATTTATCTGAAATCATGATGAACGCCTGAAGGCCCAACAACGTATGCGCTCAGCCACTCCTCTGTTGGATTATGCGGGTTTAGAGCTAACCCCAAAGAGTGTAAACCCCACAGTAAAGATACCAATGATCACATTAGAGGAAAGTTCAGAGGAGCAGCACACAGTAAATGCACTCTTCACTAAAGTTTGATCCAAAGACAGGAAGCTGCCCATCTTCTTTTCATAACTTGCGAGGATTACGACTCTCTACGCTTATAATGAAAGCAGTGGACGATGCCTTCAGGGTAGCATGCATTGCACATTCATCAGAAAAGTACATGTGGCTTACTCTAAATAACATGTCTTTTTATGACTCTTGCAGGCACATATGGGCTCATTAAGGCACTGGCTAGGTCCTTAAAGTCCCTCACAATAACGAAGAATATGTTGACTCAACTCCGGGGGTTTTGGGCGTTTACCCTTATGAAGTACATGAACATTGGGAAAGGTTGATGAAGATACACTTCCGCCTAAAAGTCCGTTCTTCTGACAATGTTCTGTTCTAGTCTTAGAGGAAGACATCAGCGATTCTGATTAGCAACATGCGCGAAAGATGCGGTGGCAGAAAGTTAAGTGTAAAAACGATGGAACTATCCATGATTCATACTTGATGCTGATGTATGTTTGTTTGCGGACGTCTTTGAAAACTAATCGAAAGACATGCATGAAACCTTATAGCCGGATCCCGCGCCATTATATTCTGGCGCCCGGGATGAGCTGGGACGCGTTTTCCTTAAAGATTTACTGGAGTAAAGATGTGATTGTATTGTCAGATTACCAAATGATTCAGATGATTGAAAACGGATTGCGTGAGGAATTAGTATGGCGTCGCATCATTACTGATAGCAAACAACAAATACCTAGATGATTATACCAAGTAAAAGGTCTAACTATCTTATGTATTTAGATGCAAACAATCTGTATGGTTGTGCTATTGGCGCAAGTCACATTCCATTACGTAACTTTAAAAGGTACACAGGGTAAGAATATATATTCAAAAAGGCATTAAAGTGGTTGAACATTTAACGCCTGATCAGCAGCGCGGCTTCATCTAGAAGTTGACTAAATATCCTCAGGAACTCCATGACCTTCATAATGGAATATCCATAAGCAGCAGAAGTCTAAGATGGATCCAAGAGAACCACCTAAACTTGTGCCTAATCTTCGCCGCAAAAAAAAATATGTCTTACATTACAGAGCTTCTACAATTTTATTTAAGACATGTTTAAGTTGACAGCAGTTCATCGCATACTTGCTTTTGATACAAGAACAGTTCATGAAACCATACTCATGAAGAACACTGATCTCAGAACTAAATCCACAGATGCATCAGAAAAAAGACTTTTTCAAGCTGATGAACAACCCTGTTTTTGGAAAGACAATGGAGAATCCGCACAGCGTAAAGATGTCAGATTGGTCCATCCAAAGAGCACGTAAGCAATTAAGGCTGACTTCAAAATCCTAATTAATCAGGACTTTCAGTAAAATCAAATCAGCTTTTGGCATAATGATGAAAAAAAAGAAAGTCAAATTGGACAAACCTGATTTATTCAGGTTTACTGTTTTAGAATTTATCAAGCTTTTGATGTTAGAGTTTCTTTTATGACTACTGTAAGCCCTCGTATTCCTGAGTTCCAGAGTACTATACACAGATACAGACAGTTTTGTTAATAGATATTTCCTACTGAAGATATTTATGAAAGACATGGACATCGAAGTATCTAAAGGACATGCGGATGGTAATGAACATCAGATTACCCCTAAAGGACCTCCCTTTACATTCGCAATTACTAACAAGAAGGTTTTAGGAAAGATGAAGGATTGAATTTCTCTGGAAGAGTGATCAAGGAGTATGTGGGGTTAAGGTCAAAAATGTACAGTATTTCGAGCCAGGAGAAAATGCTTAAGAAAAAGCAAAGGGAATATCTCGCAGCGTTGTTGCAGAATCAAACATATCACATGACAACAACAAAGAAGCATTGTTTGGCAATAAGACTTTTCCATCATGACAACGGTACAACTGCGATCTAATCAAAACATGAGATCAACACAACAGTTGTAACAAAGAAGTCATTAGATAGAACAAACCACAAAACGGTGTTTGTTACAGTCCATGAGTTTCATATGCAATTGGGCACGTGGAGAACCGTAATTAATAAACGGAACTGTGCCCTGGCGGGAATTATCTGCAGTTCATCTTTCACAAAAGATCTTTGAGGAGCTGGTTGTTTTGTGTGTCATTTTCTCGTAAATAATAAACGGGCGGATTCATCTGTTACAATTCTTTTATTTCATAATGGATCGAACTACTCCAAACTGGATCTGTTCCCTGATGCAGGTCCCCTCTGCTATCCCCCGGTAAATAAAGGTACCTTACTTTCAAACCAAACGGTAAAAGTTTGCTGTTGTACTGGAGTCTTCAGCAACATCTATTGGTTTGTTTTTTGTTGCTTTTGTACTGGTTTTAGTCCTTTAAATTGCGTCATTAATTCATTGCGCGCAAAACTGAGGGCAATCTTCTAACCCATTCTGTGTTTGCGAAGAAATTGTCCATCAGCTCTCTGTGATACTGGTAGGAGAAAATCTTTCGGGCTAACTGATTGTTAAAGTTTTCAACTAAAGCCTGTGATCTGTGAACCTCCTGGAAATGCCTCTTCTAATAGTAACTCAGTTTTTAACCAGAATAATTATTCAATTCACTTGACCTTTAAATTCTTTTCCATCATCGACTTGAATCATGCGAGGGTAAGTTGTGACCGCGTTGATATCAGTTGTATAGCAACAGCAACAGCAAAGCACTCTTTTGTGTTTAATGGTTCCGCGCAGCATCTTTATATCTTGAAGCCATGTCAAAGACTGTGAGTGCGTACTTAAATCTTTTTCGCCTAATTACCTACAGAGGGTAATTATGGAAGATCCCTTTGAGGGTGTCGTTGGAGTTGTATTGACAAAGTTGGTCTCTGTATTCGTCTAGGTGCAGGTAAATAATTTGCTCAAATCGCTTGTTTCGAATAACCATATCATTGCTGTTTGTTCACTGACTCCTCCGCTTGTTAGCTTTTTTATTGCTGTTTACTCCCTTCCAATACCTTTGGCCGAATAATGATTTTGTTCATTTTTTATTATCATCTAATATTATGTGGCAACAAAATACAACACGACAGTCATACCAACGACATAATCGCGATTTCTTGCATCTTTTGTTTTTCTGATGTTTGATAAAAGTCACTGAATTTTGGTGGGGGCAATGTCTGGACCGTTATGCCTGTTACTAGATAATATTCTTTTATTGCTTGGTCAACATCTTTAAATATGTAAGCTGCATGCCCCTGTTCTTTCAGGGTGTCATTAATAAGAATCTAACTGCTCAAGTCTCTGCTTTTCATAGGCGTCTTGTGCAGCTGCTAGTTTGCTCCATAGCTTTGTTATTCTTTTTCTTCGTCGCCGTCCATCCCGCAGTTTACTAACCGAAATTACTCCGCCAAATAGCAAGCGCATTACCACAGCGCCGCCTATCATTATTGTCGAGTGAGCCATTTTTTTTAAATTATTTTTTTACATAATTTTATATTCTCTGGAATTATTCCTTTGCTTAACTTAGAAAATCTTCGTTAGCAAATAGCTGCAATAATAGCAATCAAGCTTTGCTGAATCCTCAAAGTCTAGTTTGCCAAATCTGCTGGTTTTAATTCTTACAGGCTTTATTACCGAAGCCTTGAGTAGCCTACACTTAGACCTCCAATAACAGCAGAATGGTATACAAGGTTACAATATGTTTTTCGGTGCTCAATTTTAAACATAAAATAATTATAATTAATATAAAAAAACTTGAACAGCGATGATCTACTACAGCTACAAGGCAGCCTAAACCTTCCTGAAACTTATGAATGACCAATGATAACCCAAGAGCTGTTAGCCCCAAAAGGAAGAGGGTGTATTCTTTGGCAGCAATGTGAAAAACAAAACAGTTCCTCGGAATTAACTGATTCAGCATTGAACAGATTCCAACAGATGCGCCGCAAGACATTTTAAAGTATCATAACAGGTAATGAAGCGCAGCTGGGGTCTAGAAATGGTGAAAAAGTGTGGGGCAAACAGGGCGGTTTCGTAGTTTGTAACACTAAACGTAGTCAGTAGATTTGCTCCCATTGATTCTGAACAAGACTTACGTATGATTAACGCAAGATCCAGTTTAACAAAAGTCATTAGAGTCCTAGGGTGTGATTTATACTATAATTTGGAATACATTGTTATCGCCATAAACATGGGATTTAATAACTTTTAATCATATAGATTTTATTTCCCTTCGAAAATGAACGATCTGGAAAAATTCACAGAATCAGAAAACACTGAACCAGGTGGAGAAAGTAACCAAGGCCAAAAATTCATCAGAAAACACTGAACCAGGCGGAGACCATTAAAAATCCGGGCGTGTTGAAGCAGAAAAAAATTAGCAGAGTGGAACAGCAAAAAAAATTAATGTTACAAGCATTATGATAAACATAAACACCGCCAACGCAAGAACAAGATTGTATTTCAATGCACTATAAAAACACCATGTGATTCAAGGGCCCCAAAGTCTTCATGGAATATAGTGAACTTAAAACTGTTTGGCCATTTTGGCGCCCGTGCTGCTGTTGGGGCAGTTATTATGGCTCTAAATATATACACAATGGCAACAGAAAGAAAAAAAGTTAAAACAACCTGAAAACCCGTTAAATACAGAAAAAGAACAACTGCAACGCCAAAAAAACCGCCAATAACTAAGCATCATTTTATCCTTTTTTTTATAATGAATAATAATTTTAAAATTTTAATAAAAAATAATCATGGCGTATTATAAAATGATAAAGTAATAAATAAAGACATAGAGTCCAGTAAAAGACATTTCCATAGACCAGAATTGTATCAATGTGGGATTGCTAGGGTGAAAAGACCTTCGCGTTTGTACGATCTATGCAGAAGAACGCTGAGCAGACATCCTCCAACGATGACGTCGTTTTTTGAGCGTGTGTGTACATTATTAGGCATCCTAACTATTTAAGATAAAAACATAGCTTTGTATTTTTTGCATAATTAGATAAAATTAACTTAATAAGAACATGGTGTACTTAAAGGATGAACTTTAATCAAGAACTTTATCAAGAACTTATAAGAAACTTACTTAAGAACTTGATCACGAACTTATTAAAACTTATTAAAATCTCGGGGATAACTTTGAGAAAGACTAAAGGACAACATAGAAGTAACTTAAGTTAAAAACCTTGAGAATAACTTGTTAAAAACTTAGAAGGCAACCTTGAGTGGTGCATCGTGGGTGGGGTGGGGGTGTGGGGTGTGCATGGCGAGGGGGCAGACAAAACAAACAACAAACAACAAACACACAATGAGACAGTCCAGGGTGGGGGTGGGGGGGAACGTGCGTGAGTGGGTAGCCAACACACAACAAAACAAAAAGTAAACTCCTAGGGCCCTTCTTGCTTTGTCTAAACAGGCTGTGTCCCTCGGTCGCGGCAACCTCAATCAACCCAAGTGATCACATGAGGTCCGTTTGGCCTGAGTTTGGTGCCGCTGGGAGCTTTGCAGGTGCCTGCCCGCGCCTTTGCGTCACGATCACATAGGGGTCGTTTGACCTAGTTTGCCACGAGCTTTGCAGGTGCTAACGTCATTGGCAAGCAAGCGATCACATAGGGTTGTTTTGGCCTAGTTTGCTGAGGCCCCTCTTTCGCCTCGACAGGGCTTTGCCAGCTGGGCTGGCAAAGTTACAGCAGTTGATTGCTGTAGCCAAAGCATTTTATGTCAGCTCTAATCGCCAGAGTTAGTACACAGCATTGTATATTAAAGCATTTATATGAAGATAGTGCTGGCCACACACTAACTCTCTCCATACTGGTAATGTACTAAGGTCCTGCCCTAACCCATCTAGTTTTGCCAAACATTGCGAAAATCGTTATCCATTTTGCATAAGTCTAATAATGGTTTGGCGTTTGCTTACACAGTTCATTATACAGATTCCTAAAGCAATTATCTGAATAAGTTTCTTCTGCATATGAATCAGACATGCCCACCTGCGCCTCAAGAAATGAACGCCATGTTTGATGCGTTTTTGCTCTTTCAAACATGGCTTTAGCTGTCTCAAGCCAGCGCCCAACAATCAACGCGTGATGAATTGTTTTGCTTTTATTTTGTTTTATCAACATAGCGCCGCTTTTTAAAAAAGGAAGCATCTCATCAACAGTTAAACACTTATTATAATTGGCCTCATCTTGTTCGGTAATGTCATTTTCATTTCCTTGAACCAACAAACCTTGAAGATAGTCGTTCATTTCCAAAGCAGTCGGTTCACTTTTTTCTTTTTCTCCACCCTCTAGGAAAGCAATACTTCTTTTCGGTTTCGGCGGTAACGAACATGCTTCACCTGATTCTTTTTTTAACAAATACTCTAACATGCAGTTAAAGTAAAACTTGTGATCTTGAATAGCACAATTCTGTTCCTCAGTAAACCGGCTCACCATTTTAGAATAACACACCAAGCCCAATACACAGCGCAATAAAAACGTCCTACCAGTCCGGCAGTCAGTAGAAGAATGATGAAACCGGTGTTGGTTACTAGTCATGTGAGCGCTGTGAAAAATGATGAAATATATTGCAATGCATCAGGCCCGGCGTGAGGGAGTGGGGGGAGGAGGAGGAGGGGCAGCAGTATTGATTTTTGGCCCCTCAGTTTGCCGGCAGGTGTGAGGGCGCGCGCGCGCGCGTGTATGAGTGTCTGTCTGTGCCCATGTGTGTGTGTGTGTGCGCGTGTGTATGTGTGTGTGTGTGTGTGTGTGTGTGTGTGTGTGTGTGTGTGTGTGTGTGTGTGTGTGTGTCTGTCTGCCTGTCTGTCTGTCTGTCTGTCTGTCTCTCTGTCTCTCTCTTCTCTGTCTGTCTGTTCTGAGGGCAACTTAACCTTAACTTGTCAGGGTTTCTCTCTCTCTCCCCACGCTGTAATTAACATACCGCGAAGTAAACGGATAGCCTGGTGCACCCACCGTGTATATGGGCGCGTTCAGACACAACTGCTTTTCCCCTGCGTTACTCTATGGGGCGTGTTCAGTCCTGGCTACTTTCCCTACGCTACTCTATGAAAACTTTAGTAAATTAGTATTGAAAACGGACAACCGTACACAGTATGTTTGTTTGTAGGGTCGTTATTTTTTGGTTACTTGTCAGAGAACAAGAATAGGCGGCTTTTAGGCCACTTTCGCCCCAAAACGTGGTGGAGTAGCAAGTGAGTCAGAATCGGTGTTTATACGTTCTCTTCAGTCTACACTTAAGAAAAGGTCTTTCAATTTAGGGTCTTCATCTAGGATTTTTTTTTAAGCTGTTGATATCTGGTTCATATTTGGTAGCAGGCAGCGCATTCCAAAAATTAGCAAATCTGAAAGCAAAGCAATTTTTTTTTTTTTTTTGGATATAGCCATGTTTGTTAAAAAAAAATCTTGCCTTCATTATTTCTAGTGCAATCAACTTCTGCGAATTTGAAAAGAGCATACTCATTAATATCATCATAATTATGGAATATTTTTAAAAAATGTTTCATGTTATTTTATTTTACTTTTTAACATGCGCGCTGGTGACCTACTCGTTTTTGAGTGAACCAGTATTTTAGGAAGAAGAAGAATAGGTCTCCTCTGATCCTTCTTCCTTTGAGTGAGTGTAATTGGAGATAATGTAATCTTTCTGTATAGTTTAAGTTATTTGCACTCTTTCATGATTTTAATAGCTCGTCTTTGTACATTTTCTATTATTTTTGACTGTCTCTTGAGATGAGGACTCCAAATTTCATTAACGTATTCAAGATGGGACCTAACGAATGCTTCATATAACTTGATGAATGTGCCTTTTTCTAGAAAGATAAAAGTGCAAGGTAACGCTTTTTAAATACACAATACAACACAGACAAGTGGATTCTCGACTTATGACGCCCTTCAGACGTCACAACAAATAAACTATAAAAATAAAAAAATATTATGGTCAGATGGCTCCCTTAGCATAATGGGGGGGTATTCATTGGCTTAATCGAAATCAATTTTCAGGATTGCGTCCCGTCTTTGAGAACGAACATGCCCGGAAAATACCGGAACATTTGGGAATCATTTTTATATAAGATTAAAAGTTCATTGCCTTATATTTTGTAATTTTATAGTTCTGTGACCTAAAAGAAATACAATTCAAAGGAAAAGAAATTTGTAGATAACCAAACACGAAAAGCTATGTAAATGACGTCATTGCCGATTTCAAATTCAACATGGCGTCTAGCGACCCTGGCGATGATTCTCTCTATCCCATTGCTGTATTAATAGACGAACTGCGAAATGAGGATGTGCAGGTACTGTCACATAGTGAAACGACTGTTATATATATTTAATGAACTAGTATTACCTTTGTTGATGATAGCAAAATGTAGGTTGAATTTGAATCTTTAGAATTCGGTGTCCTGTTTGAACGTGTGTTTTGGCAACCATGATTTTTCATTTCAATCGCAGGCTCGTAAATTTTCACTTGGCTTTCCTGTAGCAGAGTGTGATCTCAGAAGAGGTCAGGAAAGTTGTTTGTACCGTCCGAGTTCATGAATGAGAAGTGCATGACTCATGTATGATGGTATTTGATTCATTTGCAGTGTAATCATTCTGCTGTCACTGAAACATTCGTTGTGCTCTAGCCTCGTCTGCAAAATTTTGTTAAGTTAGACTCTACACTTACAGCAGTGAGCGCCACTTCCGGAATTTCATTGTGACTTTTTGATGTCGTATTCATCTCGTTCACATTGTCACAGTAGATAGATTAATAATCAAGACAAATAAACACCTTTTTTAACACATAAAACTTGTCTCCACGTCCAAATTATTCACGAAAAGCTTCAAGTGCTTTGAAAAGTTAGAGGAAGGTCTGAGGTCAGGTGACATCTAGCCTGCTTAGTGACTTCTGCTGTGAGTTCAGTTGAGGGATTATATCCACTTTAAACTGATATCCAGCTATAGCGACATCCCACGTAATTACACCAAAAAAAAAAAAAAAAGTGTGTGTGTATGTGTAAGCCCCCTCCTCCCTCCCCCGCAAAAAAAAGTTGGAAGGAGGGTTTTGCAAAATTTGTAAATTTTTTGCATTACCGGAACTGCCAAGTGCAGCAATTTCAGTGTAGCATGCTATGAATTATCAGTTAGTGACTAGGCTTCACATTTCATGTTATGGCGAAATTTCATGCCATAATTTAAACATTAAAAGAAAATTCATGGACTTAATACCACGTAATCTAGATAATGTAGATAATAGTAATGAAAAGATGGTCAAGTTCAGAAAGGAGACAATGAAAAATGGAAGAGAAATTCATGATCGATTCTAGCGATCTTGCTGCCTTGTCAATTGGTTTTGTTGTTGGCAATTTTTTTTTTTCCATCAACTTAGTCCGTGTGCTAAGCAAAGTCAACTGAAAATGCTGTTTAGTCTGACATCACATTTTAATGCGTGTTATGCTTAAATTTGGAATGCTGCACTTGCTAAAATGTAAAAATGGTACATTCTGGGCTTTCAGACCTTGACACCTCTATGTTTACATACACACACATATGCATAGACTCACACACACACATACACACACAAAGACACACTGACATACAGGCGTGTGCACGTAAACTAGACATTGTAGGTAAAAATTAACACTGGTTTAAGTGACAGAGCCCCGTCCTCCCCTATTCCTCCCCCCCCCCCCCCCCCCCCCCCCCCCCCTTACTCATCCCTAAAAATCATTGGTAGTTACTGAAACCGCACTGGCATTTTTTTTTGGGGGGGGTCTTGGGTTTTGTTTTGTTTTGTGGCTGATACTGCATTTTTTCCTTGATAGTTAGGTGGAAAAATGAAAACTAAGAATATAATTATAAATTTAAAAAAATAAAACAGAAAACGAATTTCTTGTCAGTTGTTGATCAGTAAACCCATTGAAACCTAAAAGGCGAGGTAAACTTCATTCGGTCTCTAAAGGCTTATTGAATTTTACAAAAGTTGCTGAGCTGGGCCAAAATGGTATTTTTAGCTATAAGACTAGACTAGCCTGCTGTAAACAGAAATTGTGTGTGCTTGCATGGCTATAACTTTCCCATGAATTAATGGAAATTGGAGAAATGTCAAACTGAGAAATCTTATTGTAAGATGTTGCTAAAGTGGACGTCACTTTACTGGATTTGCTAATCTGGATGTCGCAAAAATGGATTTCTCATTGTCTGTGTAATAAACTCGGAATAGCACTGAATTAGACGTCACTCATCACAGTTGCAGAAATACTGGATAGTAGGCAGGAAAGTACCAGTGGAATGAGAGGAGCATTAAGGTTCTTCCATCAAATGGACTAGTCTGCCGCTTGTCTGTCTTGCATGATAATGGGAAATGTCACCAGAGGGAAGAGTTAAGTCTTTCCGAGCTAAATGTCTGAGACTGAGACATAAAACAGAAAAGCTGATCAACCCTTTGGACCCATGGTTTTTGTTAAGTGTTAAACTGAAAAGAACAGTTTACTTTTTTTCATGCCCCGCACACTTTTTTCATTGGAAAAGATAAGAAGAAATCACTCTTGTATTACAAAAAGTCTGAAGGAAAAGAAAAGATTGTAATATCATTTCAGTACAGGTTTAATATATATATATATATATATATATATATACCCTTGAAGCTTCTTTTTCTATAAATGTTCAATTTAATCAAACTGGATTTCAAATATTTCTGTTATAATCAGTATCAGGCTCAGGAGGCATTTATTTTGATTTTGTTTAAAGTACTGAAACTTTTTACAGTGGCAGTTCTTTCCTAATTCTGTGCAAAATCAGTATGAATAATTGATATGGTGCTAACATTCTTGCCAAGGTCTGATCTCACCAGGAATTTCGCAGACTGGGCCTAACATTCTTCTTCCTTGATAGCGACCACAATCAACTTAATGATTATTCTGTCTCTTATGCAAGGGGTCCGAACAGAAGAGAAAAAAAATCTGAACTTGACAAAATGTTAGAGCCAGTCTCAGAGAACCCAAGCCAGTGACATTACATCTCTATAGGTGATACTGATAGTCTGAAAAAGTGAAATAAGGTTCCAGGACAAGAGCGTTCACACTGTCAGAGTGTAGTTTTACTCATTAGTTGAAGAGGAAAGTAGTGAATGTTGTCAGGTGGTTCTCCTGGGTGCAGGCTCCAATCAAAGACCTGAGTGACGGAAGACTGCAGTGCTGTCTTTGTGAGAGAATGAGAACTAAGTGTCTTTAAAACCAGTGTCCTGACCATGAGTATATAATGTTGGCTTAATGTGACCCAAAATACTAAATGCTATGGATTTGAAATTGGATGTGACCAGAATGTACACACTTCTTAACAGGTAACATAGGCCTGTAGATTTTGTCAGTCCAATTGAAGTCAACCTTGTACCAAATTAGCTGTGGGTCTCAGCGAAAGAAAACTGGACCCTGGAACTGGCTGCTCAATGAACCACAGATTCAAAAAATGGAAAACTCCTGGGGTTTCATGGGTAAGCCTGACAAAAATCATGAAAGTGGTCTGTTTTGATGACTGATAAAAGCTCCTGAGATGTGTAATGAAAAAGTCTGCGATTTGAAGCTAAAGGAAAGACGAAAAATGTTAGTTTCTTGCACCAAAAAAAATGTGGCCGCTTACCATGTCTTTCACAGTAGCCTGTGTTTGTGTTGTTCATCTAGTCTTGTGCTGCAACTGGCAGTCGCTGTGGTATCGGTCTGTGGTTGTGACAAATCACTGGAAAAAAAACAATTGTAAGCTAACGATGAGTAAAATTGTTACGATAAAAAATTAAGAAGGGTTTGTTTTTTGTCTTTTAAACAGCTTTGCCTCAAAGGCTAACACACGTGGAAATTAAATACCAGTAAAATCAGTGTGCGCGTATGTGTGTGTGTGTAAGTTCTGCTTTCCTTTCTTTTTTCCTTCAGTCTTAACAGTTTGTGTAGTCAGACTGTCTTTCTGTCCAACCAGCTGCGCCTCAACAGCATCAAGAAACTGTCCACCATCGCTTTGGCGCTGGGTGTGGAAAGAACCAGAACTGAACTCATCCCCTTTCTGACTGGTAGGTGCTGCCATGTGTTGTGGACATGCATGTCTTAGTAATCATGCTGTACAGAGAACTGCTTTGTAATCATGCTGTACAGAGAACTGCTTAGTAATCATGCTGTACAGAGAACTGTTTAGTAATCATGCTGCACAGAGAACTGTTTAGTAATCATGGTGTACAGAGAACTGAAACGGAGCTCGCCCCCTTTTTGACTGGTGGATGATGCTGTGTGTTGTCTTTATCATGATAATCATGCCTTACAAGTTACACTAGTTTCAGAGAGCTAGAACAAACTCATCCCCATTTTGACTTGGTGGTGGTGCTGTGTGTTGTCTTTATGATGATAATCATGCGTTACAGAGAGCGAGAACAAACTCATCGCCATTTTGACTTTGTGGTGCTGTGTGTTGTCTTTATGATGATAATCATGCCTTACAGAGAGCGAGAACAAACTCATCCACATTTTGACTTCATGGTGCTGTGTGTTGTCTTTATCATGATAATCATGCCTTACAGAGAGCGAGAACAAACTCATCCACATTTTGACTTCGTGGTGCTGTGTGTTGTCTTTATCATGATAATCACGCCTTACAGAGAGCTAAAATCATCTCCCATTTTGACTTGGTGGTGCTGTGTGTTGTCTTTATGATGATAATCACGCCTTACAGAGAGCTAGAACAAACTCATCTCCATTTTGACTTCGTGGTGCTGTGTGTTGTCTTTATGATGATAATCATGCCTTACAGAGAGCTAGAACAAACTCATCCCCATTTTGACTTAGTGGTAGTGCTGTGTGTTGTCTTTATCATGATAATCACGCCTTACAGAGAGCTAGAACAAACCCATCTCCATTTTGACTTGTTGGTGCTGTGTGTTGTCTTTATGATGATAATCATGCCTTACATAGAGCTAGAACAAACCATCTCCATTTTGACTTGTTGGCAGTGCTGTGTGTTGTCTGTATTCACACTGTAGAGAGAACTAGAATGGAGTTGGAAATAGTACTAGAATCAGAATGGGCTCTTCTCCTTCTTGACTGTTATGTATGTGTTGGTGTGTGTTTCCATAGATTCTGAAACCGGGAGATTCTCTGGATTTAGCAGATGAAAGAAAATCCCAAGGCTGTTGTTTAGATTACGTACAATAGATAGATTTTGTGGGGGGGTGGGGGGGGGGGGGGTCACCCTTACAGCACTGCAGAAACAATGTGCACAGTGACAGGTTCACTTTTTCATTACATGTCATGCGATAGTTATGGCAACTCGGTCACATTCATGACAAGCATCTGGTTCAAGACAAGCCGTTCCATGGTTACAACAACGCTGCAATACTCCCTGGACATGCCGTAGCGCCGTTCTGTCACAACTATATGTAAATGTCCTGTTCTCACATCTATGGTCTAACTCTAAAGGATGCAGCTGCCCTAAATATTTAGAACAGGGTTCTAGCCATTCGAAAGAGAAAGTTTGCATGCACTAGTGATGACTTCTGTCACCCTAGAATAGTCTGAACTAAGAGATTGTGTTCTCCAACATTTAGTTATGTTGTTTCCATATCTGTTGTGTTGCTTCTTTCCCTTAAATATATTTAAGTGTATTCTCATTGCAAAGTTCACATTTTACCCTTTCCATTAATATATAAGAATAGGTTGTTTCATTCAGAGGTTCCGTTAGACCGGCATATGCCGGTTTTTACCGGTAAATATTTGCCTTGTACCGAAAAAAATAAAAGCGCCGGTACCGTGTACCGGCAGAACATCTGAGCGCTTTGACTCTCCTCTATCCCTGCACTGTCTGTCTCTCCGCCTGTCAGCGGGGTGTGAGCGGACATTTTTCCGGAGTTTGCTAGTTGGCCAGCATCGGACTTGTGATACCTGTCACAAGTGTGCCAGCAGAACGAGGGTTCAGTCTCCAGAATAGAATAAAAACTGCAAAAAGAAGCAGTCTGTCAGAAAAACCGGGTGAACAGACTGATGCTGCTGTCATCAGAAGCACTTTCGCTTGATCAGTTTCCTTTTGCCCGGGCTGCCGAAATTTTCAACGGCATGCGGGAACGCCGCAAATAGATCCGTTTCTTCGAGCACGACTACTGATTTGTGTGTGTGTGTTGTGTGTGTGTGTGACAGTGTGTATTCGCGTGTTTGCTGTTTTTTTTTCCCCCCTTTTTTATCTTGTGACCTTCGTACAGTCGTCCTTCATTGTGCATATCACAAGTTTGTGTCGCTTATTCTTGACTTCTGACAATTTCAAAACTGTAACTGTTCACTGGTCATCAATATCTTGAGTGCACGGACTCTGTAAGTCTGTTGATCAGTAGAGACATATGGATTGTGTGCGTGTCATGCTGACAGTCTGACCCTGGATTGAACTTGCGGTAATCCCCGACCCAGTTTTCAATTGACTGTCGCTGTTTTCAACGGGTGCACCCCGATAGATCCCCGCACCGATAGATCCCTAACCCTAACCCTAACCCTATCCCTTTGCGGGGATCTACCGATGCGGGGATCTATCGGTGCGGGGATCTATCGGTTCGGTGCAGGGATCTATCGGTGCGGGGATCTATCGGGATCAACATCACTTTGAGTAACTGCATGGTTCGATGACGAACACTGACGGAATTCTTTCGCACGTGTGGATAGGTAAGTGAGAAGTTTGTTAAGTTTGTTTTGTTTGTTTGTTTTTCTTTCAAGTTACGTTTTGGTTGGTTGGTTTGGTTTGGTTTTGTTTTGTTTTGCTTTTTGTTTTCATTTATGATTTTTTTGCATGTTACTCTCTCCGTCGACTTTTCTGTTGAGTTCAGTTGACTGAAAGCTGTCACTGACAAGCCTGTTACGTGCTATCCGTGCCGGTAGGCCGCTCGCTATCGCCCGTTCGCGTGACCCAGAATCGCGGTTGAGTGTGTAGTGCATGGCAGGCAGCCAAGCGTGGTACCGGCTGACAGACCTGCCAACCATTACGCATTTCGCGTAATTTATTACGCCAAAGTGATAATTCTTACGCCCTTACGCATTTAGCCAAAAAATTACGCATTGAAAATTTTCAACAACAAAAAAAAAACGGTCGAAAAAATCGGCTTATGTACAGACACACACGCCGCCGTGCGTATAACCAGTAACCTTTAAGAAGCGTTTCCGGTCATGCGCAGTTCGTTTCACCATCTTTACCATTCAGCGAAGTTGTCGTCCTTTCGAAGTTTTAGCTACGAAAATGTCGAAACGTGGAGTAGAAAGTTTTGGACGAGATGCGAAAAAGAAAAAACTTGGTCAAAAGTTCCGAAAAGAATACTCGGAAAAGTTCCCGTGCATACGACCTTCGGCTAAAGGTGTAAATTGTGCACAGCGTACCACTTGCGAGTCGGACTTCACAATTTCCCATGGCAGGATGGTGGATGTGGAGTGTCACCTTGAGTCACGCAAGCACATTGATTCCTCTAACGCGCCGAATTCTTCCAGCATCACACAGTTTTTTTCAGACTGTATACACCTCAAAAGAGGATGAAATTAGGAAAAGGGTAATTTGGGCTGAAGCATTGGTGGCCGGATTTTTCGTCGAGCGCAACATCGCTCTTAGCGCAGCCGACCATGCGTCCCAGCTTTTTAAAGAAGCGTTCTCAGATTCGGAGATCGCCAAAACAGTTCAAGAGCGGTCGAACAAAGACAACACACATTGTAAGGACCCTTGCCATGGAAGCCTAAACTGCTGCTACATCTCGACTGCAGAATGGACCGTTTGTGTTGGGGACTGATGGAAGTCAGGAAGGGGGGGGGGGGGGGGGGGGGGGGGGGGGGGGGGGGGGGGGGCAAATTCTTTCCTGAGGTGGTGCGATACTTAAAAAATGACACAATCGCCACAGAGCTGATAGCCAACCCCACATGCACAGAATCAGCAACAGGGGAGAACATTTTTTAGGTTATATATTTTCTTATTTCATGTTCCCAGTTTCTCCATCTTCAAACTCCTCCCTCCCTCCCCACCCCCCTCCTTAAAATCCAAATCTTTGCCAAGTCATTACTATCAAGACAGTTGTTGGCCTGCACTTGTTTTTTCCCCCCCCACTATTAGATTGTTCGTCTATGTATTTGTCTGACTTTATTCAAGTTTAAAAGGCTGTGCCAGTCTTATAAAAGTTGCTTTGTGTTAGGTGTCCTTATGGGAGCAAAAATTACCCCACTTGTTTATTGTTTACTGTTCCCTGCCTCATTTCATTTCCAATTTTTTAGGTTGTTTCTGGCGCACTATCAAACCTTGGTGTGCCATGCCATGATGGTGTAGGGGATATGTGCGTGTTTCCAGTATATTCAACATTTTCATAAATTGTAAAGATTTCTTGTGACACTTAAAAGAAAAGCTTGTTTTTGAAGAAAAGTAAAGTTCACAAAAATTATGCGAACAATTTCATCGCATCGTGTTTGTTTGAGAAAAGGTAACGTGTTGCGCTTGATTACTCTTAGCTCTCTGAAATTACACATTTCTGCCTCACTGAGCTTCAATTCTTACTCATTGGTCTCTTAGGGGGTTGGCAGGTCTGGGCTGATTTAAGACTTGTACCGGAAATTTTTGTTGTTGTCGGTACCAAGTACCGGCAAAGTCTATAGTCTAGCGGAACCTCTGTTCATTTGTATTAGGCGACGTAAAAATGAAATAAAAAAGTGCAAAAATCGCTCGTCTGCAATGGTTGTAAAAATGCGCCAACCATGCGGAGGCAGGGAAGTGACGTTGCGCTGCCACGCCTGGGCAAAAGAATTGAAATCTGCCATGACACAAAATGTTCATTGCCATTTTTTTCTGTTGCTGGATAAAACTGAAAACTATCAGAACCTGTTGTTGTTGTTGTTGCTATACTTTAGAATGTGTGTGTGTGCATGCATGTGTGTAATGATTGAGGTACCAGTCTCAGGGCTTCTGAAAACGCAAAAAATTGCGTACAGTACGTATTAAAACTCTACGGGACGCACTGGATGTCCGTGTAAGGGGTCCCCAGGGACCCCTTCAAATTTTGGTGAAGTCAGACATAAAGTGAGAAAAGGCTGCCTTCAACATCGTAAGTTGGGTGCCGTAACATCGTAGGTCTGCTACACTTCGGACCGAACCCATCCCTTTTCAAGTTTGAACAGTAACATACGTCGGTCACTTTTGTCGTCTGCTGAGGCTTCTTCTTCTTCTTCTTCCTACTGGTTCACTCATAAATGAGTAGGTCACCAGCGTGCATGTTAAAAAGTAAAATAAAATAAACATAAAACAGTGCGACTCAGACTGTGGCCCCTGGAGCAAATTTGGCAACAAGGGCTCGCACTCGATATTCAAGAAGTTAAAAGCAATGGCCAAATTCAGGCCCAGGTAATAGTAAAATATCTGGGGAAGTAAAAATAGAAAATCGTCAATATGCAGATCTCAAAACTGTCGAATCAATTTGTTTTTTTAAATGAGATTGCATTTGTGGCAATCTTGATGGCACCCGGCAGTGAGTTCCACAGCCGTACAGAACTGGGATAAAAAGAATGTAAGTGGCTGTCAATATTTGATGCAGGTATGGTATAACATTGACCGCCACTCCTGGTGCTACTTTTATTCAATACTAGTTGTTCCATTGGAATATCAATTACTTTAGCTCTGCCTTTGAAGAAGATGTTAAGTTTGATAAAAGCTCTTCTCTCTTCTAAGGGTTTCCATTCTAATTTCCCTCATGTTCTTCCTAGTATTCCCCTTTTCTCTGATGTGGTTCCCTGTTACGAACCGTGCTGCTCTCTTCTGAATCTTTTCGAGGTTATCAATGTCCTTTAGATGGTAAGGATCCCAAACTGAGCAACCATATTCCAGTACTGGTCTAACCAGTGTTTTGTAGCAGTCGTCTTTAACCTTTTGGAGGCAGTCATTGATATTCCTGAATAAGAAAGCTAAGATGTTATTTGCTTTCTTACATACTAAATTGTAATGTTCTTTCCATTTGAGACGACTATCTATAATCACGCCTAAATATTTTGCAGCATTAGTTTCTTTAAGAATAGTATTATGGATAGAATAATCTGATCTAATTGGTGAGCGTTTGTTACATATACGCAACACTTGGCTGACTGACTAAGCTTAACGCTAGGCCACAGCATCGTTTTCTGTTGACCGAATTTTCCTACTTTGAGCCATGTGATGTCACGATGACGCTTTTCATTTTCCCGGCAGGAGAGAGGCATTTCCGCGAAACCTTTGTTTCCAACATGTCTCTCGAAGCGTGGTTAACGAAATCATCGTCGCAAAAGCGAAAAAGCGTAGCAGAGGAGCAAGATCAGAACGGATACAATTTTTGATGTTTATTTTGTTGTTTTTATTGTGACGATGTGTCTGTGACATTGCAGTGCGTGTGCAGGGATGCAATTGTTTAACGTATATTTTGTTGTTTTATTGTGGTGTAGGGACCCTTAATGTTAGCCTGGGACCCCTTAAAAATCTGATGAAGGGGTCCCTGGGATCGGAAAGATTTTCCCCCCAGCAGAAGCCCTGAGTCTGCCAAAAGAAACGTGATGGCAGAGAAAACGTGATGGCAGGGAATTTTGTTTGTTTTTTTGTGTGTGGGTGGGGTTTTTTTTTGTGGGGGGTTGGTTTTATGACTTCAATGATTAACATTATAATTTTACAGATGGTGACAAATACAAAATAGCGATCTTTCTGACAGTTTCACTTGTTGGCTACTGAAACATTGGCTCAAATACCATATTCTGACAGAAGGGCCGAAGAGTTCCAGAGTTATTTACCTTGCAGACTTTGTGCCAGCCACTGAAGTGTGCAGTGTGTTTGGATTTGTGCTTTGTTAACTTCAGTGGTCCCCATTCACACAGAGATGAGCATACTTTATGCTTTATGAGCTGAAAAGAACTCGGCGATTTTTTGGGCAGGGTGACTTTGACTCTTTAGCACATGTCATTTATTCATGCTTATCACTGTCAGAGCTTTTGCAAACAACGGTTTTGTTGTTGTTGTTTTTAACTTCAGGAGGCATTAGACGTGTGAAAGATACTTGCATTTCTTTTGTATACATACCCCGCTTAGCTTGTGAAGCAGATAACATAGTAAGATTCTATACAACCTTTTTTTTTTGAAACTAGAAAACTTTACTGATGTGTATTTGATTGGACTCGGAGGAGGGGGGGTGGGGGAGGGGGGGGGGGGGGGGGGCGGGGGCCAATGTGACAATGATGTTCAGGGAGGTGGCTTCTTCAACACAGTGTTTCATGCTTTGTATAAATTTCTTTCTTTTTTTTTTTTTTTTTTTTTGACTCATGGCTTGAATTCTACACTGTTAAAGGTCTACTTTAGAGATTTTCGATAATTTGTTAAAAGCAGGTCCACATGTCATATAACTAAGTATGGTATTCATTTTTCAAAAAAAATCGCCGGAAGAATTTAATAGATAAAAAACGAGTTTTGCACACCTGTTCAAACCCCACGCGGTAGACCCAAAACGTGACGTCACTTGATGGAACTGGCCGTCAGCCGCGACCTACACAACAAGCCAACGCCAAGTGAAATCAACACGAGTTGCGATCCCCACAGCCTAAAAAAGTCACGAAGGGGTGGCAGATATTGTGCTGTAGGCGAGTGCAGCAGCTCAGCAGGAGACGGATATTCTTTGTCACATTTCCATTGATCCGATACTCGAAGGAAGTGGATTCGGTTCGTTGCAACCATGCTGGGCCACTTAAGTTCTTTTTACCACGTCAGTTCCTGCTGGACCACGGAAACAAGGTATTCCGACAATTTTCCGAGCCCGTTCGAGTGGATCAAAACTTCGTCTGCATTGTGCGCATATACTTTGAAGGCGGTGGTGGTAAGGCTCATACAGATGAGTATTTAGTCGCACGTTTATTCTGTTCTTACCTTGGACAGATCACACTTGTTAATTTGAATGAACAGTAAACAAGTGGGGTATGTTTTGCTCCATAAGGAAACCTAACACAGAGTAACTTTTATTCAAGACTGGCACAGCCTTTTAAACTTGAATAAAAGTCAGAACAAAATACATTAACGAACAATCTAATAGTGGGGGAAAAACAAGCGCAGGCCAACAACTGAACTGTCTGGCAAAGATTTGGACTTGAGGGGAGGGGAGAGGGGAGTTTGAAGATGGAGAAAACGGGGAAAATGAAATTAAAAAAAAATTTATATATATATATATTAGAGATATGAAAACTCTTCACTAGCTGCATAAGGGAACCATCGCAATCCCTTTTGAAGGCAGATATATTTGTATTGCCTGCTCCGAGGCCTTTCGCCGCTGGATCGGGACTCATCAGGGAGACACGGCTGGTTGTGTCTGCGCTCCCGGCGTCAAATAGAGACACACCACAGTCCATAATACTGTGGTGTTCTCACCACCATGGGTGCAAAAAAGAATCCAATAGCACCCCCCGAGCAGCCAGCGAAGAGTAGTAAATGCAACCAAACGAAAGTGTGGGGAGGAAAAAAAGTTGCTGTAAAACTAAAGAAAATTATGCAAATAATATAAATGTAGGGGACAGTCTTTGAGCCTACGCCTGAGGATCCACCCAAAGATGCAAGGGAGATGAAAAGACAAACACACAGACGGACAGAAACAAATACAAATAACCTCAATTTAATCAAAGCAAAATCGGAAATGAAATGAGGTAGGGAACAGTAAACGATAAACAGTAAACAAATGGGGTATGTTTTGCTCCCATAAGGAAACCGAACACAGAGTAACTTTTATTCAAGACTGGCACAGCCTTTTAAACTTGAATAAAGTCAGACAAAATACATTAACGAACAATCTAATAGTGGGGGAAAAACAAGCGCAGGCCAACAACTGAACTGTCTGGCAAAGATTTGGACTTGAGGAGAGGGGGGAGGGGAGTTTGAAGATGGAGAAAATGGGAAAATGAATTAAAAAAAAATATATATATTTTTAATTACACATACTATACGTGGCTCACTAATGCAATAGCGGCAGCAATTTGCTATCCCTGCCTCGTATACAATAAAGTCCGTACGGACAACAAAACCCCTGAAAGGGCCTCGTGCCTTGCGCATGCTCAGAACAGTCCTCTTTTCTCGGCAGCCATTTTCCCGTTAAGCCGCGTGTACACGGACAGCTAAGTATTTTTGACTTTTCTCGCAATCGATCGATTGTTGTTGCTGTTCTTTGGTGTCCTTGCTATGTTTTCACTTAAGGGAGAAACGTACGTGAAGCGATTGGGTGGTTAAGGCGAGAATTAAGAAGGTTTCGTCTTTCGATTCCACATCTCGCCAGCAGGTCTTTGTCTCTAGCCCCGCCAATTCCTCCTCTCCCTTCAGCGTCACTTTCTCCCGGGGTTTCACCTTCACTTAGTGTCTGCGAGGAGGGGTTTTTGGAGGCCATATCAGTTAGGGATTCCTTTATAGGGGGACTAGTGTTGCCCTTATGGATCCTGATTCTGGTTCCTTCGCCATCCGCCAGTCCGCGGGACCCAACTGCTGTGGGTAGCTGGTATCAGTCAATGGCTGAAGGGTTAAAAGTATTCGGCTGGGGCCTTCTTTAGGCTCCAATCTGAACTCAGTTCTGGCTTGGAGAGATGCGGTCCTTTTGGCATCTTCTGTGACCCGTTCTCCATCTGCCCGAGCTTCCTCAGAGCCTTGCCTGTCAACAGGGTTCCAGGGTCCTTACCGGTCTTACAGGCCTATTCGTATATTTTTGAAACACCTCAAGTAAGGCATTATAAGTGCCTTATATTGCATCAGGTCCTTACAGTCCTTATGACGCCAAAAAAAAAAATCGTTTCATTGGCGAAATGCTGTTGGAAAAATGTCGGAAGCAAGCGGGTACTTAATCTGAAATCTGCTTCGCCAATGAGGTTAGGAACAGACGGCCAGCTAGCAGGACAACTTTAGGCTTGGAGTTTTGGTTTTTCTCAAAGGTCTCGTCCTTGTTTTACAGGGTATGTTTCGCGTGAGAATCGATTACTTACATCCATTCATTTTCCAGTCTTTGTCAAGGCAAGCTATGTGCAGGAAAGTGTATTTCAGGATCATTGGGTAAAAAATCAGCAGTACAAGGACCTGGATTGCTGAAGGATTCCCCTTAAACAATCATTTTGATCGATGTTCTGTGTGCGAAGGATCATGAATTTGGCGTCGATGGCACGATAGGGTTGTGCTAGACATATTCCATAATAATGGGAGGTGTGGAGCGGAGGTTTTGTCATGACAAAAAAATCCTTGTATCAGCATCAGGGGGCAAGCCTAGGGAAGATATGACAGATACTTGCTGAACAGAGGCAAGAGGAAGAGGCAGCTGTGGAAAAGAGAAGCAGAAAGTGGTTTGGAGAAGAACTGGTCACCTGAGGAAACGAAACATAAATGGCACCAGTGATGAGGACGTCATCTAATTGAAAGAGGCTGACCGTCTAGCTTCCAGTATCAGGAGCAGAGACGTTTCAGTTGATTGATGATCCAATCACTCTGCGTTGTTAGCTAAGGACAGAAAAATGGAAGCAAGAGAGAGTTATACAGGACATCTCAGGGGTCGGAATGAATGGAAATAAATGCTGATTACGGCCCAGTGTATGATGTGTGTTGCTCTTTTTTTTTTCTCCGACACTATATTCAGGATCTGAAAAAGTGCCTATTCACTTAATAACAGTTTTGTTTTGTTTTTGTTTTCTCTTTCTCAGTGTCATTTTTTTTTAAACTTATCTCTTCTGTTGTGAAAGATGGACATTCAAGTTTTAAGTATAGCTATGACTGTCAGGTTTAAAGTGTCAGCTGGTTTTAGTTTTAGGTGTGAAGAGTGGATTGAAGTGGAAGACAGAGACTCAAGACATTGTTCTTATGAAGACTGAAACAAATGGGAACAAACAGTTTGCAGTGTGATTGTTATGCAGTACCAGCAGCACGGTATATTGGGTGTACGCTGTGATTGGTGCAATTCCCTATGAAGAGATATACATGTACGTTTTGTAATATTATGCTTGCTAATGTCCAATCCACTTTAGGTTGAGGTCCTTACTAATTTAGAAATGGTCCTTATAGGTCCTTACAAGGACCTTACTTGCATAAGCTGAAGTCCCGGGGAACCCTGGTCATGTCAGGGTCTCTGTTCGGGAATCACGTGCAGGCCACATCAAGAGCCTGGCCGTAGATGATGATGTCATGGTTGGATTCTTGTCTTCCACAGTGTGTGATGATGGATGTTCTTTGTTCTCCTTCCAGATCAGTTTGTGATGATGGATGTTCTTTGTGTCTTCCAGATGCAGTTTGTAGATGTGTGATGATGGATGTTCTTTGTGTCTTCCAGATGCAGTTTGTGATGATGGATGTTCTTTTGTCTTCCAGATGCAGTTTGTGATGATGGATGTCTTTGTCTCTTCCACAGTTGTGTGATGATGTTCTTTGTTCTTCCACAGTTGTGATGATGGATGTTCTTTGTGTCTTCCAGATGCAGTTTGTGATGATGGATGTTCTTTGTGTCTTCCAGATGCAGTTTGTGATGATGGATGTTCTTTGTCTCTTCCAGACAGTTTGTGATGATGGATGTTCTTTGTCTCTTCCAGACAGTTTGTGATGATGGATGTTCTTTGTCTCTTCCAGACAGTTTGTGATGATGGATGTTCTTTGTCTCTTCCAGACAGTTTGTGATGATGGATGTTCTTTGTCTCTTCCAGACAGTTTGTGATGATGGATGTTCTTTGTCTCTTCCAGACAGTTTGTGATGATGGATGTTCTTTGTCTCTTCCAGACACAATCTACGATGAGGATGAAGTGTTATTTGGCATTGCTGAGCAGTTGTGAAACTCACTCCCTCTGTTGGCGGGCCCGAACATGTACACTGCCTGCTGGTAAGTTTTGAAATGCCCCCCCCCCCCCCTTTCCCACTCCCTCCTGTCTAGTCCGAACATTACACTGCCTCCTGTCTGATGGCCTGAACATGTACATTGCCTGCTGGTAAGTTTGAAAATTAACCCCCCCCCCCCCCTTCCCCCCCCTCCCTCCTGCCTTGATGGTCCTGAACATGTACACTGCCTGCTGGTAAGGTGGAAAACTACCCCCCCCCCCCCCCCCCCCCCTTCCCTCCGTCTAATCCTGAACATGTACACTGCCTGCTGTAACGTGGAAAACTCCCCCCCCCCCCCCCCCCCCCCCCCCCCCCTCCCCCTCTGTCTAGTCCTGAACGTGTACACTGCCTGCTGGTAAGGTGGAAAACTACACCCCCCCCCCCCCTCCTCCTGTCTTGGTAGTCCTGAACATGTACACTGCCTGCTGGTAAGTTGGAAAACTACACACACACACACACACACACACACACCACACACACACACACACACACACACACACACACTGTCTTGATAGTCCTGAACATGTACACTGCCTGCTGGTAAGTTGGAAAACACACACACACACACACACACACACACACACACACACACACACACACACACACACTGTCTTGATAGTCCTGAACATGTACACTGCCTGTCGATAGTTGGGAACTATCCATGTACACTGTCTGTCGATAGTTGGGAACTATCCACTTCTTGTTGATAGTCTTGAACATGTCCACTGTTTGTTTGCAAGCTGGGAAAACACCCTTCCCCTTTCCTTCATGAAAATAGTCCTGAAATTGTACACTGTCTGTTGTTAAGTTGGGAAACAACCCTCGCCCCTCCTCCTCTCTTTCCCCCTCCTTCCCTCTCCCCCCTCTATCTGGTTTATAGTCCTGAACATGCACACAGTCAAGTCGGGGAAACTTCCCCCTCTTACTAATTGGCCTGAACACTCACACTATCTGTTGGATAACCAAACCAGAAAACTATCTCCATCTTGTAAGTTGTTTGGAACATGAACCATAATCTCTGAGCTACAAGCCACAACTTTTTACCCCAAACTCTAGCCCTGCAGCTACTATTCTGTTCTCAGCTCAAGATAAGGTCATCGTCTCACCTGCAACTGATTGGACAAACTAGGAGCCAGTGATTGCAGAAATGAGATTTGACCATTGTTCTCAGAAGAATGATTAATGCACGAGTGACACGCTAAATGAGTAGTGTTCATGATTGTTGAATATCATTGTTCGTTGATCAGTCACTTCTCAGCACCACATGATCAAGCGAAAATGAGAAATCGTGAAGCCAGGACTACAATGCGGATTGCAGATTGAAGGCTTTAGATCTGTTTTATGGAAAGAACAACTGTACAGTAGCTCAGGTTGACATGATAAAAATTTGAAATCGTAGTTATTAAGTATTTCTGATAAAAAGAGGTTATGTGACTTTCAAATCTCAACTCTAGAGTGATGTCATGAGAAGTGCCATCTGCAGGAGAAACACATGGTGTCAATACTTGCATTCAGTACATAGACCTAGCAGTCTCTCTTCTACACACACATCACACACACACACACACACACACACACACACACACACACACACACACACACTCTCTCTCTCTCTCTCTCTCTCTCTCTCTCTCTCATCCACTGTCCACTCCATCCCTCCTCCTCCCTGCCTGTTCTTCCCTCATTCCCCTCACTTCCTTTTGCTCTATCCCCCTTCCATCAAAACAATCGACCAGACACTGGTAGAAAATGCCCCAGATTCTCTCCTGTCACACTCCCTTCCCCACGCCCTTTGCTTGTCTCTTCCCCTCTCTTCCCCTGTCTCTTTTGAGTGTGGAGTCAGTTCCAGCCTTCAGGGCCATCATGGCACACAACCAGGGCATAAGGAAAATGAGTCGGTAAGAATGGGTTGCCATCACTGATCATGACTGTTGGCTGCATTTGGTGGTTGAAAACGCTTCACAGTAGTATCAAGCAGCTGAAAAGGCTTCACCCTCTCGTCTTCATCAGACCATGTTGTACTTCACACATTGCAATTTTATTTAGGAATGACAAAATTGTTTCACCTTTTTGAAATCACAGTGGTCCAAACTTTACCATGTGTTATATACAGATGATTTTGTGAACATTGATACACAAGTATGTTTAGACTAATAAAGCGACTTCTTTGAGAAAATTGAATGATGAGCCAACTTTTGAGCTCCAGATTGCAGATTGATTCAGAGAGATGCCAGTGATTAATTTTAGGAAAAGAAATGGGTATTTTCTGCATGTAAGTAATAGTAGCTGAGGGTGAAACAATCTGATGTCAGTGGGGAATGTCGACATGGAATTCTATGTATGTGACAGTGGCCGAGGATGGAACAATCTGATGTCAGTGGAGAATGTCGACATGGAATTCTATGTATGTGACAGTGGCTGAGGGTGGAACAATCTGATGTCAGTGGAGAATGTCGACATGGAATTCTATGTATGTGACAGTGGCCGAGGGTGGAACAATCTGATGTCAGTGGAGAATGTCGACATGGAATTCTATGTATGTGACAGTGGCCAAGGGTGGAACAATCTGATGTCAGTGGAGAATGTCGACATGGAATTCTATGTATGTGACAGTGGCCAAGGGTGGAACAATCTGATGTCAGTGGAGAATGTCGACATGGAATTCTATGTATGTGACAGTGGCCAAGGGTGGAACAAGTGGCCGAGGGTGGAACAATCTGATGTCAGTGGGGAATGTAGACATGGAATTCTGTGCTGCTTCAGAGCGGGTCTCTGAGCAAATTGGCACTGGTGGCAGTATTGTCCAAGTCCAAAAATTCTGTTTGAAATTACCACTTTGCTAAATGATATCATAGCAACATAACATCACTATGTTCAGAAAGTTAAGCTGTATATAATGAAACTATTTTTGAACACTGCAGCATGCCTTCCCTTTCCTCTCCGCCTCTGTGTGTGTGTGTGAGAGAGAGAGAAAGAAAGAGAGAGAATGATGTAGAGTTCTTCATAGTTCTGCATAATAATTGGTACATATTTTGATTAATTTGTGCCCTCCTGCCCTCCCCCCCTCTCTCTCTCTCTCTCTCTCTCTCTCTCTCCTCTCTCTCTCTCTCTCTCTCTCTCTCTCCACTTTTTGTCATGAACACTTGAGGAAATTAAGAAGTACTGAGGGTTCTGTTGACCTTTTTTTTTCTTTTTTTTTTTTTTTTTCCTTTTTTTTAACACTGAACAAGTCTTGTCATGAGTAGGTAAAAAAAAAAATTTACCAGTGGAAGTAATCACAGTAAAGACTGAAAGAGTTACTTTTCTTATACTATTTTGCTGTAGGATATGGAAATGAAAAATTGCCAGCTTTCACATTGCACGGAAGTTTAAATAGCCATTGAAAATGTTACTTCTTCTTCTTCCTAAAATACTGGTTCACTCAAAAACGAATAGGTCACAGAGGGTCACTTCATCATTCATATTCTGAGAGAAAGCCGTGGTAATGATGATGTAATGGAAAGTGGGTCCGCCCTGTGATCCTTGTCCTCACCAGGGACGTGCAGGAGAAAGTTGAAGGGCTTGTTCTGACTTTCCATGAAGTCCAGTGTTAGAGTTCGGTCTGTGTGTTTGTGTTATCTTGCCTATCGACCAGCACACGCACACAGGGGAAGACAACACCTCCATAGTTGAAGTCCTGCTGCAATGGACAGCCAGCACAAACACACACAGGGCAAAAACGTCCCCTCCATAGTTGAAGTCCTGCTGCTATGGGCAACCAGCACAAACACTCACGGGGGGAAAATGTCCCCTCCATAGTTGAAGTCTTGCTGCTATGGGCAACCAGCACAAACACACACAGGGGAAGACAACACCTCCATCGTTGTAAGTCCTGCTGCAATGGACAGCCAGCACAAACACACACAGGGGAAAATGTCCCATCCATAAAAGTCTTGCTGCAGTGGAAAACCCAGAACTGTCCTGTGGTCATCATACTTCATAAGGCACCAGACAGGGAATGGCCATAATCAGTTCACTGTGTTGTGGTCATCATCATAGGCACCAGACAGGGAATGGCCATAATCAGTTCACTGTCTTGTCATCATACTTCATAGGCACCAGACAGGGAATGGCCATAATCAGTTCACTGTGTTGTGGTCATCATCATTGGCACCAGACAGGGAATGGCCATAATCAGTTCACTGTGTTGTGGTCATCATCATAGGCACCAGACAGGGAATGGCCATAATCAGTTCACTGTGTTGTGGTCATCATCATAGGCACCTGACAGGGAATGGCCATAATTAGTTCACTGTGTTGTGGTCATCATCATAGGCACCTGACAGGGAATGGCCATAATTAGTTCACTGTGTTGTGGTCATCATACTTCATAGGCACCAGACAGGGAATGGCCATAATCAGTTCACTGTGTTGTGGTCATCATACTTAATAGGCACCAGACAGGGAATGGCCATAATCAGTTCACTGTGTTGTGGTCATCATCATTGGCACCAGACAGGGAATGGCCATAATCAGTTCACTGTGTTGTGGTCATCATACTTCATAGGCACCAGACAGGAAATGGCCATAATCAGTTCACTGTGTTGTGGTCATCATCATTGGCACCAGACAGGGAATGGCATAATCAGTTCACTGTCTTGTGTCATCATCATAGGCACAGACAGGGAATGGCCATAATCAGTTCACTGTGTTGTGGTCATCATCATAGGAACCTGACGGGGAATGGCCATAATCAGTTCACTGTACATGTGCTCTAAGGTCATGTGAGTGCTCTTTCTAAGAAAGGAAGGGATAGAGAAGAAAAAAGAAAGAAAGAATGGAATAGAACACACACACACACACACACACACACACACACACACACACACACACACACACACACACACACAGTTGAGTGACACGTGAAGGCCCAGTCACATGCTGTGGGTCGGAGCCTTAAGGTCAGTGTCGGGAATAATGGTTTCCTTTTAGCAACATAATCACAGTCGCAGCACGCCATCAGTGGCATGATTCCAATCTGATTAAGGACAGTGATTGCTTGCTTGGGCGCACGTCATTCTCACACACGCACACATGCACAGAGGCATACACATGCATACACGCACACATGTATGCACATGCACACACACACACACACACACACACACACACACACACACACACACACACACACGCACACAGGCATACACACGCACACGCACACACAACACACACACACACACACACACACACACACACACACACACACACACAGACGCGATGCATGGGTGCCCATCACACACATGGACACCACACACACACACACACACACACACACACACACACACACACACACACACACCACACACTTCTCTTCACACCCCTTCCCTCTGCACCCCACCTTCCTCCCCCAACACACAGACTTTGGATGAGCTGTTACCATGGAGGGAGCTGCAGACTGCTGACAGGTCACTCCTGAGTGTTTCTCTCCCTGTCTGCCAGAGCCAGAATTGGAGGCGGCAGTGTAATCCCTGATGGATGTTCTGGGCGGGGTCAGGAAGGAAGGGAGGGGTTTGTGTTTTGCTCAGGGTGATTACTGTATGATGCTGGGGAGGGGGTGGGGTGGAGATTTAATGGTTAAGTCATGCAGGGTTTGCCGACTGTAAACAAGAGTGTGGAAGAAATAACTAAATGTATGAGTAAAAGGTGAGAGGGAGTGGGAGGGATGGGGGAGGGTTGAGACGTAGAGGGTAAACAGAGTCTGAAGTTTAAATGGTCCTTTGATTTATTAATGAACAGAAATGTATGAAGAGATGAAATCTGAAATAAATGTTGTCTGTCATTCTCATTAGATCACCGATTGATGGTACAGATTTCTGTCTGATAGTACAGATTTCTGTCTCTCTCTCTCTCTCTCTCTCTCTCTCTCTCTCTCTCTCTCTCTCTCTCTCTGTCTCTCACCCCTCCAACCCCTCTTTCTTTCCCTCTCTTTCTCTCTCTTTCTCACTCCCCCCTTCACACGTGCACATGCGCACAAGCACTCACAGACCAAACCCTAAAGTTCAAGAAATTACCAGTCAGTGCAGTCTAAAGTTATCAAGGAAGAATGATCACGTGGCAGTAATACATTTGAGATGGACAGTGTTTTCCTCTGGTTACACAGCTAATTGGAACACTATTAGTTCTTGCAGTACAATGAATGTTACATTTGATTTCAAAGGTTTGGGAAATTTGGACATGTGGAAGTTGGAAAATATATTTATACAAAATCAGTAGCAGATTTCAGTGAACAGAGCTGTCAACTAACACAGATGGTCCGTAGTTGACTGACAAATTCATATCTTGCTGGATAGCCATGCAAATTGCAATTAATGATCTGAAATAGAATTTTTAAATGTCGTTTGCTCAGATTTATGTCTCAAATAGCCTGCTTGTGTTGCTGACTTTGAATCAAGTGCAACAGGGTCAGTTTGACAGTGCACATTATCTTTATCAGCCAATCATCTAACAGGAGTAAGGTATGCCAACAACAACAACAACAAAAGTCAATATGAAAACGAAAAGCATCGGTAAGGGAGTACAGCCCTGTTCAGAGAAGGTGTCAAATCAGCAGTTTGACCTGAGCACTGGATGAGGTGTGCATGCATCCTGCCTCTGAGTTGGTTGAACTGTGAGCGTTAGCAAGTCCCAGTGCACAGCGGGCAGTTTGTCCTGGGGATTTTTCTATGAAACATGCAGGGCTGAACAGTAGGACTGGGAGAGACCTTCATGGCATTGACTCTGTGATGACTTGCTGCGAGGGACATGTTGCCCAAACCTTCCTGTGCCCAAGATTTGGGATTCTGGTACTTTTTTTGCCAGCATGTCGACAGACGTAAGTGTAGTTAAAGCAAAGCAATTTTGGGCATTTTCTGGTGGAACTGGATGTTAAATCGTCATCAGCTGACAATGTTTTAATTCAGAGTGTGTGTTTTTGCATGTTGTGTGTGTTTTGTGTGTGTGTGCAGCGTGTATGTGTGTGTATGTGTTTGTGTGTGCATGTGTGACTTGCTATATTGCATTCTGTTGACTTTGCTCCCACTGTATACCCAGTAGAAATCGGCAGTTGCTGATGTTGCCTATAAATGGATTGGCAGCTCTGAATGAAGCACCACAGCCTCTCTGAGTGATGTGTGTGTTTTAGTGTAAGTGTGTGTGTGTGTGTGTGTATGCTGTGCATGTATGTTTGTGTGTGTGTGTGTGTGTGTGGTGTGTGTGTGTGTGTGTGTGTGTGTGTTTCTCCTGATGACGCCCCCTGTGTGATTGCTGTTCACCACACCAGACTCATTCATGCCCCTTTCCTCAGAGGCCAGACACAGCTCTGAAGCAAAACAGTGACTGATAGCAGAGATTGAGACAAGCTTAGGTTGAAGGAGGAGAAAATCGAAGCAGTCTTTTATCAGATGGGAAAACAAATGACCTTTTCAGGTTCCTGTTTCTACCAGGAGAAAGCTTCATTGTTTATTGGATGGAAAAACACACGACCTTCTCCACTTTCCGCAGTTTCTTTTTTTGTAGGCAGCTTCTCATGTTTGTTTTTTCCGCTCAGGTCAGAAACGTGGGTGTCACAATCACCATCTCTTTGTCAGTGGACACACAGGTTTCAGATATCAGCGATAAGCGTACTTAAAATCGTGCAGAAAGAGCATCGTTCAGCGTCGTCATGTTATTGAACCCTCTCAAACACTGCACTGTGAACTGTTGGGAATCAGCAAAGTCAGGAGTTTCCTAACCGATGATTCAGCAGAAACACTGCGCTATGAACTACTTAGAATTCTTTTCCTTTTTGCCCATTTGTTCACAGAGGTTCACTATATGTCCAGTTTTCACATTTGTGTGATGTTTGTAATCCCTCTGCTAAGGCAGCCACATTCTGTCTTCAGGAATGATCCCTGAACATGATGCCTGTATGCATGTGTTCTGTTTGGGGGCATCACCTCCACTGCAGATGATGGCCAACTCCTTTCAGAAAGGTGGGATGGGATTTGACCTGCAGGCAAGACTTTTTAGGCATGCATTTACGCACTGGACATCAGTTTAAAGACTCATGCTAAGGACTAGGAGGAGTAAGGTAAGGTAAGGTAATGTTATTTATAGCCCAGCCGACTGCAAAGGGCAGTATCAGGGTGTCCCTGCGTTGAAGTCAACTCACAAGTCAGACTGGGAGGAGACAGGAAATTGAACATGTCAGATCATAGATGTTAACTGCTTAAGAAAAAAAACTCTCATCTAGCCCTGCTGTAACCGCTAGAGAGGACATCTTATGTAGACCTACTTTAGCTGCTAAAGAGGAAATCTCAAATAGCCTTGCTTTAACTGCTCAAGAGGAAATCTCATCTAGCCCAGCTAAAGAGGACATCTCATCCATGATCTAGCCCTGCTTTAACTGCTAGAGAGGAAATCTCATCTAGCCCAGCTAAAGAGGAAATCTCATCTAGCCCTGCTTTAACTGCTAAAGAGGAAATCTCATCTAGCACAGCTAAAGAGGAAATCTCATCTAGCCCTACTTTAACTACTAAAGAGAAAACCTCATCTAGCCCTGCTTTAACTGCTAAAGAGAAAATCTCGTCTAGCACAGCTAAAGAGGAAATCTCATCTAGCCCAGCTCAAGAGGTCTCATCTAGCCCTGCTTTAACTGCTAAAGAGGAAATCTCATCTAGCCCACCTAAAGAGGAAATCTCATCTAGCCCAGCTAAAGAGGAAATCTCATCTATCCCTGCTCTAACTGCAAAAGAGGAATTGTCATCTAGCCCAGTGAAAATAGGAAATCTCATCTACGCCAGCTAAAAAGGAAATCTCATCCAGCCCAGCTAAAGAGGAAATTTCATCTAGCCCTGCTTTAACTGCTAGAGAGGAAATCTCATCTAGCCCAGCTTTAACTGCTAGAGAGGAAATCTCATCTAGCCCTGCTTTAACTACCAAAAAGGAAATATCATTTAGCCCAGCTTTAACTGCTAAAGAGGAAGTCTCATCTAGCCCAGTTTTAACTGCCAAAGAGGAAGTCTCATCTAGCCCTGCTTTAACTGCTAAAGAGAAAATCTCATCTAGCACAGCAAAGAGGAAATCTCATCTAGCCCAGCTCAAGAGGTCTCATCTAGCCCTGCTTTAACTGCTAAAGAGGAAATCTCATCTAGCCCACCTAAAGAGGAAATCTCATCTAGCCCAGCTAAAGAGGAAATCTCATCTATCCCTGCTCTAACTGCAAAAGAGGAATTGTCATCTTGCCCAGTGAAAATAGGAAATATCATCTACACCAGCTAAAAAGGAAATCTCATCCAGCCCAGCTAAAGAGGAAATTTCATCTAGCCCTGCTTTAACTGCTAGAGAGGAAATCTCATCTAGCCCAGCTTTAATTGCTAGAGAGGAAATCTCATCTAGCCCAGCTTTAACTACCAAAGAGGAAATCTCATCTAGCCCAGCTTTAACTGCCAAAGAGGAAGTCTCATCTAGCCCAGCTTTAACTGCTAAAGAGGAAGTCTCATCTAGCCCAGCTTTAACTGCTAAAGAGAAAATCTCATCTAGCCCTGCTTTAACTACCAAAGAGGAAGTCTCATCTAGCCCTGCTTTAACTACCAAAGAGGAAGTCTCATCTAGCCCTGCTTTAACTGCTAAAGAGGAAGTCTCGTCTAGCCCAGCTTTAACTGCCAAAGAGGAAGTCTCATCTAGCCCTGCTTTAACCCTCTTTTGCATGCACTTACCTTAGCTTAGTTACGCCGAAAAAAACCGTCGGCAAGGTAAGTAACTCCGTAATTTGAACATGGTTACCCAATTAAAAAATTAATTTAAAAGAGAGGAAAGGAAATAGTCAAATGAAAATAATTTTTAAAAGTCCTTCGAATATATATGTTGCTACATCATAAGTTTGAAGAATATCACATGAGCCATTTACTCGGGGGGAAAAAAAAAAAATCTTCAGAACTTTCTTCCGAATCATAGGGCCTACCTGAAACATCATCCCAGTCGAAATCTAGGTCACTCTAAGCTTCATTACCCAGCACTTTCACTAAGTGTTATGCCCTAAATCCTACAAATCACAGTATCTTCATCACTAGATCTCGTTATAGAACGGCAGAAATCAATGTTAGCGATGGCGAAAAAACAGCATTTCGACCACAAAACTTTAAAAATTCGTAACTCGAGAACTACGGCACGTATCGACTCGCGGTTTTTTGCAAACGGAAGTAGATGGCCACAGGAAGAAGGAAGTCACGTTCTCGCGAGACTTCCTTTTCTACGAGAAATATGGCGGCGCCCATTGTTGCCACGTGTTTTACCGGGCGCTGGCGGGCGCTCAGCGTTTTGGCTGTGTGACTTCCGGCCGGGCGCTAGCGGGCGCTCTACTGTTAAGAGGGAAAGAGGAAATCTCATCCAGCCCAGCTTTAACTGCTAAAGAGGAAATCTCATCCAGCCCAGCTCTCTTGGATGGGAAATGGAATGCTGGACCTGTGAACCCAGGAGGCCAATAGGGCCTCCTGTATGTATGAAGAATCTACAGGATGGGACAGTCCCCATGAACTGCTGGGGCAAGGTACACTGTGGACACTGCCCAGCTTGGTGCAAGTTATGGCTGGTTGGTTTGCATGTGTGCCCAACTTGGTGCAAGTTTCGGCTGATTGGTTTGCTTGTGTGGCCAACTTGGTGCAAGTTACGGCTGGTTGGTTTGCTAGTATGGCCAACTTGGTGCAAGTTTCGGCTGGTTGGTTTGCTTGTGTGGCCAACTTGGCACAAGTTTCGGCTGATTGGTTTGCTAGTATGGCCAACTTGGTGCAAGTTTCGGCTGGTTGGTTTGCTTGTGTGGCCAACTTGGCACAAGTTTCGGCTGATTGGTTTGCTTGTGTGGCCAACTTGACGCAAGTTTCGGCTGATTGGTTTGCTTGTGTGGCCACAACTCCGAGCAGGAGAGGATGGCGATCCACAGCAAGTGGAGTGACTTGGGAATCCCTGGTATGACACAACTGGGAGCAGAAGGAGAGAAGAGCAGTCAAAGTAATGGAGCTGTTTTGATTTCCCTCATGTGGCCACATCTCAGAGCAGGAGGAGAGGATGGCAACAGACTAATGGAGCTATTTTGGTGTCCTGTTCATCTGTCATGTTCTGTCTTGTCACAGTCATGTCGTCATCAGCTCTGTCAACACGGTAGACACCATCAGCACCACCACCACCACCACTACACCCATCCCTTCCCGCATTGATTGCACCTTGTTGCATGCTGGCTGCCAGGCTCTGGCGGTGACATGGGCACCGACTATTGATTGTGTCGATCACGTGTCCTCCCCCCAGCTTGACATTCATCGGTGGCTCAGTCTTCCTGGCACTTGGTGTTCACCTTTGCTGCAGTGGAGTTGTGTGGTTCTGTAGAGTGGAATCTGAACTGAGATCACAGTGTTGAGTTAGGATGTATGGGGTCTCTGTGACTTGGCCAGAAAACAGTCTGTTGGAGTGAAGTCTGTTGGGGGCCATTACAACAGTTCAGCTCTTTTTGAGTTCTGTGTTCTGCACATCGTGAAAATGGGATTCTGTGATTAGAAAATATCTCTGTAATTATATTCAAGTTATCAGAACAGTAAGCGTTGAAAGCACCCATGAAACAGACATTTAGGCTCCCAGTGATGTAAAAACCTTTTGCAGTAGTGTGCAAGATACTTGTTGAGTCTGAAGCACAGCTTCCAGCACATCCAGTAATTTGGAACTGGTAGTGGACGGCAGAAGTGAAGCCTTTGACTGCAGGTGGGGCAGTGACATGGAAGGTGTGAGTCCCAAGAGCCAGGTGGACCTTGTGGCCCACAGTGTGGTGGTCCCCCAGTGTTACCTGCCCGGCTGTGTCATCAACATGGACCTGGCCGTGCTGTCCTCCCTCTGTGCCAGCAGCACACCTTCTTCGACTGGAACGCCACCCTCACGCCAGACTCTGACACAGGGTTCTTGGTGCCAGCGCCTCTTCTTCCTCCTCCTGAAGAGCTGTGTCCATCTCCTAGGATACGAAGTCGGAAGTCGAGCGTCTCCAGTGGTCATTCCGATGCTAAACTTGCATTAGATTGTGACCTAAATGACCTGCTGTGTGCCTTGTCTGTACAAGATTATAGAATGCCTTCCATGGCAGAACTGCTAGTAAGTGCTGAACACCTGAAAAATCTCCTTGTGCTTTGTATAGGGTGTGGTTTTAGACGACTGGAGGGTGGTGGAGGGGTGGTGTTGGAAGTCCAACAAAGTTCTACATAAGTTACAGCCAGATGAAATGGTGTTACACTGCATGAAATCAGATTCATAATGGAATCATTGCTCACTATCAGGCAGACTGTGTCTCTCGGTCTGTCCTCTCTCTCTCCTCTCCCCCCCTCCCTCCCCCCCCCCCCCCCCCCCCCGCTTCACACACACACACACACACACACACACACACACACACACACAGAGAGAGAGAGAGAGAGAAGTGTCAGCATTCAGTGCCTGTGGCATTCTGGCATTCCTGTATCCAAACCATCAGAATATGTTGAGCCTGTAATCCCAGAATCCAAAGCGCAAGTGATGCAGTGTATCAGCAGTGATCCATCTCCATCCAAATGTGTGTCGACCCTCTACAACCTACTCCTGTCTTTCCCTGTCTACAGTCCTTTAAGTATGTTGATCCACTACAACCTACTGTCTTTCCCTGTCTACAGTCCTTTAAGTGTGTTGATCCACTACAACTTACTGTCTTTCCCTGTCTGCAGTCCCTAAGTGTGTTGATCCACTACAACCTATTGTCTTTCCCTGTCTGAAGTCCCTAAGTGTGTTGATCTTCTACAACCTACTGTCTTTCCCTGTCTGCAGTCCTTTAAGTATGTTGATCCACTACAACTTACTGTCTTTCCCTGTCTGAAGTCCTTTAAGTATGTTGATCTTCTACAACCTACTGTCTTTCCCTGTCTACAGTCCCTAAGTGTGTTGATCTTCTACAACCTACTGTCTTTCCCTGTCTGAAGTCCCCAATGTGCTGATCTTCTACAACTTACTGTCTTTCCCTGTCTGAAGTCCCCAAGTGTGTTGATCTTCTACAACCTACTGTCTTTCCCTATCTACAGTCCCAAAGTGTGTTGATCTTCTACAACCTACTGTCTTTCCCTGTCTACAGTCCTTTAAGTGTGTTGATCCACTACAACCTACTGTCTTTCCCTGTCTGAAGTCCCTAAGTGTGTTGATCTTCTACAACCTACTGTCTTTCCCTGTCTACAGTCCCTAAGTGTGTTGATCTTCTACAACCTACTGTCTTTCCCTGTCTACAGTCCCCAAGTGTGTTGATCCTCAACAACCTACTGTCTTTCCCTGTCTGAAGTCCCTAAGTGTGTTGATCTTCTACAACCTACTGTCTTTCCCTGTCTGAAGTCCCTAAGTGTGTTGATCTTCTACAACCTACTGTCTTTCCCTGTCTGAAGTCCCTAAGTGTTGATCCTCAACAACCTACTGTCTTTCCCTGTCTGAAGTCCTTAAGTGTGTTGATCTTCTACAACCTACTGTCTTTCCCTGTCGGAAGTCCCTAATGTGTTGATCTTCTACAACCTACTGTCTTTCCCTGTCTACAGTCCCTAAGTGTGTTGATCTTCTACAACCTACTCTTTCGCTGTCTGAAGTCCCTATGTGTGTTGATCTACAACCTACTGTCTTTCCCTGTCTACAGTCCCTAATGTGTTGATCTTCTACAACCTACTGTCTTTCCCTGTCTGAAGTCCCTAATGTGTTGATCTTCTACAACCTACTGTCTTTCCCTGTCTACAGTCCCTAAGTGTGTTGATCTTCTACAACCTACTGTCTTTCCCTGTCTGAAGTCCCTAATGTGTTGATCTTCTACAACCTACTGTCTTTCCCTGTCTGAAGTCCCTAAGTGTGTTGATCTTCTACAACCTACTGTCTTTCCCTGTCTGAAGTCCCTAATGTGTTGATCTTCTACAACCTACTGTCTACCCCTGTCTACAGTCCCAAAGTGTGTTGATCTTCTACAACCTACTGTCTACCCCTGTCTACAGTCCCTAAGTATGTTGATCCACTACAACCTACTGTCTTTCCCTGTCTACAGTCCCTAAGTGTGTTGATCCTCAACAACCTACTGTCTTTCCCTGTCTACAGTCCCTAAGTGTGTTGATCCACTACAACCTACTGTATTTCCCTGTCTACAGTCCCTAAGTGTGTTGATCCACTACAACCTACTGTCTTTCCCTGTCTACAGTCCTTTAAGTGTGTTGATCTTCTACAACTTACTGTCTTTCCCTGTCTACAGTCCCTAAGTGTGTTGATCCACTACAACCTACTGTCTTTCCCTGTCTGAAGTCCCTAAGTGTGTTGATCTTCTACAACCTACTGAGTGATGTAGATTTCCATCGGTCTCCAGTCATTGACCGATAAAAATGTAAAATGACCGATCGGCTCGACCTCCATCTGGTCAAATGCCCGATCCTAATACAAGCGAAGCGGTCGCATGTCCTATCGTTTTCGCGAGGTCGCGGACAAGTCTACAGCCGTTTTATTGTGCGGAGGCGTGCGAGACTGAGTAGCGTTAAAAGGCAGAGCCAAGCGCATCGCGTGTTCGGGAAAATTTGCACAGCTCTGAGGCTGACGCACCGACTGAAGCGCGATGCGATAGGCGAGAGGAGCACAGACTTAGAATTCAGCAAGAGCGAGTAACTCTTGTTGAATTTCCGGCCTGCGCGCGGTTTGTTTTCCTTCACATCCGACAGTGGTAAAAACGTATGCATCACGCCATCAGTCTTCATCATGCCACCAAAGCAAGAAAAAGAGACAGTTGTTTCGCAGCAATGATGCTGAATGAGTAATTTCTGTTGTCGTTTGCAGCTCGCAACAATGAACATTAACATTTAATCATGAACATTTCCATTTATTTTACAACTTTCACTAAGCTTTGCCCTGATTCTAGTCATCAACATAATTGTGTTGATTTTATTTGTTTTTGTATTTTTTTAATACTTTTCTCCAGTTCTAGTCGGCGGACCTTGAGTTAATAAAATACATTTATCACAATGAATCCTGTTCCGAGTCTGGTGTCCTATTATTTTGGTTACTCCAGGACACTGTCCTATTGACATTTAATCTCTAGGACACAGTGTCCTATAGGGTGATTAAAAAATCTACATCACTGCCTACTGTCTTTCCCTGTCTACAGTCCCTAAGTGTGTTGATCTTCTACAACCTACTGTCTTTCCCTGTCTACAGTCCCTAAGTGTGTTGATCTTCTACAACCTACTGTCTTTCCCTGTCTACAGTCCCCAAGTGTGTTGATCCTCAACAACCTACTGTCTTTCCCTGTCTGAAGTCCCTAAGTGTGTTGATCTTCTACAACCTACTGTCTTTCCCTGTCTACAGTCCCAAAGTGTGTTGATCTTCTACAACTTACTGTCTTTCCCTGTCTGAAGTCCCTAAGTCTGTTGATCTTCTACAACTTACTGTCTTTCCCTGTCTGAAGTCCCTAAGTGTGTTGATCTTCTACAACCTACTGTCTTTCCCTGTCTACAGTCCCCAAGTGTTTTGATCCTCAACAACCTACTGTCTTTCCCTGTCTGAAGTCCCTAAGTGTGTTGATCCACTACAACCTACTGTCTTTCCCTGTCTACAGTCCCTAAGTGTGTTGATCTTCTACAACCTACTGTCCTTCCCTGTCTACAGTCCCTAAGTGTGTTGATCTTCTACAACCTACTGTCTTTCCCTGTCTGAAGTCCCTAAATGTGTAGATCTACTACAACCTAGTCCTGTCTTTCCCAGTCTGCAAAACCTACTCTACAGCCTACTCTTCTCTTTCTCTATCTTAAGATAGTCTTTAAGCGTGTTATCAAATACAACCTAGACCAGTGTTTTCATGACTACAGTCCGTGGAGTCTTCAGTCAATGCTCCCCAGTGCAAACTTTTCCTGTTGTAAAAATACCAGTGAAATCTTCACACAGATACTCTCTCTGAAGACATGTTTTTGTGAAATATTGTTCTCTTAAAACTAAAGCCAGAATGCAAATACACAAAAGCAAATTGCACAGTAATGCTTGTTTGAATAAACAGTATGGAACAGACATATTTTCGACATATGTCTTCTTCAAATGTTACAAACAACAGACATAACAAAAAGCACAGGACCGTGCTTCCAGGTCCTAGTCATGAACATGATGTCTTCATCCATGGATGTCTGTTTCCTGAGAGAGACTGTATCCATTAGATGACTTGTGTGTATAACAGTGTTGCCCTGGTCTGTGTTACACTGACCTCCAGCAGAGAATGTGTCTCTTAAAACTTGGTTTTAACCCTTTCACATTTAATCCTGCGACAAGCACAACCTGCCGATCAGAAATCCTGAACAAATATTCATTCCTGCCCAACCCATTGCCTGTTCAGTGTCAGTCAGGCCTGTTGGCGAGTTTCCATCTGGCATCAAGCTTAGCTTTGTGCACTTCCATCATGGAAGAAGTTTCCCTTTCTAGGTCAAAGTTGAAAACCAATGGGGAAAAAATGGTGCCAATTTTGGCTTTACACGGTACAGATAGCGCTGCATGTGTTAAAAAAAAAAAAGTATGAATTTTTTAAAGCAGTGAGAAAAGGTCCTCAGTACCATGTCAACTTACTGGAAGTTGAATGTTTTGTGTGTGTGTGGTGTGGGGGGGGGGGGGGGGGGGGGGGGTCCTCAGTTGAAGGGTACTGGCTGGAAGTTGAATGTAGTGTGTGGGGGGTCCTCAGTTGAAGGGTACTGGCTGGAAGTTGAATGTTGTGTGTGGGGGTCCTCAGTTGAAGGGTACTGGCTGGAAGTTGAATGTTGTGTGTGGGGGTCCTCGGTTGAAGGGAACTGGCTGGAAGTTGAATGTTGTGTGTGTGTGTGTGTGTGTGTGGGGGGGGGGGGGGGGGGGGGGGGTCCTCAGTTGAAGGGAACTGGCTGGAAGTTGAATGTTGTGTGTGGGGGGTCCTCAGTTGAAGGGTACTGGCTGGAAGTTGAATGTTGTGTGTGGGGGGTCCTCAGTTGAAGGGTACTGGCCTGCCTGCATGATGGCATAGTGGTGTGGGACACTGCACTGAGAAGTGGGAACTGCACTGAGAAGTGGGACACTGCGCTGAGAAGTGGGACACTGCACTGAGAAGTGGGACACTGCACTGAGAAGTGGGGCTGCCTGACCAGAACTGAAGAGGAGTTAGTGTTGGTGGGCGCAGTGGAATACCGTGTGAGACAGCATAGCAGACTTGTGTGTCTGTTTTACAGTTGATAGATGTGGAGACAGAGCATTAGCAGACTGTGTGTCTGTTTTACAAGTTGATAGATGTGGAGACAGCATCAGCAGACTGTGTGTCTGTTTTACAAGTTGATAGATGTGGAGACAGAGCATTAGCAGACTGTGTGTCTGTTTTACAAGTTGATAGATGTGGAGACAGAGCATTAGCAGACTGTGTGTCTGTTTTACAAGTTGATAGTGTGGAGACAGAGCATTAGCAGACTGTGTGTCTGTTTTACAAGTTGATAGAAGACAGAGCATCAGCAGACTGTGTGTCTGTTTTACAAGTTGATAGATGTGGAGACAGAGCATAAGCAGACTGTGTGTCTGTTTTACAAGTTGATAGAAGACAGAGCATCAGCAGACTGTGTGTCTGTTTTACAAGTTGATAGATGTGGAGACAGAGCATCAGCAGACTGTGTGTCTGTTTTACAAGTTGATAGATGTGGAGACAGCATCAGCAGACTGTGTGTCTGTTTTACAAGTTGATAGATGTGGAGACAGAGCATAAGCAGACTGTGTGTCTGTTTTACAAGTTGATAGAAGACAGAGCATCTGCAGACAGTGTGTCTGTTTTACAAGTTGATAGAAGACAGAGCATCTGCAGACTGTGTTTTACAAGTTGATAGAATGTGGAGACAGAGCATAAGCAGATTGTGTGTCTGTTTTACAAGTTGATAGAATGTGGAGACAGAGCGTAAACAGATTTGATAGAATGTGGAGACAGAGCATAAAACAGATTGTGTCTGTTTTACAAGTTGATAGAATGTGGAGACAGAGCATTAGCAGACTGTGTGTCTGTTTTACAAGTTGATAGAAGACAGAGCATCAGCAGACTGTGAGCCTGTTTTACAAGTTGATAGAAGACAGAGCAAGCAGTCTTATGAAGTCAACCAAGCAGCTGATCATGATTAAGCTCATGGTGCCATATGAGAACAGAATGGAGGCAGCTCAAATCTACAAGACTGAAAAGTATGCTGATCTGGCAAACAGCCTGAGGAGAGAAGGCTATCAGGTCAAAGTCCTCGCTGCAGAAATTGGAGCTAGGGGGTTTGTAGGAACGTCTGCATACAGCCTCATGAAACAGCTCTCAGTTGCAGGGAGGGAAAAAACCAGAGCCCTGAAAGCAATGGCAGAAGCGGCAGAAAGGTGTTTAAGCTGGGTCTGGTCAAGGAGGAACAAAAGTGAACTTCATAAGGCTTAAATTTCCTACAAATATCAGGTGTCCCTGTGGCTTAGTGGTTAGAATGCGAGTCATTAAGTGGAAAATGAGCATGTCCAGAGGGTCATGGGTTCGAATCCCAGCCATGGCTCGTCCCAAGATGGGGGGAAAAAAGGGGCAGCAGAGGGACATCCGGAGTCATGAACCGGGTGTGGCCCAACCCCCTAGAGTGTCAGGAGATAAGGGCCGAAACACTTGCTTGAAGGGGGCTTCTCTTCTGAGGACTCTCTGCTGCCACGCTCTCCACGAGTTTATATACAGAGCATCAGCAGACTGTGTGTCTGTTTTACAAGTTGATAGAAGACAGAGCATCAGCAGACTGTGTGTCTGTTTTACAAGTTGAAGTTGCCACAACAACCAGAGGACACTGAACAGATCCCACACACTGATCACATGTCTCCAGGATGGTCTGCCAGTTGTGACCTGTGACCTCCAGACATCGTCTGAGCCGTTAGAAAGCAGAGGACTGGGCACAGTGTGTGAACAGAGGCTGTTCATGTTCTTGGTTGAGTTGTCCTTGTGTTGTACATGGCATTCAGCACTTCACTTTGGTCTGCGTAGTGTGTTGTATACTGCCCTTCCAACCATGAGGAACTATGTCAGAGCAGGTCATTTACCACTAAAAGGAATAACAAACAATATCAATACATTAATCCTATAGTTGGACGAGGTTGGCCAACCAAAGCGTATCGTATACATACAACTGAGGAAAAAGCAGTGCTAGTTTAGTACACTTGATGAGAGCACTTTCCACCTTGTGTCCCATTGGTCATCCTTCATATTCTAAAAACGTCGAAGGAAACGGGTCAGTTTCTGTTTCACTACTTATTGGTCACCCTCCATATCTCAGAAGGGGTCTTACTTCATACATCATACTGTTAAACCTGACACCTTGTGAAGATTTTCCCACATTAATATGGCCTGCACTGACATCTTCCTTTGAAGACTTTCCCACACAACCTACCCTGAAACCTTCCTGAACAGTTTTTCCCACATTCACACCGGTTCCATGTAAAGACTTTCCCCACATCAACAATGATTCTCTGTGAAGATTTCCTACATTACAGTAGTTCCATGGAAAGACCTTTGCACATTGATACCTGGTCCCAGGAAAAACTTTTGCACAACAACAGTAGTTCCTTGAAAAGACTTGACCACTTCAATGTTCCTTGGAAAAACTTTACTACTTCAATGCTAGTTCCCTGTAAAGACCTTGTGGTCTGGTGAATTGCCCACTTCATATCGATTCTGGCTGGGCCTCTCACTGAAGGCTCCTAAAATGTATTTCTGTAGGATGTTACAGACAGGTGTAACTATGTGGTGTATGACCTTCACCTGCGGTGTGTGCAGCCCCCCTGGAGAGCCTGGCCACAGTGGAGGAGACGGTGGTGCGGGACAAGGCGGTGGATTCCCTGAGGAACATTGCCGCTCAGCACAGCCAGTCCGACCTGGAGAACCACTTCGTGCCCTGGTCAAACGCCTGTCTTCAGGTGGGTGATACTCCCCTGGTCAAATTCTACACTCATGACACCCCCTGGTTAAACGCCTGTCCTCAGGTGGGTCACACTCCCTTAGTCAAACGCCTGTCCTCAGGTGGGTCACACTCCCCTGGTCAAATGCCACACAGATGACACTCCCCTGGTCAAATTCTACACTCATGACACTCCCCTGGTTAAACGCCTGTCTTCAGGTGGGTCACACTCCCTTAGTCAAACGCCTGTCCTCAGGTGGGTCACACTCCCCTGGTCAAATGCCACACAGATGACACTCCCCTGGTCAAATCCTACACTCATGACACTCCCCAGGTCAAACGCCTGTCCTCAGGTGGGTGACACTCCCTGATCAAACACCTGTTCTCAGGTGGGTGACACTCCCTGGTCAAATGCTACACAGATGACACTCCCCTGGTCAAATCCTACACTTATGTCACTCCCTGGTCAAACGCCTGTCCTCAGGTGGGTGACACTCCATGATCAAACACCTGTTCTCAGGTGGGTGACACTCCCAGGTCAAATGCTACACTCATGACACTCCCCTGGTCAAACACCTGTCCTCAGGTGGGTGACAACTCTCAAGTCAAATGCTACACTCATGACACTCCCCTGGTTAAACACCTGTCCTCAGGTGGGTGACACTCTCCTGGTCAAACACCGCACAGATGACACTCCCTGGTCAAATGCCACACAGATGATACTCCCATAGTCAAACGCCTGTCCTCAGGAGGGTGACACTCCCCTGGTCAAATGCCACACAGATGACACTCCCCTGGTCAAATGCCACACACATGACACTCACCAGCTCAAATGCCACACAGATGACACTCCCCTGGTCAAATCCTACACTCATGACACTCCCAGGTCAAACGCCTGTCCTCAGGTGGGTGACACTCCTGATCAAACACCTGTTCTCAGGTGGGTGACACTCCCCTGGTCAAATGCTACACAGATGACACTCCCCTGGTCAAATCCTACACTTATGTCACTCCCCTGGTCAAACGCCTGTCCTCAGGTGGGTGACACTCCATGATCAAACACCTGTTCTCAGGTGGGTGACACTCCCCAGGTCAAATACTACACTCATGACACTCCCTGGTCAAACACCTGTCCTCAGGTGGGTGACACTCTCCAAGTCAAATGCTACACTCATGACACTCCCCTGGTTAAGCACCTGTCCTCAGGTGGGTGACACTCCCCTGGTCAAACACCGCACAGATGACACTCCCTGGTCAAATGCCACACAGATGATACTCCCATAGTCAACGCCTGTCCTCAGGAGGGTGACACTCCCCTGGTCAAATGCCACACAGATGACACTCCCCTGGTCAAACGCCTGTCTCAGGTGGGTGACACTCCATGATCAAACTCCTGGTTCTCAGGTGGGTGACACTCCCAGGTCAAATGCTACACTCATGACACTCCCCTGGTTAAACACCTGTCCTCAGGTGGGTGACACTCCCCTGGTCAAACACCGCACAGATGACACTCCCTGGTCAAATGCCACACAGATGATACTCCCATAGTCAAACGCCTGTCCTCAGGAGGGTGACACTCCCTGGTCAAATGCCAACAGATGACACTCCCCTGGTCAAATGCCACACCATGACACTCACCAGCTCAAATGCCACACAGATGACGCTCCCCGGTCAAATGCCACACAGATGACGCTCCCCCGGTCAAATGCCACACAGATGAAAGTCCCCTGATAAAATGCCACACACATGACACTCCCAAGGTCAAATGCCACACACATGACACTCCCTGGTCAAATGCCACACAGATGACGCTCCCCTGGTCAAATGTAACACAGATGACACTCCCCGGTCAAATGCCACCAGATGACACTCCCCTGATCAAACGCCTGTCCTCGGGTGGGTGACACTCCCCTGGTCAAATGCCACACAAATGACACTCCCTGGTCAAATGCTACACTCATGACACTCCCCTGGTCAAATGCCACACAGATGACACTCCCCTGGTCAAATGCACACACATGACACTCCCCTGGTCAAATGCCACACAGATGACACTCTCCTGGTCAAATGCCACACAGATGACACTCCCCTGGTCAAATGCCACACAGATGACACTCCCTGGTCAAATGCCACACAGGTGACACTCCCCTGGTCAAATGCCACACAGATGACACTCCCCTGGTCAAATGCCACACACATGACACTGCCCAGGTCAAATGCCACACAGATGACACTCCCCTGGTCAAATGCCACACACATGACACTCCCCTGGTCAAATGCTACACAGATGACACTCCCCAGGTCAAATGCCACACACATGACACTCCCTGGTCAAATGCCACACACATGACACTCCCCAGGTCAAATGCCACACACATGACACTGCCCAGGTCAAATGCCACACATGACACTCCGCAGGTCAAATGCTACACAGATGACACTCCCCTGGTCAAATGGCAGACACATGACGCTCCCCTGGTCAAATGCCACACAGATGACGCTCCCTGGTCAAATGCCACACACATGACACTCCCCTGGTAAAATGCACACAGATGACACTGCCTGATCAAACGCCTGCCCTCGAGTGGGTGACACTCCCCTGGTCAAATGCCACACAACTGACACTCCCCTGGTCAAATGCCACACAAATGACACTCCCTGGTCAAATGCTACACTCATGACACTCCCCTGATCAAATGCCACACAGATGACACTCCCCTGGTCAAATGCCACACACATGACATCCCTGGTCAAATGCCACACAGATGACACTCTCCTGGTCAAATGCCACACAGATGACACTCCCCTGGTCAAATTTAACACAGATGACACTCTCCTGGTCAAATGCCACACAGATGACACTCCCCGGTCAAATGCCACACAGATGACACTCCCCCGGTCAAATGCCACAAAAGATGACACTCCCTGGTGAAATGCCACACACATGACACTCCCCGGTCAAATGCCACACAGATGACGCTTCCCCGGTCAAATGCCACACAGATGACGCTCCCCCAGTCAAATGCACACAGATGACAGTCCCTGATCAAATGCCACACACATGACACTCCCAGGTCAAATGCCAAACATGACACTCCCCTGGTCAAATGCCACACAGATGACGCTCCCTGGTCAAATCCCACACAGATGACACTCCCCTGGTCAAATGTAACACAGATGACGCTCCCTGGTCAAATGCCACACAGATGACACTCCCCTGATCAAACGCCTGCCCTGGCTGGGTGACACTCTCCTGGTCAAATGCCACACAAATGACCTCCCTGGTCAAATGCCACACACATGACACTCCCTGATCAAATGCCACACACATGACACTCCCCTGATCAAATGCCACACAATGACACTCCCCTGGTCAAATGCCACATAGATGACACTCCCCTGGTCAAATGCCACACACATGACACTCCCCTGGTCAAATGCCACACAAATGACACTCCCCAGGTCAAATGCCACACACATGACACTCCCCTGGTCAAATGCTACACAGATGACACTCCCCAGGTCAAATGCCACACACATGACCTGCCCAGGTCAAATGCCACACATGACACTCCGCAGGTCAAATTCGACACACGATGACACTCCCTGGTCAAATGCCACACACATGATGCTCCCCTGGTCAAATGCCACACAGATGACACTCCCTGGTCAAATGCCACACACATGATGCTCCCTGGTCAAATGCCAAATTGCACACAGATGACACCCCCCAGGTCAAATGCCACACAGATGACACTCCCTGGTCAAATGCCACACAGGTGACACTCCCCTGGTCAAATGCCACACAGATGACACTCCCCTGGTCAAATGCCACACACATGACACTGCCCAGGTCAAATGCCACACAGATGACACTCCCTGGTCAAATGCCACACACATGACACTCCCCTGGTCAAATGCTACACAGATGACACCCCCCAGGTCAAATGCCACACACATGACACTCCCCTGGTCAAATGCCACACACATGACACTCCCCAGGTCAAATGCCACACACATGACACTGCCCAGGTCAAATGACCACACATGACACTCCGCAGGTCAAATGCTACACAGATGACACTCCCCTGGTCAAATGGCAGACACATGACGCTCCCCTGGTCAAATGCCACACAGATGACGCTCCCCTGGTCAAATGCCACACACATGACACTCCCCTGGTAAATGCCACACAGATGACACTGCCCTGATCAAACGCCTGCCCTCGGGTGGGTGACACTCCCCTGGTCAAATGCCACACAAATGACACTCCCCTGGTCAAATGCTACACTCATGACACTCCCCTGATCAAATGCCACACAGATGACACTCCCCTGGTCAAATGCCACACAATGACACTCCCCTGGTCAAATGCCACACAGAGACACTCCCTGGTCAAATGCCACACAGATGAACCTCCCCTGGTCAAATTTAACACAGATGACACTCTCCTGGTCAAATGCCACACAGATGACACTCCCCCGGTCAAATGCCACACAGATGACACTCCCCCGGTCAAATGCCACACAGATGACACTCCCCTGGTAAAATGCCACACACATGACATCCTCCCCCGGTCAAATGCCACACAGATGACGCTTCCCCGGTCAAATGCCACAACGATGACGCTCCCCCGGTCAAATGCCACACAGATGACAGTCCCTGATCAAATGCCACACACATGACACTCCCCAAGGTCAAATGCCACCACACATGACACACTCCCTGGTCAAATGCCACCAGATGACGCTCCCCTGGTCAAATGCCACACAGATGACACTCCCACTGTCAAATGTAACACAGATGACGCTCCCCTGGTCAAATGCCACACAGATGACACTCCCCTGATCAAACCCTCGCCCTCGGGTGGGTGACACTCTCCTGGTCAAATCCACACAAATGACACTCCCCTGGTCAAATGCCACACACATGACACTCCCCGATCAAATGCCCACAGATGACACTCCCCCTGGTCAAATGCCACACACATGACACTCCCCTGGTCAAATGCCCACAGATGACACTCCCCTGGTCAAATGCCACACACATGACACTCCCCTGGTCAAATGCCACACAAATGACACTCCCCAGGTCAAATGCCACACACATGACATCCCTGAACTCCCCTGGTAAATGCACACAGATGACACTCCCCAGGTCAAATGCCACACACATGACACTGCCCAGGTCAAATGCCACACATGACACTCCGCAGGTCAAATTCTACAAGATGACACTCCCCTGGTCAAATGCCACACAATGATGCCTCCCTGGCAAATGCCACACAGATGACACTCCCTGGTCAAATGCCACACACATGAGCTCCCCTGGTCAAATGCCACACAGATGACACTCCCGTGGTTAAAATGCCACACAAATGACACTCCCCTGATCAAAGCCTGTCCCGGGTGGGTGACACTCCCTGGTCAAATGCCACACAGATGACACTCCCCTGGTCAAATGCCACACGATGACACTCCCCTGGTCAAATGCCCACACAATTGACACTCTCCTGATCAAACGCCTGCCTCAGGTGGGTGACACTCCCCTGGTCAAATGCCACACAGATGACGCTCCCCTGGTCAAATGCCACACAGATGACACTCCCCGGGTCAAATGTAACACAGATGACGCTCCCCTGGTCAAATGCCACACAGATGACACTCCCCTGATCAAACGCCTGCCCTCGGGTGGGTGACACTCTCCTGGTCAAATGCCACACAAATGACACTCCCCTGGTCAAATGCCACACACATGACACTCCCTGATCAAATGCCACAGATGACACTCCCCTGGTCAAATGCCACACACATGACACTCCCCTGGTCAAATGCCACACAGATGACACTCCCCTGGTCAAATGCCACACACATGACACTCCCCTGGTCAAATGCCACACAAATGACACTCCCCAGGTCAAATGCCACACACATGACACTCCCTGGTCAAATGCTACACAGATGACACTCCCCAGGTCAAATGCCACACACATGACACTGCCAGGTCAAATGCCACACATGACACTCCGCAGGTCAAATTCTACACAGATGACACTCCCTGGTCAAATGCCACATGATGCTCCCCTGGTCAAATGCCACACAGATGACACTCCCTGGTCAAATGCCACACACATGATGCTCCCCTGGTCAAATGCCACACAGATGACACTCCCGTGGTTAAATGCCACACAAATGACACTCCCCTGATCAAACGCCTGTCTCGGGTGGGTGACACTCCCTGGTCAAATGCCACACAGATGACACTCCCCTGGTCAAATGCCACACAGATGACACTCCCCTGGTCAAATGCCACACAAATGACACTCTCCTGATCAAACGCCTGCCCTCAGGTGGGTGACACTCCCCTGGTCAAATGCCACACACATGACACTCCCCTGGTCAAATGCCACACACATGACACTCCCCAGGTCAAATGCCACACAGATGACACTCCCCTGATCAAATGCCACACACATGACACTCCCCTGGTAAAAATGCCACACACATGACACTCCCCAGGTCAAATGCCACACACATGACACTCCACAGGTCAAATGCCACACGCATGACACTCCACAGGTCAAATCCCACACAGATGACACTCCCTGGTCAAATGCCACACATATGACACTCCCCTGGTCAAACGCCTGTCCTCGAGACTTTTTTTTTTCTTTTCTTTTCTTTTTTTTGCTGTCTCAACCTCTGCGCCACCTCAGAGGCAGTGCAGCCATGCCGCTCATTCCAACACCACAGCCACAGCCGGTCGGCCCGCCACAGCCCCGGCACCGGCAATCCACAGCGAGCAGTCAGTGTCAAGTCGTCAAGAGGCAACCGCCAGAGGAGACACTGCACTGCTGCCGAGTCACTTCGGTGGTGTTCAGTGGCGCCTGTTCTGGTCTAACATACGCAGGACACCACCAACTAAGCTCCCTGCTGACCACGTCGGTCCAACGACAGCCCCCATGGACCCGCCAATACCGGTGACCCGATGGAACCTGACCAAGACCACAAACGTGGAGAGGACATCGAAATTGAGGTCACCATGAGAGCAGGGCATGAAGGGCCACAGAATTTGAGACATTTTTTTATGCTGATTGATGAGAATAGGAATATGAAGATGATGCCACAGATTTCCATTTAGGTCTGAGACTACATGACAGGGCTGTACTCTACGCTTCCTTTCATAATATATCCCGGCGTCAACCAGGCCTGAGAGATACAGGCATCTGCAGTGTTGGTCAGGAAATTTGAGCAACACTCTCAGAAACGCATCCATTAAATGGATGAAACTCGACTGTGTGGTCCCAGTCTCCCAACTGAGTCTGCCGCAAACTGAACTCTGGGTAGGAGCCGTCGGGGCAGAAAAACCCACATGACTCTGATGGGATTCGAACCCACAACCCCCAGCCGGCAGTCCGCGACGCTAACCATTTCGCCAAGGCGGCTGGTAAGAACAAGACTTTTATAGCTTACTGTTGAATTGAGTGGTGTGTGGTCCCTCCGTCTCTCACTTCCTCTCACTCTCCCTTTCTCGCCTTCCTGTCGCCACTGACCCTGACTCCACTCCCACCCCATTCCCCACACCCCCCTCTACCCCCCTTCCCTATGCCCCCCCCCCCCCCCCCCCCCCCCCCCCCCCCCCCCCCCCCCCCCCCTCTCCATCCCCTCCCCATTCCTGCCTGATTAGCTGATAAGCACAAGTTGCGTTGCATGAAGTTGACTGCTATAAAGGAATGGCCTACTCTCTTCAGGTGACTGGTTTACCTCACGGACGTCGGCCTGCGTCTGTTTGCCTGCTGCTATGCTCGTGTGGCCACCAACGTCAAGGCGGAGCTGCGACAGTGAGTATGCTTTCCTGTCATCGAGACAAACATTAAATTTATCATGACAACTAACATTCCCCGTTGTAGACATGTTGACTTTGTGCTGGAGCCATGGGACAGTGATCAGGCGTTTAAGTGTAGTGAGCTGTGGTGCTTACAGTCTGGAACGCTAATGTTTAGTTTGACTGGCTGTTGGTGTGGGACTGCAGGGATCAGCCATGAAATCAGTTTTAGAAAGATGGGCAAGTTAGCAGGCTTTTGCCCATTTGCACAAGCAAAAAATATGAAAAGCGGTGCCATGCATCCCCCGCTGATTGTGATTTGAAAGAGAGATATGAGGGGAGCTCAGAAACAGAACAGTACAAGGGAGGGGGAACATGACAATGTGAAAGAGAGATATAGGGAGTCAGAAACAGAACAGTACAAGGAGGGGAACATGCAATGTGAAAGAGAGATATGAGGGAGCTCAGAAACAGAACAGTACAAGGGAGGGGGAACATGACAATGTGAAAGAGAGATATGAGGGGAGCTCAGAAACAGAACAGTACAAGGGAGGGGGAAAATGACAATGTGAAAGAGGACAGACCGGAAACGGAGCAGTACAGACGTGTAAAACCCAGGAGAGGAAAAGGAGTAATTTTGTTTGCGGAGCGGGGATATTGACCCATTTTCATCCTAGGCAATTTTGCTACGTCAGGCCTCTCAACCTTTGTTGCCCTGTGCATTTGGCGTGCAGACATTTCCGCAACCTGTGTGGCGACGACACCCCCATGGTACGGCGGGCGGCTGCAGGCAAGTTGGGGGAGTTTGCCAAAGCTGTGGAGGCTGATTACCTGAAGAGCGACCTGATACCTCTCTTTACTGTCCTCGCCCAGGACGAACAGGTGAGGGTGGGTTGTGTGTGGGTGGGGGACATGATACTTCTCTTTACTGTCCTCGCCCAGGACGAACAGGTGAGGGGGGTGGGGTGTGGTGGGGGGGGGGGGGGGGGGGGGGGGGGGGAGTTGCCAAAGTTGTGGAGATAGAGTACCTGAAGAGTGACATGATACCTCTCTTTACTGTCCTCGCCCAGGACGAACAGAGGGTGGGGGAGGGATGGGGGGGGGGGGGGGTGCCAAATCTGTGGAGGTAGAATACCTGAAGAGCGATCTGATACCTCTCTTTACTGTCCTCGCCCAGAACAAACAGGTGAGGGGTGGAGAGGGAGGGGGAGGGGGGGTGCCAAAGCTGTGGAGGTTGAGTATCTGAAGAGCGATCTGATACCTCTCTTTACTGTCCTCGCCCAGGACGAACAGATGGGATGGGAAGGGGTATATGTGTGGTGTTGTGTGTGTGTGTGCGCGCACACGTGCGCTTGTGTGTGTAGTTTTAGGGGAAGTTTGTCAAAGCCACAGAGGCTTTGAAAACACCTTAGTACCTTTCATTTGTTACCTGGTCCAGAATGAACTGGTCCAGAATGAACAAGTGTGATGTGTATTATGATGTGGTGCAGATGAACAAGTGTGATGTGGATGATGATGTGGTGCAGGATGAACAAGTGTGATGTGTATGATGATGTGGTGCAGAATGAACAAGTGTGATATGTATTATGATGTGGTGCAGGATGAACCAGTGTGATGTTATTATGATGTGGTGCAGGATGGGGTGGTTTGGTTTGGGGGAGTTTGCCATAGCCACGAAGAGTACTTGAAGAACCACTTGATCCTTTCCTTCCTTTTTTTTTTGCTCTGTTTCTTCTCTCTCTGTACTCTCTCTCTCTCTTTCTCCCCCCCCCCCCCCACCCCCCCCCCCCCCCCCCCCCTCCCCCCCCCACCCCCCACAGGTTCTCTCTCTGCTTGCTCGCTCGCTCTCTCTCTCTCTCTCCTCTCTCCTCTCATCTCCTCTCCTCTCTCTCTCTTTTACTTCTTTTTTTTTGCAATTGAATCATTTTTTCTCATCTGTTTCTTTTGTAGATTGATGACACACTAACTCCTAGTATAAACATACATGTTTATGTCTCTATGAATTTCCTGAAATTTACCCACCATCTTACAGACTTGTTTTAGAATTTTACAGTTTGACCTAGCCTCACAGATGCCAAATGCCCTAAAGTATGCTCTTTTTTGCTTTAAAATGCCTTCAATATCTCAACTGTCAAATTTTTTTGCAGCTTGGGAGGGGGTGGGGGAGGGTATGCGCCTCTGAACTCCCAGCAGGGGTGCTACCCCCATACTCTGCCAGGGCCCTGAATGGCCTGTATGTCTGTCTCTCAGAGTGGTTTGTTGTTGTTGTTGTTGTTTTTAAATTGTACAGTTTGACTAATGTGTTTGTCAGACAGGAAAAGGGCGGTACACGCAGTGCCCTTTCACGCTCTGCTCAAGCATGATTTCTTATTTTAATGCATCATATTTTCTCTTTCACATGCTGTAGGAAAACCTTGCTTTGTGTACTAAACAGCATGGATGACGTTGTGTGTGGCAGGACTCGGTGCATCAGCATTGCCCCTGTGCTTTGTGTGCTAAACAGCATGGATGACGTTGTGTGTGGCAGTGGAGGCGTGCGTCAGCATTGCCCCTGTGCTTTGTGTGCTAAACAGCATGGATGACGTTGTGTGTGGCAGGACTCGGTGCGTCAGCATTGCCCCTGTGCTTTGTGTGCTAAACAGCATGGATGACGTGTGTGGCAGTGGAGGTGTGCGTCAGCATTGCCCCTGTGCTTTGTGTGCTAAACAGCATGGATGACGTGTGTGGCAGTGGAGGCGTGCGTCAGCATTGCCCCTGTGCTTTGTGTGCTAAACAGCATGGATGACGTTGTGTGTGGCAGGACTCGGTGCGTCAGCATTGCCCCTGTGCTTTGTGTGCTAAACAGCATGGATGACGTGTGTGTGGCAGTGGAGGCGTTCGTCAGCATGCCCCTGTGCTTTGTGTGCTAAACAGCATGGATGACATTGTGTGTGACAGGACTCGGTGCGTCTGCTGGCAGTGGAGGCGTGCGTCAGCATTGCCCCTGTGCTTTGTGTGCTAAACAGCATGGATGACGTTGTGTGTGACAGGACTCGGTGCGTCAGCATTGCCCTGTGCTTCGTGTGCTAAACAGCATGGATGACGTTGTGTGTGGCAGTGGAGGCGTGCGTCAGCATTGCCCCTGTGCTTTGTGTGCTAAACAGCATGGATGACGTGTGTGGCAGTGGAGGCGTGCGTCAGCATTGCCCCTGTGCTTTGTGTGCTAAACAGCATGGATGACGTTGTGTGTGGCAGTGGAGGCGTGCGTCAGCATTGCCCTGTGCTTTGTGTGCTAAACAGCATGGATGACGTTGTGTGTGGCAGGACTCGGTGCGTCAGCATTGCCCCTGTGCTTTGTGTGCTAAACAGCATGGATGACGTGTGTGGCAGTGGAGGTGTGCGTCAGCATTGCCCCTGTGCTTTGTGTGCTAAACAGCATGGATGACGTGTGTGGCAGTGGAGGCGTGCGTCAGCATTGCCCCTGTGCTTTGTGTGCTAAACAGCATGGATGACGTTGTGTGTGGCAGGACTCGGTGCGTCAGCATTGCCCCTGTGCTTTGTGTGCTAAACAGCATGGATGACGTGTGTGTGGCAGTGGAGGCGTTCGTCAGCATTGCCCCTGTGCTTTGTGTGCTAAACAGCATGGATGACATTGTGTGTGACAGGACTCGGTGCGTCTGCTGGCAGTGGAGGCGTGCGTCAGCATTGCCCCTGTGCTTTGTGTGCTAAACAGCATGGATGACGTTGTGTGTGACAGGACTCGGTGCGTCAGCATTGCCCCTGTGCTTCGTGTGCTAAACAGCATGGATGACGTTGTGTGTGGCAGTGGAGGCGTGCGTCAGCATTGCCCCTGTGCTTTGTGTGCTAAACAGCATGGATGACGTGTGTGGCAGTGGAGGCGTGCGTCAGCATTGCCCCTGTGCTTTGTGTGCTAAACAGCATGGATGACGTTGTGTGTGGCAGTGGAGGCGTGCGTCAGCATTGCCCCTGTGCTTTGTGTGCTAAACAGCATGGATGACGTTGTGTGTGACAGGACTCGGTGCGTCTGCTGGCAGTGGAGGCGTGCGTCAGCATTGCCCCTGTGCTTTGTGTGCTAAACAGCGTGGATGACGTTGTGTGTGGCAGTGGAGGCGTGCGTCAGCATTGCCCCTGTGCTTTGTGTGCTAAACAGCATGGATGACGTTGTGTGTGACAGGACTCGGTGCGTCAGCATTGCCCCTGTGCTTTGTGTGCTAAACAGCATGGATGACGTTGTGTGTGGCAGTGGAGGCGTGCGTCAGCATTGCCCCTGTGCTTTGTGTGCTAAACAGCGTGGATGACGTTGTGTGTGGCAGGACTCAGTACGTCAGCATTGCCCCTGTGCTTTGTGTGCTAAACAGCATGGATGACGTTGTGTGTGGCAGTGGAGGCGTGCGTCAGCATTGCCCTGTGCTTTGTGTGCTAAACAGCGTGGATGACGTTGTGTGTGGCAGTGGAGGCGTGCGTCAGCATTGCCCCTGTGCTTTGTGTGCTAAACAGCATGGATGACGTTGTGTGTGGCAGTGGAGGCGTGCGTCAGCATTGCCCTGTGCTTTGTGTGCTAAACAGCATGGATGACATTGTGTGTGGCAGGACTCGGTGCGTCTGCTGGCAGTGGAGGCTGTGCGTCAGCATTGCCTCCCTTCTTCCCTCGGAGGACACAGAGCAGCTGGTTATGCCCACACTACGACAGGCCTCCGAGGACAAGTCCTGGAGGGTCCGCTACATGGTGGCTGACAAGTTCACAGAGGTAAGGGTCGGCTACATGTTCACAGAGGTAAGGGTCGGCTACATGATGAATGACAAGTTCACAGAGGTAAGGGTCGGCTACATGTTCACAGAGGTAAGGGTTGGCTACATGATGAATGACAAGTTCACAGAGGTAAGGGTCGGCTACATGTTCACAGAGGTAAGGGTCGGCAACATGTTTACAGAGGTAAAGGTCGGCTACATCTGGATGACAAGTTCACAGAGATAAAGGTCAGCTACATGGTGAATGACAAGTTCACAGAGGTAAAGGTCGGCTACATGGTGAATGACAAGTTCACAGAGGTAAAGGTCGGCTACATGATGAATGACAAGTTCACAGAGGTAAAGGTAGGCTATGTGGTGGCTGACAAGTTCACAGAGGTAAAGGTAGGCTATGTGGTTGCTGACAAGTTCACAGAGGTAAGGGTTGGCTACATGATGAATGACAAGTTCATAGAGGTAAGGGTCGGCTACATGTTTACAGAGGTAAAGGTTGGCTGCATGTCTGCAGAGGTAAAGGTCGGTTACATGGTGAATGACAAGTTCACAGAGGTAAAGGTCGGCTACATGGTGAATGACAAGTTCACAACGGTTAAAAGTAGGCTACATGATGGCTGACAAGTTCACAGAGGTGTTTACAGAGGTAAACGTCGGCTACATGTTCACAGAGGTAAGCGTCTGCTATATGATGAATGACAGGTTCACAAAGGTAAGGGTCAGCTATATGTTAACAGAGGTAAAGGTCGGCTACATGTTCACAGAGGTAAGGGTCAGCTATATGATGAATGACAAGGTCACAAAATGTAAGGGTCGGCTGCATGTTTACAGTGGTAAAGGTCGGCTACATATTCACAGAGGTAAGGGTCGGCCATATGATGAATGACAAGTTCACAGAGGTAAGGGTCGGCTATATGATGAGTGACAAGTTCACAGAGGTAAAGGTCGGCTATATGATGAAATGACAAGTTATACAAGTGTAAAGGTCGGCTATATGATGAATGACAAGTTCATAGAGGTAAAGGTCGGCTATATGATGAATGACAAGTTCATAGAGGTAAAGGTCGGCTATATGATGAATGACAAGTTCATAGAGGTAAAGGTCGGCTATATGATGAATGACAAGTTCATAGAGGTAAAGGTCGGCTATATGATGAATAAGTTCATAGAGGTAAAGGTCGGCTATATGATAAATGACAAGTTCATAGAGGTAAAGGTCGGCTATATGATGAATGACAAGTTTACTGAGGTTAAGGTCGGCTACATGATGAATAACAAGTTTACTGAGGTAAAGGTCGGCTACATAATGAATGACAAGTTCACAGAGGTAAGGGTCGACCACATGGTGAATGACAAGTTTACTGAGGTAAAGGTCAGCTACATGTTCACAGAGGTAAAGGTCGGCTACCTGGTGAATGACAAGGTCACAGAGATAAAGGTCGTCTGCATGTCACCATGTGAATACAGCTGGAAACGGTCCAGATTTGACCCAACAATGGGTTTTACTACGTTTGACCCATGTCACCGTGTGATTATTTGCAGACTGACTAATTTAGACCCATGTAACGATGTGATTACTGCTGTATAGGTTTGACCCATGTAACGATGTGATTACAGCTGTATAGGTTTTACCCATGTTGTCACGACCGACCCCTGGAGGTCTGCCCTGACAGGATCGGTCTAGGTGGGAGTGAAGGGAGTGACTGACCTCACACCGCAAGAGACCACACAATAAAGATTACGATACAACACCCCATTTATTCACACCAACATACAGTCATAAATAAGCATTCCAACACACACAACATGCACAATCACAATCAAGCATTTCAACACACGACATACACACAATTAAGCATTCCAACACACACAGCATGCACAATTATAAATAAACATTTCACCATACGACGTACACAATCACAATCACAACATTTCAACACATATAACATATACACAATTATAAATAAACATTTCCAGCATCCATCCCTTTCCACACCATGGAGTGCCTCCACACCCCTGCCTCTCCCAAGTCTACTGGGAGCACCCTGTCGCACTAGGTGCTCCGAACCGGGTCGGCTCTTGAAGAGAGTCGTTCAAGGCCGACACCCTCGACACACACAAGCAGGCAGTGAAGAGCGCGTCCGGGGGGGGGGGGGGGGGGGAACGTGGCGTTGTTACTGGAGGTCCTGGACGGGGATCAGGGCCGGCCAGTCAAGCCGGCGGGCTTTTCTACCAGTCCGCGGTCCCGACCAGAGCGTGGCCTCAACCAGCGCGTGGCACCAACCAGTCCGCGGTCCCAACCAGAGCGTGGCCTCAACCAGCACGTGGCACCAAACCGCCCCCGCGTCCCAACCAGAGCGTGGCCCCAACCAGCCGTGGCACCAACCAGTCCAGCTCCGGGTGAAGCCCCGGGAGGGGGGAAAACGTAGCTGGGAGGAGAGAAGAAAGGGAGGGAAGGAAGAAGGGTACTGGAACCCCGCCGTCAGTACAATCTGACCCATGCTGTTAAATCCTAACAGCCACTCGCATGATGGGCGAGGGGAGGTCTACTAAATACCTACAACACCAGCTCAACACAGACCTGAGCATAACACAGTAAACCAATCAAATCAGGAATGTTCGTTAAAGTCTTCTCACACGAAGCAAGTAAAAGACTGCATTAAATTAACAGGCTATAAAACAAATATGAATTATCTTCATCCTTCTCTCACTCATGCTTAACATTTCCTTTCTTAGGAAATAAACCAACACAGCGACCATCGCTTTATAACTGCCACCACATTTGCAAATAATAATTCAATGGCAAATTGTCACATTTTATAGCCACATTTCAAAATAACACAAATCTCCAACCACGCATCCGAACGACAAATCATGCGTACGCACGCTCGCAACATAAAACTCGTTCTCCTTGCACACACAAACAGACGGTGGCCGAAGGATAAGAGTCCGGTGAATGTGACAGGGCGGACGAGCGAGACCAAGCAAGTACCAACCCTGAATCACCAGGTTCTCTCCCATCCCACCGACTACCGCATCACGAGATGCATAAACAGGAGAAAGAATTTTGGATATAATTTAGAATGGCCAGGTTAAAGATTGAATTAACCAGAGAAAAGGTCTCAAACAATATTTCTTTTACAATTTTGCAAACAAAAGAAAATTGCGCAAAAGAGAAGAATAAGCCGGCTAACAACAACAACCAAAACAAACAAACCACGAAACTGATGCTTACCAGCTACCCGTGGGTGACCCCGAAGAGGCGGGTCAAACGACTCTCTCTGCCCTCTGTCCAGTCGAGAGGACAGAAGCGCAGATGCGGAAAAAGAAGAAGTGATGTCCCTCTCCTACAGGCCGACTGTAGGAATTGAAGATACCGACTGTACCTTCGACGATACGGTGAAGAACCAAGACCGGAGCAGGCGCTCCCAGAGACATCTTCCGCTCGAGTGAAGAGCTAACCTCCCTCAGCGATGGCGGCCAACATGCCACGCTACGTCACAGAGTGAGCATACTTCAAACTAAAAGAAATGAAGCACGTGCGACAGGTTAAAAGACAGGCGAGAGGCCGATAGACGCCAGTACAAGAAAAAGATACCACCACCCGTGAACCTGCAGGATGAATGCACGGGCAGTGGAATTAGAGAGAGGGGAGAGAGAAAGCAACCCAACCTGAACCAAACCACACCAAGGTGCAACCACACCACAAGCCACACCAAGGGACAGACATACGACAACAACGACGACAATAAACAAATGAACAATTCCGCCACCCAGTTGGGTCAAACGTCGTAGGCCCCGTGACAAACTCGTGACACATGTAACGATGTGATTAACGCTGTATAGGTTTGACCCATGTAACTGTGTGATTACAGCTGTATAGGTTTGACCATGTAACGATGTGATTACAGCTGTATAGGTTTGACCCATGTAACGATGTGATTACAGCTGTATAGGTTTGACCCATGTAACGATGTGATTACAGCTGTATAGGTTTGACCCATGTAACGATGTGATTACAGCTGTATAGGTTTAACCCATGTAACAATGTGATTACAGCTGTATAGGTTTGACCCATGTAACTGTGTGATTACAGCTGTATAGGTTTGACCCATGTAACGATGTGGTTACAGCTGTATAGTTTGACCCATGTAACGAGTGATTACAGCTGTATAGGTTTGACCCATGTAACGATGTGATTACAGCTGTAAAGGTTTTACCCATGTAACTGGTGATTACAGCTGTATAGGTTTGACCCATGTAATGATGTGATTACAGTTGTATAGGTTTGACCCATGTAACTGTCTGATTACAGCTACAAACTATGAATGTTTTCATGTCCCAGTGTGATTGCCGCTGCTATTGTATTGTCTGACCCATGTCATTCTGTGATGGCAGCTTCAGAAGCGGTGGGCCCGGAGATCACCAAGAACGACCTGGTGCCGGCCTTCCAGAGTTTACTCAAAGACTGTGAGGCGGAAGTCCGAGCTGCCTCTGCCAACAAAGTCAAAGGTTAGGGAACCTGCTGTCTGGGTCTGGCTCTGACTACACTCTGAACACTGCTGTCATGTTGGACACTATGAGCAAGGGGCTGGGGGGGGGGGGGGGGGGGGGGGGGGGAGGAAGAGCCGAGGAAGAGGTTTGTGAGTGTTTCTGTTTTTTGTTTGTTTGTTTGCTTGTTTTGGATTGGTTGATGTTTTGCATACATATCAGGCCTGTTTGCCCATAAGGCTTTAGTGTCTTCTTTACCCAGATTTGGGGGTGGACAAAAAACACGAAACAAAACGAAACAAAAACATTCACATCCCAGCTGAATACATTGAATGGAATCAGAATGTTAGAATGAAATTTTTTTTCTCCAAATTCTTGAGTTATAATTGCACCTGTAGAACATAACCGGAGTGTGTTCCAGTTCAAACACTTTGACCAATGAACGACAACTCTTGCATGCTAAATTGTGCCTTGCTTAGTCTTCCTCATCATCACTCTGCTTAAACGTACGAAAGGCAGTGGAACCAGAGGCCCAGAAATATCGACCAAACGAAAGAATTTCCCCTGTGAGACTATAAATATTTTTTTTTTGTTGTTAATGAGCACATTTATGTGGGAGGAAACACCTTCTGTGTTAGGTAAAACGGGTCTGGTCTGTGTGTGTGTGTGTGTAGGGTTGAGGGGCGGAGTGGGGAGCATTGTGTAACAAGCCAACCTTGTGAGTTGTAGATGTGTGAAGAACCCGTTTTGGGATGTTTTCTTTATCTTTGCAGTGCTCCATGCAGATTTCTTTCAGATGTTGTGGGTTAGTAACGTCGAACCTTTTTGTTTTCTGTGCAGATGTAGTGTGTTGGTGATGGCAGACCTTTTTTCTATGCAGAAATAATGTTTTGGTGACGATGGATCTTTTTTGTATGCAGATATAATGTGTTGTGATGATGGACCTGTTTTCTATGCAGATGTAGTGTGTTGGTGATGATGGACCTTTTTTCTGTGCAGAGGTTGTGTGTTGGTGATGATGGACCTTTTTTCTATGCAGATGTAGTGTGTTGGTGATGGCGGGCATTCTTTTGTGCAGATGTAGTGTGTTGGTGATGGGGGACCTTTTTTCTGTGCAGATGTAGTGTGTTGGTGATGGGGGACCTGTTTTCTATGCAGATGTAGTGTGTTGGTGATGATGGACCTTTTTTCTATGCAGATGTAGTGTGTTGGTGATGGGGGACCTTTTTTCTATGCAGATGTAGTGTGTTGGTGATGATGGACCTTTTTTCTGTGCAGAGGTTGTGTGTTGGTGATGATGGACCTTTTTTCTATGCAGAGGTTGTGTGTTGGTGATGGCGGGTATTCTTTTGTGCAGATGTAGTGTGTTGGTGATGGGGGACCTTTTTTCTGTGCAGATGTAGTGTGTTGGTGATGGGGGACCTTTTTTCTGTGCAGATGTAGTGTGTTGGTGATGGGGGACCTTTTTTCTGTGCAGATGTAGTGTGTTGGTGATGATGGACCTTTTTCTATGCAGATGTGTGTGTTGGTTGATGATGGACCTTTTTTCTGTGCAGATGTTGTGTGTTGGTGATGGGGACCTTTTTTCTGTGCAGAGTTGTGTGTTGGTGATGGAGACCTTTTTCTGTGCAGATGTAGTATGTTGGTGATGATGGACCTTTTTTCTGTGCAGAGGTTGTGTGTTGGTGATGGGGACCTTTTTTCTTGCAGATGTAGTGTGTTGTGTGATGAGGACCTTTTTTCTGTGCAGATGTAGTGTGTTGGTGATGTGGACCTTTTTTCTGTGCAGAGGTTGTGTGTTGGTGATGGGGGACCTTTTTTCTGTGCAGATGTAGTGTGTTTGTGATGATGGACCTTTTTTCTGTGCAGATGTAGTGCGTTGGTGATGGGGGACCTTTTTTTCTATGGAGATGTAGTGTGTTGGTGATGGGGGACCTTTTTTCTGTGCAGATGTAGTGTGTTGGTGATGATGGACCTTTTTTCTGTGCAGATGAAGTGCGTTGGTGATGGGGACCTTCTTTCTTATGTGTAGATTTCATTGCAGAGGTTGGGGGGTGTTTGGGGACCTTTTTCTGTATAGATCTCATTGCAGCTTCGTGTGTTGGCGATGGGGAACTTGTTATATGTAGCTTTCAGTGCAGACCTAGTGTGTTTGGTAAAGTGTTGGTGAAGGTGGACCTTTGTCAGTGCAAGTCCCAGTGAAGACATTGTGTCAAGGTGATGGGGGGGGGGGGGGGGGGGGGGCCATTGTCTGAGCAGGTTGGTGATTGGTAACCTTTTCCTGTGCACAGATTTCTGTCAGTTGTTGATGGTGGACCTTTTCCTGTGCAGATTTCTGTCAGTTGTTGATGGTGGACCTTTTCCTGTGCAGATTTCTGTCAGTTGTTGATGGTGGACCTTTTCCTGTGCAGATTTCTGTCAGTCGTTGGTGGTGGACCTTTTCCTGTGCAGATTCTGTCAGATATTGTCAGTCATTGATGATGGACCTTTTCCTGTGCAGATTCTGTCAGATATTGTCAGTCATTGATGATGGGCCTTTTCCTGTGCAGATTTCTGTCAGTCGTTGTCCCGGAGGTGCGTGAGGCCACCATCATGACCAATATCTTGCCCTGTGTGAAGGACCTGGTAGGGGACGCCAACCAGCACGTCAAGTCCGCCCTGGCCTCTGTCATCATGGGCCTGTCACCCATCCTGGGCAAAGACAAGTCAGTGCAGTGCTCTCCCTTTGTCTTTGTCGTCATAGCAATAATGATGAGTTGCAAGCCTCCTTTTACTTGTCGCTTTTAGATTTCTGTATTTTAGGTCAGTGTAGTGCTATTGTTGATTTATTTTCATTTTTTGGAAAGTGAACGTATGCCTAATTGTTCAGTATTGTTTTTGGATCGATTGATAATGTGAGCGGAATATTCAAGATTATGTTAGAATCTTCACCAGGTTTCCGTAAGTTGCTAGTGCATTGCCAAAGGTTCGAGAATGTTTTAGAAGCTGACCAAATTACATTTGCATATGCTCGTCATGATTTCATCTAAGCTTACTGATATGCAGAATATTCTAAAAGAGAAGAATAGAGTATGTTTGAGAATATTCTAAAAATATAAAAGAATGAGAGCTGTGCGACTGAAAGAAAGAGAGAAATGAGATTTTTTTTTTTTTAAAGTTCTAGTCATTGTCGAGCATAAAAGTGTTCAGGTCTTCACTGAGTTTGAATCTAGTTGATGAAAAGCTGCCATTAGTAGAATATTGCCTGCTGTACGATTGAGTTCCTGTATGACTTATTGAACCTAAAGGTCAGTCGATTGTTTTTTTGTTCCTATATTCTTCAATGTTTGTAAATAAAGATAAATAAAGATCCTCTTTGTTTCAATACCACCTGGTGTATTTTGTTGTCTGGAAGCCGAACACGGGCTCTACAATGAACTCTTACAAGCTGCTGCTATACTTTCCTTGTACTGAGGAAGTCATCCCTTTAGCGTGTAACAAACTGATTCAAACCATTTGCTTCAGTCAGCATTGAGTGTCAACTGAGGTGTCTTTTAAGGCCAAGAGTTTGATTCTTTGTGCTAATGATTTCCTTGCGAAGTGAACACAGGGGATGTGCGTTTGATTCTTTGTGTAACAATTTCCTTGGGAAGTAAACACAGGGGGTGTTGTTTGATTCTTTGTGTAACAATTTCCTTGGTTGTGAACACAGGGGATGCATGTTTGATTCTTTGTGTAACAAATACCTTGGGAAGTGAACACAGGGGTGTGCGTTTGATTCTTTCTGTAACAATTTCCTTGGTTGTGAGCACAAGGGAAGAGGGAGTGTGTGTGTCCCTTCCACCAACACTGCGCACCATGTGGGGGTAGGGGACGACAGGGCAGGAGGTGTGATGCCTGTGGTTTTGTGTGCCTGCAGCACAATCGAGCACCTGCTGCCGCTGTTCCTGAGCCAGCTGAAGGACGAGTGCCCGGACGTGCGGCTGAACATCATCTCCAACCTGGACTGGGGTCAACGAGGTGATCGGCATCAAGCAGCTGTCCCAGTCCCTGCTGCCTGCCATTGTGGAGCTGGCCGAGGACACCAAGTGGAGAGTCCGCCTGGCCATCATCGAGTACATGCCCCTGCTGGTGGACAGTTGGTGAGTTGGAGGCGGGGAGAGGGTGCCCATGGTTATCAATGAGAACAAGCTGCAGGCAAGGCAGTTGGTGAGGTGGGGGTGGGGAGAGGGTGGCCCATGGTTATCAATGAGAACAAACTGCAGGCAAGGCAGTTGGTGAGTTGGGGGGTGGGGAGAGGGTGCCATGGTTATCAATGAGAACAAGCTGCAGGCAAGGCAGTTGGTGAGTTGGGGGGGTGGGGAGAGGGTGCCCATGGTTATCAATGAGAACAAGCTGCAGGCAAGGCAGTTGGTGAGGTGGGGGTGGGGAAAGGGTGCCCATGGTTATCAATGAGAACAAGCTGCAGGCAAGGCAGTTGGTGAGGTGGGGGTGGGGAGAGGGTGCCCATGGTTATAAATTTGAGAACAAGCTGCAGGCAAGGCAGTTGGTGAGGTGGGGGGTGGGGAAAGGGTGCCCATGGTTATCAATGAGAGCAAGCTGCAGGCAAGGCAGTTGGTGAGGTGGGGGTGAGTTGGGTAAGAATGCACCTGGCTGTTGTTGAGTTTGTCCCTCTGGTGCATCTCAGGTGCTGTTAAGGTGTCATCAGTATCACTGCATTCCAAATGACATCTCTCCCCTTACCCCCTGCATACAAGTACCAGTGTATGGAGGGCATGACATGAGAGAAAAATCAAGTTGGTTTTGTGCTTTGAGAGTCGAGGCCCCTCATGTCCTTTCTCTCTTCAGTAAACCAGACATAGCTCAGTTCATGGAAAGAGGATTTTCATTTTAAATGATTATTTTGAAAGTCCTTACTTCAGAAGTTTTCTCTTTATTATTTTTTCATTGGTGTGTGCATGCATGTGTGGATGATATTATTAGACTGTTCCATATTGGAAAGTTATCATTGATCATCAAGCTGTGTGTATGCAGTGAACTTTCTGGTGTCTACGCAGTGGCTTGTGGTTTGTGAAATAAATCGTTGCATCAGTTGTCTGTCTCAAACCCCCAGTCACACTATGCAGTCTGTATTCTGTAGACTGTTTACAGTGTACATTGGTGTCAGACATGTCTGTATTCTGTTGACTGTTGACAGTGTACATCGGTGTCAAAACATATCTGTATTCTGTCAACTGTTTACAGTATCATCAGTGTCAGATGTCTGTTGACTGTTGACAGTGTACATCAGTGTCAGACATATCTGAATTCTGTCAACTGTTTACAGTATCCATCAGTGTCAGACATGTCTGTATTCTGTGGACTGTTGACAGTGTATATCAGTGTCAGACATATCTGTATTCTGTCAACTGTTTACAGTATCCATCAGTGTCAGATGTCTGTATTCTGTCAACTGTTTACAGTATCACATCTGTGTCAGTTGTCTGTATTCTGTGGACTGTTGACAGTGTACATGAATGTCAGACATGTCTGTATTCTGTCAACTGTTTACAGTATCCATCAGTGTCAGACGTCTGTATTCTGTCAACTGTTTGCAGTATCCATCAGTGTCAGACGTCTGTATTCTGTCAACTGTTTGCAGTATCCATCAGTGTCAGACGTCTGTATTCTGTGGACTGTTTACAGTATCCATCAGTGTCAGACGTCTGTATTCTGTGGACTGTTTGCAGTATCCATCGGTGTCAAACGTCTGTATTCTGTCAACTGTTTGCAGTGTACATGAATGTCAGACGTCTGTATTCTGTGGACTGTTTACAGTATCCATCAGTGTCAGACGTCTGTATTCTGTGGACTGTTTGCAGTATCCATCAGTGTCAGACGTCTGTATTCTGTGGACTGTTGACAGTGTACATGAATGTCAGACATGTCTGTATTCTGTCAACTGTTTGCAGTATCCATCGTGTCAGACTTCTGTATTCTGTCAACTGTTTGCAGTATCCATCAGTGTCAGACGTCTGTATTCTGTCAACTGTTTGCAGTATCCATCAGTGTCAGACGTCTGTATTCTGTGGACTGTTTGCAGTATCCATCAGTGTCAGACGTCTGTATTCTGTCAACTGTTTGCAGTATCCATCAGTGTCAGACGTCTGTATTCTGTGGACTGTTTACAGTATCCATCAGTGTCAGACGTCTGTATTCTGTGGACTGTTTGCAGTATCCATCAGTGTCAGACGTCTGTATTCTGTCAACTGTTTGCAGTATTCCATCAGTGTCAGACGTCTGTATTCTGTCAACTGTTTGCAGTGTACATGATGTCAGATGTCTGTATTCTGTCAACTGTTTGCAGTATCCATCAGTGTCAGACATCTGTATTCTGTCAACTGTTTACAGTGTACATGAATGTCAGACTTCTGTATTCTGTCAAACTGTTTGCAGTATCCATCAGTGTCAGACGTCTGTATTCTGTGGACTTTTTGCAGTATCCATCAGTGTCAGACGTCTGTATTCTGTCAACTGTTTACAGTATCCATCAGTGTCAGATGTCTGTGTTCTGGGGGACTGTTTACAGTATCCATCAGTGTCAGACGTCTGTATTCTGTCAACTGTTTACAGTATCCATCAGTGTCAGACGTCTGTATTCTGTCAACTGTTTACAGTATCCATCAGTGTCAGACGTCTGTATTCTGTCAACTGTTTACAGTATCCATCAGTGTCAGATGTCTGTGGACTGTTGACAGTGTACATGAATGTCAGACATGTCTGTGTTCTGTGGACTGTTGACAGTTTTACATCAATGTCAGACATTTCTGTATTCTGTCAACTGTTGACAGTGTATATCGGTGTCAGACATATCTGTATTCTGTCAAACTGTTTACAGTACCCATCAATGTCAGACGTCTGTATTCTGTGGACTGTTTACAGTGTACATCAATGTCAGATGTCTGTGTTCTGTGGACTGTTTACAGTATCCATCAGTGTCAGACGTCTGTATTCTGTGGACTGTTGACAGTGTACATCAGGTCAGACATGTCTGTAGTTGTTGTGAACAGTGTAACTGCATTCCAAATGACATCTCTCCCCTTACCCCTGCATATAGCTGGGATGGAATTTGCGAAGATTGTTCAGATTGTGACAAGTTTTTGCCGCTTGGGGTGGTGAAAGATATGGTTATGTGGATTCTAAAAACCACCGGAAACAAAGTTGGGTCAGGTCCCTGTACCTATGTTTTCGGTGATCCAATATGGCCCGCCACCATAATTACTATGAATCTATTCAACGTCACACCAAATTTCCTAATTGGGCTATAACCTTGTTTAATACCACTTTTTATATGGTATTGAGGGTGAGGAATCTATTTCAGTCATTAATTTGTTGATTTGGGTGCTTATTTAAACTCAGTGATCACTTTTTAAGAAAAAAAAAGTGAAAAATGCACCTTCGTGATGCCACACAAGTTTTAAAAAAGTCCATATTCAAGTTTCAAGGGTATTAATTTTGATGTTTTTTTCAGATGTTAAACAATCCCCCTCTTTTTCCCCAAACCATTTTTATGTCAAGAATCTGAAGGAAAGGTTGTCAGATGTGTTTTATGTCGGAAGGGGTCTTACACAGCGACCTGAGGTAAACTGCATTAAAGACCTAATTGTACAAAACTTTGTAATTTATGCATGATATAATATTGATATATGAAAAGCAACATCACATGAAATGACAATGGATCATAATTGCTCATTAGAAATGAAAAGCCAAATGACTAAAATGACAATTCGGGTCATATTTTACAAATTCCTCCCTGCTAGAATACTTATATCAGTCCAGTTTGCGACAGGTTAGTCTGTTACAAGTCATGCACAGTAACATATACAGTGCTCTTGGAATTGCTGCCTTAGATCTCAGTCATTGTTTGTGCAGCCCCCCTGACACTTGCACAGTTGGCTACAGTGAAGGTCCACCTCGGTGGCATTTGCAATTGCCCTTGCAGGCAACAGCACACCCACATCGCACCAATAGGGAACAAGCCTCACTGACATCAGGCAAGTCTGTCCAGTGCGGCATCCACCGCTTGGTCCTTGGATTCCATTCCCAACCCCAATCAGCGGCTCTGGCATCTCAGGCTCCTTTGTGAGTGATTTGCTCCAAATGAAGATGCAACAAGAAGTGCACGCTTGGTATGTTGGATCAGGGCATTGATGAGTTGGAGGAATCGCATCCATCGATTTCAGGTGTATGGAAAACATGAACTTGCGTGCGTCATTTATGGAGAACAAATCACAGTTCTTTGAATACATCAAAACTGTCCAACGCTCCAGGCGGCGCATGTGGATTGGATCTGTGGTGAGGAGGGATGGATTGTTTGTCAGGGCCACTAAAGTGTCAGTGACCTCAGGAAATGCCATCCATGCATTATAAGCTGTTTTCTTTCCAATTCCAAACATGGATGAGGTAACGTCACAGCCTGTAAATGCATGGAAGAGGGGGAGTGCTTTGCAGGCGCAAGGTCCCATGCCAGCTGCAACTTGGTGAACGGGTATGTCTCGGTATTTTTTGCCAGTCCCTAAACAATCCACAGCTCTGACAGACCAAATCTCCAAAGAGAGAAACTGCCAATACAACAACATCACTGTCAACCGCCCTGAGAAATGCCTTGGTGTGACCTTCATCAGCTGCATGGCGCGGGTTTGCAGCATCATTCTCGTGTCCGCCTCTTCATGGGAACAAGGACACAAGGTTGACGTGTCTATTTCCATGTTGGTTAGAACACAGTCATCCTTTGTTGTTATCAGGTGATAATCCTTATTTGCAGCCAGGTTATGGAGGTCTTCACTGACGAACCGAAAGAGTTCGTCCTTGTTCTCGCATCCTCCAAAAATGTAGCCCACTGTGCACCCTTTGGAATGGGGGATTTGGGCTGCAACCCTTGTTCGACGCCCTGCTTGCTGACTCCGCTTCTCTCGGGTTTGAGATTTCAGACTTGTTTCACTGTAAGTGTCCCAGATTAAGTCTATTCGCAGAGTATTGATGGTCATCTGTCCCTCTAGGAAGGGCATCAACTGCATTTGCACTGTACTCTCCAAACAAATGAGCACACGGGGCTTGATCATGTGCACAATTGCCGCCATGTCAAAGACAGCACGGTAGCTTCTTTGGCTTCTGTTGATCGACCAGGGTCTGGCATGGAAGGTAAACAAGTAACAACAACAGACTTGGTGCCGTCCTAAGCTTGCCGTCTTGAGTCAGAGATGGAGGTTCCGTCTGTTCTCGTGTTTGAAGAAATCTATCCATATCACATTCAGGCCGGGCGAGAAGGGACATGAACATCTTGGTGGTCAATGCAGCATTAGCCCTGGCTGAACCGAGTTTGTCTGTGCCCCTTTTCAAGTCTGCAGGTGGTCTGTTGGCAAAAGTGTACACATTTGTTCGTGGAATGACGTCACTCAAGGGTTTCTTTCCCGTCTCCAACCTTTCTCTCACAAACTCAACTTGCATGTTTTTTCCGATGGATTTTGCTTCTTCAAGCCATCAGCAATTGCCGGGTCCATCACCTCTCCTGTGTCAAGTGTCACTAGCTCTGGACCTTGCTCAGTGAATGGATTCACCACTCTGTCTTCATCAAATAAAGAGACAAGGGCTTTCAAATGTTTTAGGAACTGGCTCTGTTCAGCCGAAGAAGCTTAGGGTGCTTGGTGCTGCGCTTCGTTGTTTCCTTAAAACAGGCATTCTGAAATTCGTGGACAATCCTGAGCACCTCTGGTTTGGAAAGCTCAATCATTTCTTTCTCCTCCTCCTGACCATAGAGGCCCTTTGGACCACTGTCCTCTTTCAAGAATTGAATGGAGTGTTCCTGACTCTAGTCGAGCCCCATCAATGGAGAACTTTTTCTCGCTCTTTGGACAACAAAGTTTCCTTCCATGAATTCTGCATGCACAGATGGGTGGAGGTCAGGAAGTCGTGCCATGTCTCGGAGGAATACAGGTAACCACCGGGCGTAGTTCGTATGTCCAAATACGAAGAACCAAGGACAAGTCTTCACATGCGCTGAGTGTGAGAGGCCAGTCTCCTGTCGTTGACCTTTCACAAGTGGCAGTTGATCAGCAGGTATTCCCTCACGGTTGTCCAGTAGCTGATGGTTGGTGAGGCATCAATGAGCCTTTGTTCCCAAACATCTGTTGGCTCATGTGGCCCGTATCCCGTGCAGTACTCCTTGTATGCTCGGAGTTTCAGGACGTGCAGCAAGGCCAGGGTCAGATGGTAGGCATATCTTGTGCGCTTCACATGCTTCCCGCCCAGAAGACTGGGGGTTAAAAACCAGACGAAAATATGTTTGCCATAGAAAACATCCTCCCATCCACTTGCAGCCAACAGCTTTCCCCCACACTCCTGTGATGCCATCTCCCGTGGAGAAACCTATCATGCACACAATGTGCTTTTCACCAACCTCATCAGAATATGCCATTTGGCATTTCTTTTTCAGGACATACAGAGGACAGTCCCCAACAATTACAGGAATTTGTCCTGGGTTCACAATTCTGTAGCTTTCATCACAACTTGCATTGCATGCTTCTGCATAGACATTGAAGACGCATTGTCCAGGAACGTGGGAAAGACACCAACTGTAGCTCTGGGTTGACATCTTCATCGCGTTGGCTGTGTGAGAAAAACCCAGAATAGGTCACAGGCGGACCAAAAGGATTCCCATTATTTTCAGCCAACACCTCATGAACATGACTCAGCCTTGCTTGGTGAGTTGTGTCTCCTGACAGATCCTGAGAAAACCTGGAGTTGCTGATCCCTCTGGGATTGGGGGAAGGAAATTTGTCCAGCATGTTCTTCAATGATGGGACATTTGAGTAATTGTCAGGCAGCTTCATGGATGCATTTTCCAAGTCACTGAAATCAAGTGGGCGTGAATCCACTCCTGGATTGGCAGACTTGGGTGACTTGTGAGATTTATGGCTGTCCCATTTCATCTCAAATCGGCCAGATTTCATCTATGTTGTCAACTGCCCTGTCGTAAACACTCCTCGCTTGACATTTGAAGGGCATACAACTCCATCCTTTGTAAATCGGTTTGCAACAGCAAGGGCAAGATTTCTTCTGACTTCCATGACACGGTCATAGGACACAGAAATGCCCAAAAGCATGGAAAGTGCCCAGTGTATTTTTTTGTCTGTCATTGGCATGCAGTTTCTATCCCAAAATACAGTGGTAAGGGTGTTTCTCTTTCCTTTCTTTGATAGAGTGTGCCGGCATGCTTGTTCGCTTCACTGCATTGCTGCATATCAGCTGCGATATGGTGCAAGCTACTCTGACTCTAGCATCAGCATTCTCTTCTCCTTCCTGAACTTTGTCCGCAATTGAATTTTGGCCATTGAGAAGGACATCAAGAAGAGTAAGAAGAGGGGTTGCAACTGGTTCACTGAGACAAGCACGTGTGAATGACCACGAATGGCATCTGTTGCTGAAGTGTATACCGTTCAACAGAATACCCACTTCCACTATCTTGTCAGCCTCATCTTCAGTTACCTGACAGCCTGCAGTCTTTTCCAAAGCCTTTCCCACACTTTTGTCATGGGATATGTACACATCACGCCCCTTGCTATAACCAGACACCCAGAGCCTAACTTCTTCAAGAGATGTTCCTTGAACCGGCCTTGATGTGCATGTTCATCGATCCATTCAGACCCCAGCTGATGCAGCGATTGTCATAGAGTTTTCTCAGGTCAACAAGCTTGTACACCTCCTGGTTTGACTTCATATAGACTGCTAGTTGTGCAATCACCAAGGGGTCAAACTCAGGTTTTGTGTTTGTACTTGAAGGGGTAGTGGCAGCACGGGCTCATTTTTCAACTTGGTATAGCAGCTTACATGATAGTGTACATCTGCTGCTTCAGCATCTTCAGCATTCACAGCCGTGTTCAAACGGGCAAAGTATTACCCGTTCCTAGCTTCTTTAGCCATCTGTTGAGGTTCTGTCCACAGTTTTTACTCCTGGCCCTGTACATAGGTTCTTCACTGTCACACTGAAACTTCTCACAGCAAATGCATGCTGACGGTTGCGGTCTAAAGTTGCATTGAACGTAGATCTAGTTTTCTTTGGACTAGATGCCTCATCATCTGATGCCTGCTTCCTTCTCTTCTGCAATTCTCTTTGAAGGATTAAGTCACGAAACTTTGCTCGACAAGCATGGTGGTATTTCGCTTGATTCTTCAAAAGCGTTTCTGATATTCCTGAGCCCTCATCAAGTGTGTTCAAGTTCAGGCCTAAAGGTAGTTTAACATCGTTCTCCACAAAAGCGTTTCAAGTCATCATAAGTGTCTGGTAAGCAGAATGATAACATGCTTTTGGTTAGGGGGACCTCAAGTCAGTGACAGATTTCTGCTGACAAAGACAGCATAACGTCCAATCAATCGATCTCTTTTGTGGAGTCAAAAGATCAGGAGGTTGATGATGATCCATTTCTCTGCATTGAACGCTTTCCTACTGCAACAAAAAACAAACAAAACAAAACCATTAATGAAACCTGACATGAAAAACTCTGATGTTTAGTTTTATGCTATTGATTGTAACCTTTGAACACTATTTTAAAAAAATTGTAAACGGGGACAACACATTTTTACGTCTCTTGGCCTTTGCAAAGTTGTGCAGATTGTGACAAGTTTTTGCCGCTTTGGTGTTGAAAGATATGGTTATGTGGAATCTAAGAAATAGAAAACAAAGTGGGGGGGTCCATGTGCCTATGTTTTTGGTTAATCCAATATGGCCGCGGCTTGCGTTACTATGGTCTCTTGGCCTTAAAACTGAATTTTGAGCTTTAAAACGCCTTCAAATAATGTAAATAATGCTAGAAATGAAACTTGAATATGGACTTTTTTAAAACTTGTGTGGCATCACGAAGGTGCATTTTTCACTTTTTTTTCTTTAAAAGTGATCACTGAGTTTAAATAAGCACCCAAATCAACAAATTAATGACTGAAATAGATTCCCCACCCTCAATACCATATAAAAAGTGGTATTATACAAGGTTATAGCCCAATCAGGAAATTTGGTGTGACGTTGATTAGATTCATAGTAATTATGGTGGCGGCCATATTGGATTTCACCGAAAACATAGGTACAGGGACCCGACCCACTTTGTTTCCGGTGGTTTTTAGAATCCACATAACCATATCTTTCACCACCCAAGTGGCAAAAATTGTCACAATCTGAACAATTCGGGTCATATTTTACAAATTCCCTCCCTGCTAATACAAGTACCAGTGTATGGAGGGCATGACATGAGAGAAAAATCAAGTTGGTTTTGTGCTTTGAGAGTCGAGGCCCCTCGTGTCCTCTTCTCACTTCAGTAAACCAGACATAGCTCAGGTATCGGAAAGTGGATTTCTATTTTGGTAATGATTGTTTTAAAAGTCCTTAAAACAGATTTTTTTGTAATCATTTTCAATGTTGGTATTTGTGTGTGTGTGTGATTGAAATGGCAAAGTTGGTAATTCATGGGTGTTACTTTTAATGTAGATTTGTCTACATATGTGATTGAAATGGTTAACCATGATGTAACCACTCTGTAACTTCCAGTGCTAGCTCTGTGGGTGTGTGCGCGTGTGTGTGTGTGCGCGCGCGCACACACATGTGATCGCTGGTCTTTTTTTTCCGATACATTAAATGTAAGCAGTCTGTTAAACTTTTGAACTTTTCTTCAGGTACCTGATGAATGTAATGCCTTGGAGAGTGAGTTATAGAGTGACAGTTTTATTGGAAATACAGAGATGTTGATTGAAGGTGGATATACTTGTTATTTTGCAGGGTGTGGAATTCTTTGACGAAAAGCTGAACTCCCTGTGCATGACGTGGCTGGTTGATCATGGTGAGTCACCGACCTGTCTCTGCATGTCAAGGGGTCTTTCTGACTGGATGTGAACTCTTTTGTAAGCAGCGCCGATTTGTAAGCACTTACAAATCGGCACACCATTGCATGACGTGTAAAACCGCCGATTTGTAAGTAGCGCCGATTTGTAGAGCGCTTACAAATCGGCTGGCTAGCCCCCGCTGATTTGTAAGTGCTGCGTACAAATCGGCAGGTGCTTTACAAATCAGCGGGTTAAAGCCCCCGCCGTTTTGTAAAGCGCTTTACAAATTGGCAGGCGCTTTATATCCTGCTTCTTTGGATGAAAACCATAAACTATTATTATGCTTTCAGTGATTATTCCCGGAATTTTGATGACTTTTTATTTTGCTCATCAAGACGGCGGACTGACACACGTCGTTTTGAGGAGCACTCTAACGAAGAGAAAAAGACAAGTCTGCTAACTTATTATTTTACTACCTTCCCCCTCTCTCTGTCTCTCACTGTTTCTCTGTCCGTTTCTGTCTGTCTGTCTGTCTGCCTGTCTGTCTGCCTGCCTGTCTGTCTCTCTATCTGTCTGTCTATCTACAGTCCTATACTGCATGCTGAGTCTGTTCACTGTAACATCAAGTGTTGCAGAGATGATGTGAACACCAGGAGCATCTTCTTCGATATGTTGTGTTTAAAGCCCACTACTAAGGGAGGTACACTGTTATTTTATTTTTTATTTTTTTTACAAATAACATTTTCAGCATCCATGAATAATTTTCCTGCATTGTCTTTTTATTGATTATGTCTGGCAATCATATGTATTCTTTTAGTGAAATATTCTGGTGAAAGTATGAAAACTGCACTCTAGTTTAACTTTTCCCTGTTCTCCTGCACTATTCTCTTCATTCAGTAAAAGCTGAGTTACGATTTTGCTTTCATTTGAGTGTGGGAAATTTGTGTTTATATTATCGACTGTAAAATGTGCTTAAAATTGCATTTAAAAACAAACAATTCTAGTTCACTTTGACGCTCATGTAACGTTTACAGAAATGAACAAATATGAATTAAAACATGTCAACAATGTTCTCTGCTTTTGACTTCGAAATTTGATTGTGTGAGCAAGTCAGGGCAAAGAAATAGCCTGTTTACCCGCCCCCCAACACACACACATGCACAGGCTTACATAGACAAACTGATATACATACACATATACTCACACAGAAATAAATGAAAACTGACTTTGCCTCTGTCTGTGTGTTCCCCACCCAGTGTTTGCCATCCGTGAGGCGGCGACGCTGAACCTGAAGAAGCTGGTGGAGAAGTTTGGCATGGACTGGGCACAGCAAACCGTCATCCCCAAGGTGCTGCACATGGCCAAGGACAGCAACTACCTCCACCGCATGACCTGCCTCTTCTGCATCAACGTGAGTCTACATACAGTGGAGGGTGGTGGTGGGGGGATGCCCTGTTGACAAGGCCCCCATCCGTGATCGGGGGATGCCCTGTTGACGAGGCCCCATCCGTGATCACAGATCGTAGTAAATGGGGTGGTCAGATCCTGACCGATAGGAAGCCAAATCTCGACATGATTTATCTAATTCCTTGTTGATATGAGGACAAATCTTTACACGTCTCAGATGTGTCACCAATTTCTAACGCATGTGTTGTCAAGTCCTTCCTGACGTGAGGTCAAATCCTAACGGATGTGTTAAATCCTAACAGACGTGTTAAATACTAACAGAAGTGGTGTTAAATCCTAACAGATGTGTTGTTAAATCCTAATGGATGTGTTAAATCCTAACAGATGTGTTGTTAAATCCAAATGGATGTGTTAAATCCTTACAGATGTGATGTTAAATCTTAACAGACATATTAAATCCTAACAGATGTGTTGTTAAATCCTAACATATGTGGTGTTAAATCCTAAAAGATGTGGTGATGTTTTGCCCCCAAAATCACAATTTTTCATGATTTTTCATGATTTGTTGTTTTTTTGCATTTTTGTCAACTTGAATGTGTATTTTGTCAGATATCAAAGCCATTTTGTCTGAAAGCATGCTATTTATTGCCATAAAAGATCTTTTTTCACACCTACCTGCGTGTTTCTTTGCAAAAAAAAAAAAAAAATCGATCGAAAATTCGGTCATTTTAGCGCCTTAAGATACGATCGTTTTCTTGCCGCGAATGACAGCATGTTGTACATCGTTGAAATCGGCATTATCTCCCCTATCTATCCCATAATATCGCAATCCACGTTCAGGTAAATTCGTGCTGCCAGAAAGCAAACTTCAACCCCACTAAACAGCCGGAAAATTCCAAATAAGGATAACGGCGTCATTCGGTTACTAAATAGTGATGTTTTGCCCCAATCTGATGAAACTATGTGCACAACCTAAGTAGGTCCATGTAACACAGCCAGTTAGATTGTCTGAGCAAGTCATGTTGCTTGACTTGTGTTCCTTTGGCTGGATTATCACTGGCTAGCCACAGCTGAGCCGTCAGTTTAGGTTATGAAATGCCTAAATTTGTGAGGTTTGCCATGCCTTTCGCTGTTTGCCGAACCACATGATTTTGTGGTCCTGTCATAGACTGGGTAGTCTATTTCAAATACTCCGGTTGGTTTTCAGTAGAGAAGAGTTCTTAAACAGAAGTTGTTCATTAATTCAGAACATTTTAAAACAGAACATTTTAAAATGTCGAGGAAAGAGGTGTTTTATTGATTTTAAATTGGGCAGATGAGAGGAAAGGGCTGTTACATGACGGGCTGCTGGAAGTTGTAAGGCATACAGGAGGAAGTCATGGCAACACAGTAAATTTTGGTACGTTCAGTCACACGCTGGCTTGATTTCCAGAGCGTCGGATGGGAATTTCATGCGTCAGAAACGCACATCTGTGCCTAAAAATCATCACTCAGAGCTGTCAGTTCCTAATAGATGTGCTGTCAGATCTAACAGATGTGTTGTCAGATCCCAACAGATGTGTTGTCAGATCCCAACAGATGTGTTGTCATTTCTGAACAGATGTGCTGTCAAATCCTGACAGATGTGTTGTCGGATCCTAACAGATGTGCTGCCAATTCCTTACCGATCTGGTGTCAGATCCTAACAGATGTGCTGTCAGTTCCTGACGGATGTGGTGTCAGCAGGGCTGCCTACCATCCCGGAGTATCCGTATTTGTCCCCGAAATAATGAAATCATGCAGCCTGTCCCTGGAATCCACTTTTTATTCTATGTCCCGCGAAAAAAAAAAATTCGGGATAAAAAAGAACAACAACAAAAAAACGAAGTCGAGTTCGTCAGCTGATCACCGACTGACCGACTTCGGTCGTGGCCATCCTGACCAAATCCGTCGGAAAGACCGAACATTGCCGAACTGACTAGTGCGCATGCGCATACACCGTCTTCCCGAGTTTTGAAAGCGAGAAAAATGGACGCGAAACGGAAAGCGTAAAAATGCCGACGACGATCTCGAGTATGGGGCTTCTCTCAAGAAGAAGAAACGTCGGCAGACATTCCTGTCAAAATATACGGAAACCTGGCCGTTCATCAAGCGTGGCAAGATCGAGACTTACGCGTCTTGTGAAATTTGTGCGTGTGAGTTCTCCATCGGATCTGGAGGTAGGGATTAAATAACCCGTCATGTCGCCACTGAAAGCACAAGAAGAACACAAAAATCCGTGAGAGCGAGAAATCTTGTAACATTAGCGGATTCTTTCAGCGCGCTCAGACGTCAACCAGTCAGGAAACTTTTGACGTCATAAGAGCTGAAACGATGATGGTTGACCTTGCAGCTGAACTGAATTTGCCGATTGCTGCGCTGGACAAGCTAAACAGATGCGTTAAATTGATGTTTCCTGACTCGGACATTGCAAAGAAGTTTCAGTGCGCTAGAAACAAAGTAGCATTGTAGAAGTTGTACATAGTGTAAATAAAGGTAAGCTTTCACTTTAATGTTGATGTGGTTGTGATATGTGCTACCGCTGCATGTGTCCCTGGAAATCAGTCAGTGTCCTGGTTTTGAAAAGTATGTCCTGAAAGAGGCGGAAGGGGGTAGGCAGCCCTGTGTCAGATCTGACAGATGTGCTGTCATCTCATTGCTGATGTGATGTGACTGTGGTGTTAATTGTTGTCACTGTGGCCACACACTGTTTCAGCTTCTAGCAGAGACCTTGGGTCAATGTGGTGTTAATTGCTGTCACTGGCCACACACTGTTTCAGCTTCTAGCAGAAACCTTGGGTCAGTGTGGTGTTAATTGTTGTCACTGTGGCCACACACTATTTAAGCTTCTAGCAGAAACCTTGGGTCAGTGTGGTGTTAATTGCTGTCACTGTGGCCACACACTGTTTCAGCTTCTAGCAGAGACCTTGGGTCAGGACCTGTCCAGCAGCCTGCTGTTGCCGACGGTGATCTCCATGGGCACTGACAACGTCCCCAATGTCCGCTTCAACGTGGCCAAGACTCTACAGAAGATCGCTCCCATGTTGGATCAGGCGTGAGTGGGGCCAGGGGTCGGGGAGGGGATGTCCATTCTTTGCCCTGTGACCGTGTCCTGCAGGAGACAATGTAGAATGTGTATTGTGTGTGTAACACAGTCCTTCATCCCACCCCACTCCGTTTCTGTCGTTGCTCAGTCAGTCTGTCCTCTGTTCCCCCCTCCTTTCTCTCTCTGGTCTCTTCTCTTTTTGCTCTCTTTTCTCTCTCTTTCTCCGTCACACACACTCTCTCTTTCTCTGTCGCTGTCTCTCTTCTCTCTCTCTCTCTCTCTCATATACCCCCCCCCCCTCCCTGTATTGTCCTGATGGGTGGAGGTTAGAATGGACAAGTTTCACTGTGAAGTGATACAGGACCTGTCTTCACACACAGCGGCAGACACTACATTACCTCCCTTTACTGCAGGAGCCTGCTGTCCTGATTGCCGGAGGTCAGATTGGACAGGTTCCACTGTATGTTGATGAACAACCTATCACGTACACAGCGGCAGAACCACATTACCTCCCTTTACAGTCACTGTGTCTTGATGGGTGGAGGTCAGATTGGACAGGTTCCACTGTATGTTGATGAACAACCTATCACGTACACAGCGGCAGAACCACATTACCTCCCTTTACAGTCACCGTGTCTTGATGGGTGGAGGTCAGATTGGACAGGTTCCACTGTATGTTGATGAACAACCTATCACGTACACAGCGGCAGAACCACATTACCTCCCTTTACAGTCACTGTGTCTTGATGGATGGAGGTCAGATTGGACAGGTTCCACTGTATGTTGATGAACAACCTATCACGTACACAGCGGCAGAACCACATTACCTCCCTTTACAGTCACCGTGTCTTGATGGGTGGAGGTCAGATTGGACAGGTTCCACTGTATGTTGATGAACAACCTATCACGTACACAGCGGCAGAACCACATTACCTCCCTTTACAGTCACCGTGTCTTGATGGGTGGAGGTGTAGATGGACAGGTCATGGGTTACTGCACAGGGTAGGATATCTGACCGAAGAATGTGACCCACATGTTGCCCATTGTGGGTTACTGCACAGGTAGGATATCTGACTGAACAATGTGACCCACATGTTGCCCATTGTGGGTTATTGCACAGGGTAGGATATCTGACTGAACAATGTGACCCACATGTTGCCCATTGTGGGTTACTGCACAGGGTAGGATATCTGACTGAACAATGTGACCCACATGTTGCCCATTGTGGGTTACTGCACAGGGTAGGATATCTGACTGAACAATGTGACCACATGTTGCCCATTGTGGGTTACTGCACAGGGTAGGATATCTGACTGAACAATGTGACCCACATGTTGCCCATTGTGGGTTACTGCACAGGGTAGGATATCTGACTGAACAATGTGACCCACATGTTGACATTAGTTTCAGTCAGACTCAGCTTTCCCTGGTCTGGTTCTGGAAGCATTAGTTTCAGTCAGACTCAGCTTTCCCCTGGTCTGGTTCTGGAAGGTGTGTGAACGCAGCACAAGTTGGCCATGATTTTTCTTTCATAATAGTTTTTAACCCTCAGCCTACCGCATGACTTTGTGAGACATGACTATGAGAATATCATGCCAAGTGAGGTAACTCCGCAACACATACACACTTGCCATCAAGAAACCTCAATAAAACATTTGCTTTTAACTCATTAATTCTATGAAAGTAATGAAAAAAATTCAAAGACTTTGCTCCATCCAAAACAGCCATTTTTCCCCATATATAATGAACTGGTACACGAGGGGAAATAAACACCGAACAGACTAACTCTACTTCAGTGTTCTCAGTGCTAAAACAATTTTCCCTAAATTCACTGTACCTACAGAATGTTATGGATTAGGAGCACATAGTGATTTTCCAAGTCTAAATAAAGTACTGAAACCTTCAGGAACAAAATAAAGTTATTCTATGTGGTCTGCACACTAAATCATCAACTTTTGTTGTGAAGGGAAAAAAAGACCTAAACGTGAACAATTTTGTTAAACTGAAGGCATCACGTGCAAGAAGATAAAGTCATTCTATATGGTCTGCACACTAAATCATCAGCTTTTGTTGTGAAGGGGGGAAAAAGTCCCAAACTTCAACAATTTTGTTAAACTGAAGGCATCGCATACAAGAAGATAATGAAGTCATTCTATATGGTCTGCACACTAAATCATCAGCTTTGTTGTGAAGGGGGAAAAAAGACCCAAATTTCAGCAATTTTGTTAAACTGAAGGCATCACATACAAGATTTGTCTTCTAACTACCGAGGGGAAAAAATTAACACTAACAGATTACTGAATACTGGACTTGAAATTGTGATGGAATTCAGCAAAAATGTTCTTTTGCACAAGTGCACTAAGCAGTCGAACCCCCACCCCATCCCCACACACACTGTGGTGATGATGTACCTCTTGTCCACCTCCTCTATGCTTTTTGATAAACGAGGAGTTTTTAATTTAGGCCAGAGTTTATGCTCATCCTTTTCTGCTTGCTTTTGTGCAGCAAATGAATTTGTTTCTTGCTAAAAGTTTGCCGGAATTCGTCTGAAATCGAAAGGCTAAAGGTGACGCTTCCACAGGCAAATCATGAAACACTCCCACTGATGACCCTGTTTCCTGGCTGTCAAAACAAGCAAAACTTCGGGGGGGGGGGGGGCTTCACTTCTTGTAGCCTACCACTCCAGTGAACAGTTAAAAAATCTCTAGCAACTTTTGTTTTTCAAATTTTCTTTTAGGGGGGGGGAGGGGCTGGGCCCAGCAGCAATGGGCAATTTGACATTGTTATTATCATCGCCTGAATCATTATTGATTCCGGCCTCAAAATCAGTCGGCAGTCGATCTTTATTTATAACTAAATCAAGATTGACGTCCGAATCGTCTCGTTTCAAATCTTCTTCAAGAGTGTAGCCCTCAGATATGCTGTCTTCATCACTATCACATCAGAAAATGGGTTCTACAAGTTGCATAGTTACTTGATCCGCCATTTTCCTGAAAATCGTCGAGAAAAAAAGCCGAACTTTGAAAATTCACAGCAGCAAAACTACTCCACCAAAACTCGTGCAATAAAACCAAAATGGCGTCCAGAAATGGCCGTACCGGAAGACTCTTCTGTCCCAATTGCATTCTGGGATATGTGATGTTGAAAGTGAAAGTAGTTGACCTAGTATTCAGCAGTCGATCCAGTATTCAGATAGAGGAAATCTCTCGGTCAATCTCGGTTGATGCGGTAGGCAGAGCGTTAAGTGTGTGTGTGTTTACCTTTTGAACTGACACTGTTGAATTTTTTCTCTGTGTTGCAGAACTATACAAAACAAGGTTAAACCTTTATTAGAGAAACTGAAGAGCGACTCAGATGTTGATGTACAATTCTTCGCTGCAGAAGCTTTAGATGGTAAGCATGTTGTGTGTGTGTGCTTGCATGTGTGTGTGTGTGTGTGTGTGTGTGCTTGCATGTATGCATATGTGTATGGGTGTGCGTGTACATGAGTGCCTGTGGTTGTTTTTCTTCATCCGGCAAGGCAGAATGGCCCAGGAGACTTGTTCATGAGGTTTGCATGTTTGAAACCTGACTTTGAATCTACTGTCGGTGATAAATTATCCTTGTGTTCTGCATGCATCCGATGGTTTGACTGTGGTTTGAATGTCTCCCCAGTTCTCCCCCCTCCCAGTCTCTGGTCATCTCTTCCGTTCCATTCTCTCCCCTTTTAGGGGGGGGGGTGGGGGGGAGGGGCCTTCAGAATGACTGCCAGCACGGTCCACTCAGTTAGAAAGGGGTGCTTGTTCCTCTGTAAGCATTGGGAAGGTGAAGTAGCGAGGGAGAGATGTGTATCGCACTCATGAAGAAAACCAAGTGACTTCCAGTGACCATGTATCACTGTCTCACTGGCACGGCTGCAGCAGGGGTCTGATTCGTCTCTGCTGCAGAATACTAGTCCACACAACAGGTCTAGATAAGATTGTAAGAAAAAAAAAACATAGTGAAGAAGTGACCTCCCTTTAGTTTTCTCTTGCCTTGCACAGTTTTTCCAGCACCCATTTTGCTGTCTTGTCGCAGGTGATCGGTACTAAGTGATTGATGTGGATGGGTGTTCCTGTGTGTAAAAGGCAGAGATGCAGATCTACCGGAAGAAATCAGAAATCTGAAACAAAAGATTGTGTTTTGGTCATCTCCATATTGCCAAGATCGTTGACACTGCCATTTGTGACCACTGGTCTGATCAAAAGGAACTGGTCTGATCAAAATGTGTAATGCAGTTTTGAAAAGCTTTGTTAGGTTTATGCCTGTTTCTCAGTTGTCAAACTGGAGGAAGTTTGTTCTTGATGTTTGTTGCATTCCAGAGTCGGTATGGGTGTATGTGGATGTGCCTAAAACCTGTATTTTGGGCAAGTTGATGTAGGGTCAGACGGGCGCACCTGAATTAAATGCTCTGTGAGATGGAATGATGTTTCAGTATAGACAGTATACTACTGTCACTTGTCTTCCAGTTTTCAGACAAACCTTTCCGCCAACGCATGCACCCTGACGGTGCTGGTGGGGGAACTGGGGACACATGCACCCTGACAGTGCTGATGTGGGAACTGGGGACACATGCACCCTGACAGTGCTGGTTGAGAACACGGAACACATGCACCCTGACAGTGCTGGTGTGGGAACTGGGGACACATGCACCCTGACAGTGCTGGTGTGGGAACTGGGGACACATGCACCCTGACAGTGCTGGTTGAGAACTGGAGACGCATGCACCCTGACAGTGCTGGTTGAGAACTGGGGACACATGCACCCTGACAGTGCTGGTTGAGAACTGGGGACACATGCACCCTGACAGTGCTGGTGTGGGAACTGGGGACACATGCACCCTGACAGTGCTGGTTGAGAACTGGAGACGCATGCACCTGACAGTGCTGGTTGAGAACTGGGGACACATGCACCCTGACAGTGCTGGTTGAGAACTGGGGACACATGCACCCTGACAGTGCTGGTTGAGAACTGGGGACACATGCACCCTGACAGTGCTGGTTGAGAACTGGGGACACATGCACCCTGACAGTGCTGGTTGAGAACTGTGGACACATGCACCCTGACAGTGAAGGTTGAGAACTGGGGACACATGCACCCTGACAGTGCTGGTTGAGAACTGGGGACACATGCACCCTGACAGTGCTGGTTGAGAACTGGGGACACATGCACCCTGACAGTGAAGGTGTAGGAACTGGGGCTTATGCACAGCTTGGTCTTCCTAGCAAGCACAGAGAATTGGAGAGGGAGGGGGGTGATGGTGGTGGTTCTTTTTTTCCCTGTTTCTTTGGTGGTGTTTTTACCCCCCTCCAAGAACTGGATGATGTATGATTTTTCTCTCCTGCCACAAGAGATGGTGTCTGATTATGTTTGCAGAGTGGTACAGTGTGTGTGGCTGATGGTTTTCTCTATGTGCCTGATTATGTTCGCTCTGTGTGGTTGTTGATGTGCGTGTTGTATGTGGCTGTTGATGTGTTTGGTTTATATGGTCGTTGATGGGTTTGCAGTGTGTCTGTTGATGTGTGTATTGTATATGGTTGTTGATGTGTTTGTTTTGTATGGCTGCTGATGTGTATGTCTGTTGATGTGTTAGTTGCCTGTGGATGTGTTTGCTACATCTGGCCATTGATGGTTGTGGTTTTTTTTATGGCTTTTTATGTGTTTGTATATGTGGCTCCTGAGGTGTTGATGATAGGTGGATGCAATGTTTTTTTTTCATGCGGCTGTTGATGTGTTAGCTGTTTGTGCTGTTGATGCATGCACTGTTACTGTTTACTGTCTGTGGTTGTGGATGTATTTGCTGTATGTGGGTGCATTTGCTCATAAAGCTATGTTTGCTGCATGCGGCTGGATGACCATTTCAGATCCGTGCGTTCTGACAGCCAATTCCCTGATGTGATGTGCTCAGTGTAGTGCACCGCATCCCTTGTCCTTTCCCTGTGGTAAACACCTGGTGCTCTCCCTTTCTCCCCTCTGCCATCACAACTCACCCCCTCACCTCTCCCTGCCTCTCTCTTTCTGTTTCTGTGTGGGATTGGAAAGTGAGGTTTCCCCCCTACCTAGCATTTGTGCTTAACACTATTGAAAAAAAAGTGTTTGGGCTGTGCAGAGTGTGGTGACAAGTTGGAGTGAGAGTCTGTCAGCTTCTGTCTAAGGTTCTCGGAGATCTGGAATAATTGGTGGAGTTTTAACACATCATCATATCATCATCATCATCATATAACGGTCATCATTCTCATTGTGTGACCATAGCACATGTCCTAATCTGGCGTGCAGATGACTGTTTGTTTGGTGAGAGAAATGGGGTGAACCTAATTGGAGGGGGAGGGGGGAGGGTGGCTGTAGAGTGAACATTGCAACCTGTTTTAAGGTCATGCCTCACTGTTACTAATATTAACTATTCACCCTGGAAGATTCCTCCATGTGTGTGTGTGTGTGATTGTACTAGTAGCCCCGTTTTGGGCGATATAAACTATTAGTTCTAATTCTCTAATCAGAAAAAAAGTTCATAATTTGCTTCAGATAAACCAGTAAGTTTTTGTTTGGACAGAGATAAAACGTGTGTGTGTGCATTCATGTTTGCGCTTGGGCACATGCTTTTTGTGGTAATGTTGGCTCGTTGATAAAAAAAACAAACTTTTTCAATTTCATTTCCGAACACAGGAAGAATGATAAATGATTTCCAATATGGGGGATATGTTTTCACTGTGCATTGGAAACCATGATGGGATTTTGGACTTGAATTTTTTTTTTTTTTTTTTTTTTTTTTTTTTAAGGGGGGGTGGAGGGGAAGACAGGATGAAGGTAAACATGTTGCTGTGATACCATTCTGGGCATGTATGATGTGGCCAAAGGCAAATGTGTGAATGGACTGTTTGATGTTGAAAGGACGACAACAGGTCATAATGGGGTGAATGGACTGTTTGATGTTGAAAGGACGACAACAGGTCATAATGGGGTGAATGGACTGTTGATGTTGAAAGGACGACAACAGGTCATAATGGGGTGAATGGACTGTTTGATGTTAAAGGACCGGAACAAACAGGTCATAATGGGGTGAATGGACTTCTTGATGTTGAAAGGACGACAACAGGTCATAATGGGGTGAATGGACTGTTTGATGTTGAAAGGACAACAGGTCATAATGGGGTGAATGGACTGCTTGATGTGGAAAGGACGACAATAGCTCGTTGGTAGAGCGCCTGAATCGTAATCTTGGTGATCCTGGGGTTGCGGGTTCGAACCTCCGCCGGGGCGTTTCGGTACAGGGGGATTTTTTCCTCGGAGTTAACATTGGTTCTGACTCCATTTCCCATACAGTCCTTCGAATGAGACTATAAACGAGGTTCCGTGTGTGAACGTCACGCATAACATCTTGCACACACGTAAAAAATCCCATCACCAACTTTCGGAAGAGTAGGCCAGTTTGGCCGTTGGTATGGATGACACGTTACACTTAGCATGCACCCTGCGTGAGAAATGGAAAGAATGAAGGAAGTAAGGAAAATGAGTGATCGATATTGAACGATACTGACTGGATGACACGGGAAACGACTGAATGAAGCGCCAGCTGGCAGCTCTTCAGTCGGCACTACCCAGGTAGGCAGCCCGTTGTGTAAACGAGTGTGGATTGTAAAGCGCTTAGAGCTTGGCCTCTAGCCGAGAATAGGCGCTATATAAGTATTCATTATTATTATTATTATAATGGGGTGAATGGACTGTTTGATGTTGAAAGGACTACAACAGGTCATAATGGGGTGAATGGACTGTTTGATGTTGAAAGGACTACAACAGGTCATAATGGGGTGAATGGACTGTTTGATGTTGAAAGGACTACAATAGGTCATAATGGGGTGAATGGACTGTTTGATGTTGAAAGGACTACAACAGGTCATAATGGGGTGAATGGACTGTTTGATGTTGAAAGGACGACAACAGGTCATAATGGGGTGAATGGACTGTTTGATGTTGAGGACTACAACAGGTCATAATGGGGTGAATGGACTGTTTGATTTGAGGACGACAACAGGTCATAATGGGGTGAATGGACTGTTTGATGTTAAAAGGACGACAACAGGTCATAATGGGGTGAATGGACTGTTTGATGTTGAAAGGACGACAACAGGTCATAATGGGGTGAATGGACTGTTTGATGTTGAAAGGACGACAACAGGTCATAATGGGGTGAATGGACTGTTTGATGTTGAAAGGACGACAACAGGTCATAATGGGGTGAATGGACTGTTTGATGTTGAAAGGACGACAACAGGTCATAATGGGGTGAATGGACTGTTTGATGTTGAAAGGACGACAACAGGTCATAATGGGGTGAATGGACTGTTTGATGTTGAAAGGACGACAACAGGTCATAATGGGGTGAATGGACTGTTTGATGTTAAAAGGACTACAACAGGTGCTGGTGTATGACAGTGAGTGAGGGAAGGTGGGTTGGAAACTGTTGAAAGGAAAACGGGAGGTGGGTTGTGGAAATGTTGACTATGATAAAGGGGGGAGGGGTTGGGAAACTGTTGACGTTGAAAGGTTGAAGGGGTGGGTGGAAACTGTTGACAGTGAAAGGTGGGAGGGGTTGGGAAACTGAGAAACAGAATCTAAACTGTCTGGATCTGCTTGCCCTGTTGTGTTCCTCATTGAGAAAAGGAACTTGGATGGTCAAGATATCTTTGTTACATGATGTTCCTCTGAGACAAAAGAAAGGAGAACTGTCGAGATCTGCTTGTTGCATGATGCTTCTCATTGAGAAAAATTAGAACTGTCAAGATCTGCTTGTTACATGATGCTTCTCATTGAGAAAAATTAGAACTGTCAAGATCTGCTTGATACATAATGAGAAAAGAAACAAGAAATGTCGTATCTCTCGTTATATGATGCCCCTCATTGAGAAAAGAAACAAACTGCCAACATCACTTGTTACATGCTTTGTGGTGTGATTGTCCTCATGTGGTGTGTGGGTGGTTGTGTAGGGAGGGTGAAGGCTTGCTTGGTGAACAGTTACAGTGGCAGCATTGTCATTTTCCTAATGGAAGAAAAAGTCACTTACTCACTATGATAAAGAAATCAGAGTCCAAGAAATTCCAAATTTAGGTTGCAAACTTATTGGAGAAGAACATAGATTAAATTTGAATGTTTTGGGAATTTTTTTTTTCTTTCTGAAGCTGTTTATTTCATGGTGTTTGCTTTGGAATGTGTTGTTTATCTTCAGTGGGTACGGTCTTTATCTGTGCATACACCTTCTGTGGGGTCCATTGCCAATGAAAAGTCATATTTTGATAAGTATTATAGTTTGTTCATCACAGTTTCCTGGTTGTGTGTGTGTAAGTGAATGTATGCACATGTAGGGGTGCCACTTTTGAGAGTCAGGCGGAAAATATGGCCTGTAAAAAAGTAAAAATCACCTTTCAGGCCCAGTGAAATTTTGTGCCGTTCTTTTCATGCTGGGAAAGTTTCACGTAGCTTTTCTGGTTTTAGGGGTGCCTCTAATAGCTCTGGTAGGAAATGTGTTTGGAAGAGAAAAAAAAATATATATATATATACAAATATAAATATATCCTCTGAGTAGAGCTACTGATAGCTAGCGAGGGTTCCTTTGGAGGTCCCAGTTTTTTTCAGCTTTATGAGGATTTCATTACACCGATTCTGGAAAACTTACTGACTTGCACAGAGCAAAGAGTGATCCCCGTTCAGATTGAATTTGATGGATAATAAGTCTGAGCTAGCCTACGACTGGACCAACGGTTATGAAAAAAAAAAGAAAGGATATATACATACAGAAGGGGCGTAAAAAGCCTAAATAGGCTAAGTTGTATTGATACAACGCCCCTGATCCTGATCCTGATCCACGATTGTCTAAAAATCCAGCTTTGGCATGGTCGGCGCCCTCTTCCCTGTAGCGATTTCCTGTTTGTTGTGTAGTTACATCGGCAGTTCAGGCCTTGACAATCCTGAGAAGTTTTGGTGAGTGAAACAAGGTATTTCAGGGCTCTTAAAAAAGAGGGGGAAGAGATTTTGGCTTGACGAGTGTAATGAAGAACAAATTTGGATTAAGACGATCAAGCATATTGCCACCACCCCTCCACTTCCCCCTGTATACAAGCGTTTGGAATTTTGAAACTCTCCTCCTCACCACCCCCTTTCTCCCCATCCCCCCTTTTGGGCCTGGAAATGTTGAGAATTGGTTTCATCAGTTTCCTGATGTGGTCACATAGGGCATGTGGTCCCTCTAAATGTGTGTTTGTGTGTGTGTGCATTTATGTGTATTGGTGTGTGTGTGAGTGTGGACTGCCAGTAGCCTGGCATTGTTCTCACATTCACTGTATTGTGTGTTGTCTACAGTCTTGTTCTTTTTGTTTGGGGTAAGTTTGTGGTTGTAGGTAGTTGTTGTGCACTTGCTGTTTGTCAGTGGACGATAACCTGGTTCCATTTCACCTACCAGCCCGGTGTGGTGGTTGTTTTTCAGCACTGACTCCCGGGGCCAAGCAGGTGAAGAAGTAGCGTGCATCCCATCGGCCCAGCAACCGCAAGGAGAGGAGGAGACTTCACTGAGCTCTCCTCCACCCCCCCCCCCACCCCCCAGCCTCTCTCCCCCCATCCACTGTTTCTTGGTCTCTCAGTCACTGGGCCAGATCAGCACTTTTCTTCTCACTGATAGTGATCAAAGTAGTTCTGATGGGCAAGGACTGGATTGGCCGGATGCTTTGACCAGCAACGCTAGCTTTCTGTCTCGCTCTGTCTCTGTCTCTCTCTCTCTTGTCTCTCCCTCTCTCTCTCTCTCTCTCTGTCTCTGTCACATCTGCTTTCCTTTGAGGAACCTTCTGTAGTATACTTTTCTGGATTTTTTCTGTTGTTATGTTAACATTGTTTTTTTGTTACTCTTTCTCACCTTTTTTCTGCCTGTTTGTGAATTATTTATGGGTAATGAACTCAACGGACGATGATTATTGAAATGTTAGTTGCTTGAAATGGTTTCTGATTTTGAGATTTGTAAATCTTTTTTTTTTTAAAGACTGACATGCAGTTCTTCCCCCATGCCCCCTATTTTTTTTCTTTTTCTTTTCCCCCTTCCCTTTGTCCTTGCACTATCAGTGTTTCATCATATAGCCTCACTGTAAGATTCTCTTACTTTTCCACTCAGAGAAGTATTTGGTTTTCCCCTGCCCTCCCACCCTGTGACAATCCATGTTCCTGCAGTGTTCCCTCCCCTGTCCCTCTGACACTGTCTGCCCTTCACCCTTCCAGTTCACAGCGAGAGGTTTTCAGTCTGTCTCTGTCTGTCTTCTCTCTGCCAGCCGACTCTCTCATTCTGACCACCTGTGGCCACTGGACACTGTGTCTTTGACCAACCCAGAATGGGTTTCATTTTAAAAAGGAACATAGTTCTTATTTGATATCATCCTTCTTTCTATCTTTTTTTCTTTTTGATTTTCCATCTTTAAAAAAGTCTGCTTCACTGTTAGCTGTTGTGTCAGTCTTTCCCTTTTTTTTCTTTTTATAAAAAGAAACAGAATTTTGCTGTTTCTTTTTTTATCCCATGAATAGAGTGAAAAGAATACTTACTCACAGACTCCTGTTTGTAAAGGAGACAGAGAGACGGAGTAGTAGAATGTTGATTCTGTTCACTTTTGTAGGGCATAGTGATCGACGTCTTTGACATGGGTAAGTTTGAATGACCTGATTGCCTCCGAGTCTTCTGTTCCAGTATGCTGATAGTCTGCACATGCACACCTGACTTCGCTCCATCCCGGTACATACATACAGGTAGTTTGCTCACAGACATATATAGGTAGTGCATTCACATACATACAGGTGGTATGCTCACAGACTTACAGGTCATGCACTCACGTACATAAATGTAGTTTGCTCACAGACAGGCAGGTAGTGCACTCACATACATACAGGTAGTTTGTTCACATACATACAGGTAGTTTGCTCAGGAAGTACAGGTAGTTTGCTCACATACATACCTACATGGCACACATGGCCAGCTAGACACTCAGTCTCCACAGCGCTCTATCTGCTGCCTTGCCTGCACACGCTGTCACACCTGGACCCCTGTCGGTGGCCGTGATGCTGTGGGCCAGTTGGTGACGGGGCTCCCATACCTCTCCTCTGGCTGCCTCCACACGCACACACCCCGCTTGGTCTCTTGGTCATGTGGCAGTCCTCTACAGTACAGGCACACCCTGCATCCGCATATACACACAGGCAGACACATGCATACAATTGGTCTGCGCGCACACGCACACACAGCGCACGCACGCGCGCGCACGCACACACACACACACACACACACACACACACACACACACACGCAGAGGCAGAGTGGTTTCTACACAGGCCTAACTCTTAGTCCATACACTTTCCAAACCCCACCTCGCCCCCCACACACACTCACTTCCACCTGTAGGTCTGTCCTGGGCATGAAGTAGACTTGGTCCACGCACATCGCTACATCTCCCACCTCACCCCTCACTCCTCACACACCCACCCCACCTACCCACACTGTAGGTCTGTCCTTGGCATGACGTATACTCAGCTCTACATTAACAGTGGCATGCACATTTTCTGTACAGTTGATTGGAATGAGTGAGACCCTCCTCCCCCCACCCCCATCCCACCCTCCCACTGCCCAACCGACCCCCCCCCCCCCCCCTACTCCCCCATTAGAGAGCGAGCTAGCTAGGAGGATGTGGGAATGAGAAGGCACGCTTCATGTAGTCATTGTCAAGGACAAAACTTGGCCCCACTTTTCTTCTCTTTTACATATATATATTTTTTTTTAAAGATAACACTGATACAGAGCAGTCACTAAATCAGAAGTGAAGGCGGGTCACCTGCCTGTCCATAGATTTTGCTGCCTGGGGTCCTCCGTGCAGAACACGGTGAAGACCTGGCCGTGTTGCGGGGAACAATCAAGCAGCGACTACTTTGCATGTTGTTTGGTGCATTTTGTGTGTGTTTTCATTGGATCTTGTCTGGTTGGTCGGTTTCTGCCGCTCTGTGGGTCACACGGGCGGGCGGCTCATAACGATGAAAATGATGTTGTGGCTGTTTTCAGAAAAACGTGAATAAACTTGAGTCATAACAGAACAAAACAGCAGAAAAAAAGAGTGCAGTGTTGTCGGTGGTGAAAAGTGTGACTGTGTGTGTTGTCTCATCCCCGTGCCCCTGGAATGGTATCATGCACACACTGCTCACTCTGGCTCCCTCTTTACAACCCACAACCTGTTGAAGCCTCTGTACTGTTAGCCACGAGGACCAGTTCATCTTCGGTGATGTGTCTCTGATGAAGCCTCTCCTGATGGAACAGACATTGAGGACTTCATTCAGATGGACCACAACTACACCAGAGCCTGCTCCACACTTCGTGCGTCTCTGAGGGAGTGTTGCTCAAACTTTCCCTGAGCAGCACTGATGGAGTGGGTATCTTAAGGGCCCAGTTGACTGCGGGGTATCAAAGTCAGGGTAGAGAAGGCAACAGATGAAGGGGTAGGTGTCTGTGGGCGGGCCCCTTTCACTAACTGATGGAGTGGGTATCTTAAGGGCCCAGTTGACTGCGGGGTATCACAAAGTCAGGGTAGAGAAGGCAACAGATGAAGGGGTAGGTGTCTGTGGGTAGAGAAGGCAACAGATGAACGGGTAGGTGTCTGTGGGTAGAGAAGGCAACAGATGAAGGGGTAGGTGTCTGTGGGTAGAGAAGGCAACAGATGAAGGGGTAGGTGTCTGTGGGCGGGCCCCTTTCGCTAACAGCTGACCGTCAGCTGACAGCAGTGCACACTCCCTTGCGGATGTCGCCTGCTCGTTCTTTGACACATGGCACGTGTTGTCCATCACATTCAGAGCTCTAGCTAGCATGGGCCTTCTGTAAAATTCCCCACAGACAGGAAGATGCTGTTTACTGTTCTTTGCGGCATGTGCTCCATCCCTCTCGCTTTCTGTCTGATAGTGACTAGGGACAGTGTGGACAAAGGCACTGACTGGGTTCTCGTTGAACGCATGCAAAGCAGAAATACTATGGTATGCATTCACTCATCTGGTAGGGGAAGGCACAGTACTGTGTTCTTATTAGAGAAATCACATTTACCTTTTAAACAATCTTCAGGGTAGATTCTGTTCTCTGTGCGTTAATTACAGTACACATATTTGTGATTAATTGACAAAAGTGCTACAAATAAAGGCAAAATGCTCATTGTGGGACTGCTGTAAGCATACAGTACAGCTGTGAGTGTAGGGATCTTACAGGTGCCATTTTCAACACTAGAGTCCTCCAAGGGGGCCTTAGCATCTGCCCAGCATGGCAAGCAAGGAAAGGCGAGGCGCTAGGCAACCTGTGGACCACAGTGTCAATGGTGAGGGTGCTGTACTCTGGTGGTCATGAGCAGGACCATGCTGAGAGGAAGTGGTTTCACAGACACACTCACACGTTCACAGACCTGAACATGACAACTGGTCATGTCAGCCTTGTTCTGGGCACTCTTCCATGTTTCTGTGACAGGGTGAGAGCAGCACTCTTTCTCTCTTTCCATCCACCTATCCGCCCCACTCCTCTCTCTCTCTCTCTCTCTCTCTCCTCTCTCTCTCTCTCTCTCTCCTCTCCCCCCCCCCCCTTCTGTCTTTCTGTCTGTCTCTCTCTCTCTCTCTCCTCTCTCTCTCTCTCTCCTCTCTCTCTCTCTCTCTACCAATCCTCCCCTACTCTCTCTTCCTGTCTTCCTCCCTCCCTCTCTCTCTCTCTCTCTCTCTCCATCCACCTATCCCTCTCTCTTTCTCTCTCCCTTCTTGTCTCCCTCCCTCTGTCTCTGTCCCTCCTGTCTGTCTCAATCTCTCTCTATATATCTCCCTCTGATGGCTTGGATTTTCTTTCAAGCCCCATAACCGACACATGTTTGAGGGCAACAAGTCTAGCCCGCGACCAACTTTTGAATAGTTACGAATTCAAGCATAATCGTACCTAAAAGCGTAAGTAGAACTTAATAAAACATTGATAAAAACGACTTCGCTCTCACATTACAGTCTCCTAGGAGCGCCAATGAAACGTCTATATTGTTCATGAATACGTTTGACAGTCCATCCATTCCTTCCAATGCACCCAAGTTGTGTATTCCGAAATAACATGTACATGACTAAGGTACGGGAAAGATTCTCTTCCATATGTTTCTTCCAAAAGGAAACGTACAATATCCATCAATTTCAGGATATAAAACTTAATTCAGATTTGATGACGGAGAATGGGAGAGAGAGGGAAAAGTCAGCTGTGAAGGAGGAATAAATGTGCTTATATTATATTTGTGGGATTCGTCTACCCCGACCAGCTCCCACCCAGCGTGAAGTTTGCTATGGGCTAAGCTAGGAAGACTGGGATAACACAGTTGAGTTTCATCCACTTAATGGGTCCGTTTCTAAGAATGCCGTTCAAATTTCCTGACTAACACTGCAGGTGTCTGCATCTATCGGGCCTGGTTGAGGCCAGGGTATATTATGAAAGTAAGCATAGAGCACAGCTTCGTAATACAGTCCCAGAACTGAATGGAAATCCGTAGCATCATCTTTATCACCCTCACCATCATCGATCAACATAAAAAAAAGTCTGGAATTTTGTGGCCCTTCATGCCCTGCTCTTATTGTGACCTCAGTGTTGATTACCACTTCCTATCGATGCCCTTGGTTTGGTTCCGTTGGGGTGAACGGTGTCGGCAAGTTCACAGGGACTGTCGTTGGGCGGACGTGGTGACGCCTTCCAAAAGGAAAGCTCACTCGCGCTGGCTATGCAACTAAGCAATTGTCAGTAGGGGGCTTAATGTGTGGTGTCCTGCATATGTTGGATCCGAACAAGCACCACTGAACACCACTTAAGCGTCTCGGCAGCAGTTTAGTGTCTCCTCTGGTGGGTTGCCTCTTGACGACTTGATGCCGACTGGCTGTGGATTGTCGGGGCTGTAGCACGACGGACCAAGCTGTGGTTGTGGACAGGGGCCTGGAAGGAGTGGTGTGGCTGCAGTGCCACTGAGATGGCACAGAAGATGGGCAGCAAAAACGAAAAAATAGAAGGAAAGAAAATATTATGTACACTGGCAATTTGAGATCAGGGAGAAGCACCTCATATCACCTGCCTAGTCAAAAGGTGGAAGAGAGCATTTCTATGCGACAGACTGTAGACAGTACTGGTCAAAGGCACAAGGTCTGATCTAACCAGCGTGCACTCACGAGTTCCATAGGGATCAGTTCTAGGACAGTGCATTTCCTGATGTGTATAAAAACGATCTACCCCAAAAAGATCTCTTCACCAGTACGTCTGTTTGCTGATGACGCTGCTGTCTGTCGGCTCGCCGCCACAAATCGCCATCACGACCAGCACCAGCTGGACCTGGCTCCAGCGCCCTGAAGATGGGGAAGACATGGCGTTCCCTCTGGAAAATGTTCCACGCTCCTTGTCACTAGAAAGATCGAACACAAGTACCAGCTCCACAGCTAAACCTTGGAAAATGACGCCTGCCAAGTGTCGGTGTGACCATCACTCCAGATCTCGGCTAGGACAAACACATGAACACCATAAGCTCTAAAGCCTATAAGACCCTCAGCTTTCAGTGGTGTGGTTTAATTTAACCTTCGCCGGACGGTGTGGGTCCATGTGGACCCAGAAGGGTCTTTAAATGCCAATATCTCGTATATTTATAGATATTTTTCAATGAAATTTTAGATATGCTCCAAACACACAAATTCTCTCCTTGTCCTAAAATTTCGAAAATATAGGTCAAAATTTCAAAAGGTAATTAAAGGTGACATTTTATATAGTCATTGATGACGGTGTGGGTCCGTGTGGACCCATGGCTCGCAAAGAGGGAAAACTGTGTTTACCCCTCCGCGGACATGGGTCCACATGGACCCACACCGTCTTCCGTGTATAGTCAAAAGCACCGTCCGGCGAAGGTGACGGTGTGGGTCCGTGTGGACCCATGGCTCGCAAAGAGGGAAAACTGTGTTTACCCCTCCGCGGACATGGGTCCACATGGACCCACACCGTCTTCCGTGTCTTGTCAAAAGCACCGTCCGGCGAAGGAAGACTGGTGCAGTCCAAAGATCAGCACAGCCCGTTCAAAGGAGGTCGCAAGCAAAACGCTTGTCCACCCCATAATTTGAGTCACATCAAAGAAAAGATGCACAATTTGTGGTTAGGTGCTACCAGAAGTCAAGTGTGGCGGCATAGTTGGAAAAACAGCAGCGGCCCTCTCTCCAAAGAAAGGTGTCAATGTTGGCTATGGTTTGCAAGATCATCAATGACCAGGCAGCAGTGAGCAAGTCTAACATCACCATTGCTCTAACTGGGCAGCGAGGAAGCCATCCCCATCAGTTTCCAACAGATCCAATACCAAGTGAAACGCCGACAGGACTCCTTTCTTTCCACCACCATCAGAGGCTGGGACGAGCTGTCGGAAACAGCTGTGTCAGCCGTCACCCGTGCATGACTCCAAGTCCAGGCTTCCATGCACCGAGCCCAAAGCCAATTACTACTCATGTTGGCCACAGTGGGTAGGTGTGCGTTCTCCACTTTCCCATCTTATGGTGATGGTGGTGGTGTTTGGTTCGTTGTTGTTTTTCCCAGTTCTGTGCCAGGGCGTGTTGGGATAAGCTGGACCTTCGGGCGAAAAGCGAGAAGTACAAGTCTGCTGATAAAACCACTAAGAACAGGCTGATTTTTTAAAATTCTCACTGGGTCAGGTATTTTTTGTTCCCGTGAAGTTTTTTTTTTTTGGTTTCCTATCGGAACTGAATTCCGGTCAGTTTGTGGAACAAAATCCTTGCCATGAGATGGCGCAAAAATCCAGAAGACTGAAAAAGAAAAAGAATTTTTTTTTTTTTAAGTTAAGTGAAGACTTGAAGGAGCAGCAGCACACTGCGCAAGCAGATGAAACACATGAAAACCAAGACTACGGGTTGGACCACAGAGCCACGGACACGCACGCAATGAAAATGAGAGTGTCAATCTGTAGGGAAAAAAAAGATGTAAATCATCGCCCTTGACTTTATTCCACTGTGTGATGGTAGTGTCACAGTGGGCGCCGCAGTCAGCGGATGGCTCTGGTTCCACTCACAGCCAGTGGTCTCTATGGACAGCTTTGCTGAGGACTCCGAGGACAATGGAGGCAGGACTGGCACCTTGGGGAATGTGTTGGGAAATGGCTGGCTGGGGAGGGGTTGGGGGAGGGGTCAGGAGGTGATTGGTCTCGCTGGGTTGCAGTCGAGTCGCTGGTTTGGTGGACTGTGTACGCAATCTCTCGGATACAGACCTCCATTTTACTTCCAGTTGTGTACAAACGTTAAACACCTCCATTGTTAGTTTCAGTTGTGTTCAAACGTTCATCCTCCATGCTCCTCATTCTTCCACTGCTGGCCAGGAATATCTGCTGGTGGGAGACTGGTGGCCTACGCACATAGACACAAGGTCTGCCGCACGCTTGTCATGAGACTGCCTCTCGGGTTTTCTGCTGATGATGCCGTGATCCGCTCGGCCTTCCACGACCGCTTAGTGCCGGCTTTCTTTTTGTGTGTGTGGTGTGTGTGTGTGTGCATGCAAGCAGTCTGTTTCTCATCAATCGCCGGAGCACCACCTGTGTTAGACTTAGGCCTATGTCTCGACTGGGAGTGCCGCGAAGCTCCAGCAGTGCATCCTACTGGTGGCTGTAGTTCTCAACGCACCTGCATATCAGGTGTTTGGCCATCGTGACTGCTGCCTCCGCCTTGCCACTGACCTGGTGGAGTCGTTGCTGTTGTTCTTAACACACCTGCATATCAGGTGTTTGGCCATTTTGACTGCTGCCTCTGCTTTGCCGACGGCCTGGTGAGGGTCCGGTGGGACATGGTGAGGTTAATGCTGCACTCATCAGTCCTGTGTTTGCACTGGACAGAGGGGTCCATTCAGGGCCTTGGTCAGACAAGATCTCAGCAAGTACAGAGTAAAATGGGCGATAGGTTTCATGATGACGTCACCAATTGATTATCGTGTCGGTATTCCACCTCGATCAAGCTGGAGTAAAAGCCACAGTCACCATTCACCTCACACAGATCGATCCTGATCGTCAGCCCCGCTTCTGGCCCGGTGCCTCGCTGCTTCAGGGCCCCCGCCAGGTAGTATGGCTGCAGGACAAAACGCGCTGCTTTTCTCTGCACTGCCTCCACCTGGTCGATGTCAAGTGATGCCCCTGAGACGGGGGCGCACAAAGGCGATGTAAGCTCGCTCTTTGATGCTGGTACTTACTACTGATCATTAGGTTCCATCTCTTTGAGACAAATTAGCAAACAAACAGCTGAACTCCTGTCTGGAACAAACACAAGAAGAAGACAGGACAGCCCCATCCAGAACCAAGCCAAAGACTCCTGCCAACGACCAGACATTCTGTCACCAACACTGCAGACTTCGTTCTGGGACGCCATGTCCTGAAGGGCCTCAAGCCTGTTAGACGGAAACCTTGCCTCTTCACTCTTCTTCTCTTTCCATAGAGTGTCCACAATCATCAAGTTGGTTATTCTGACACTTGCGTGTGTATGGCCGTTTTTTTTAAAATCCCGCCATTAAGGCAGCCATACTCCAACTTCGGGGAAGGTGCATGCTATGTGTAACATGTCATCCATACCAACGGCCAAACTGGCCTTCTCTTCTGAAAGTTGGTGATGGGATTTTACGTGCGTGCAAGATGTTGCGCGTGCGTTCACACACGGAACCTCGGTTTATAATCTCATTCAAAGGACAGTATGGGGAATGGAGTCAGAACCAATGTGAACTCCGAGGAAAAATTCCCCTGTACCTAAACGGCCTGGCAGAGATGCGAACCTGCAACCCAAAGATTATGGGTCCGATGCTCTACCAACTGAGCTATTCCGGCCCCCAAGGCATCACTTGATGCAAACAAATGCAGTTCTATAAAGTTGATATCTAACAACCATAATAATGACGTCATCGCCATGGTTACCACAGTAATATTCATTATTATAAATTCCTTATTTCAGGTTCAGGTTCAGATTTAGGGGCGATGATTGTTTCATCATAGCCTCACGGCTTTATATGCCCCTTCTTTATATGCTCTGTCATTGGTCAGGTCGACAGCGAGCCCAGTTTTTATTTTCGACCATCAAAGTCGAACATGATGTCTGTTATTATTTCATGCTTATCGATAAGATTTTTAAAAGAGTTAATATCCGTGCACGTTTGATGTTCGGAGTTAGTTTATTCCAAATTGGTGCTATCCTCTGGCTGAAGAAATGTTTCCTTATATTAGTATTAACTTGCTGTATTTGTACTTTGTCACAACTGTTACGGGTTATGTTAGTTAGTGCAGGTTCAAAAAAACATGCTTGATCAATATCATCTAGATTATTGAAAATTTTATAAGTTTGGATTAGATCTCCTCTTATCCTTCTAGCTTTGAGGGATGGTAACCTTAGGTACCTTAATCTGTCTTCATATGGATAATCAGCAATGTCCGGTATTAACTTAGTTGCTCTTCTCTGCACCTTTTCTATTTCTATTGACTGCCTTTTTAGTCTTGGAGACCATATCACATTGCCATATTCAAGAATCGATCTCACCATTGCCTTGTATAGTCTAAGAAAGGTATCTCTGTCCAAGTATGTAAAAGTTCTCTTAATAATACCAATCATCTGCACGGCTTTCTTGACGGTCTGTGCAATGTGTCTGTCAAAGAGTAAGTCTTCATCGAATGTTACTCCCAAGTCTTTTTCCTCTTCACAGCACGTTATTTGAACTTCTTGATCCCCAACTTTCATACTGTAGTTTAATTTAGGGTTTCTTTTGCCGATATGTAATACTTTGCATTTGGATGCATTGAAGTACAAATTCCATGAGTTAGACCAATTTATGAGTAGCTCAATGTCATTTTGCATTGTAAGGTGTTTGGATGGTGAACTGTACAACTTAGTATCATCAGCAAAAATCTTGCATGTGCTTTTTAACCCATCTGGTAAGTCATTTATAAATATAGTAAATAATATAGGTCCCAGTATGCTGCCTTGGGGATTCCACTAATGACATTAGCATTACTAGAAACAGAAGAATCCAACTCTAACATTCTGAACTCTATCTCTTAAGAAGTCTTCAATCCAATCTAAAACTTTTCCCAGTATACCATACGATTTGAGTTTACTAAGTAGTCTGGCATGTGGGACCGAATCGAAGGCTTTACGAAAGTCCAGGTACA
>CM031628.1:8350473-8367973 GCA_018398815.1 Conus ventricosus | reverse complement strand
GTCTATGTGTTTTCCTACCTATATATCCCCACGTCTATGTGTTTTCCTACCTGTATATCCCCACGTCTATGTGTTTTACTACCTGTATATCCCCATGTCTATGTGTCTTCCTACCTGTATATCCCCATGTCTATGTGTTTTTCCTACCCGTATATCCCCATGTCTATGTGTTTTCCTACGTATATATCCCCATGTCTATGTGTTTTCCTACCTGTATATACCCATGTCTATGTGTCGTCCTATCTATATATCCCCACGTCTATGTGTTTCCCTACCTGTATATCCCCAGTCTATGTGTTTTCCTAGCTGTATATCCCCATGTCTATGTGCTTGCCTACCTGTATATCTCCATGTCTATGTGTTTTCCTACCTGTATATCCCCATGTCTATGTGTCTTCCTACTTGTATATCCCCATGTCTATGTGTTTTCCTACGTGTATGTCCCCATGTCTATGTGCTTGCCTACCTGTATATCCCCATGTCTATGTGTTTTCTACTTGTATATCCCCATGTCTATGTGTTTTCCTACCTGTATGTCCCCATGTCTATGTGTTTTCCTACCTGTATATCCCAATGTCTGTGTATTTTCCTACCTGTATATACCCATGTCTATGTGTTTTCCTACCTGTATATCCCTATGTCTGTGTATTTTCCTACCTGTATATACCCATGTCTAGGTGTTTTCCTAGCTTTATATCCCCATGTCTATGTGTTTTCCTACGTGTATATTCCCATGTCTATGTGTTTTCCTACCTGTATATCCCAATGTCTGTGTATTTTCCTACCTGTATATACCCATGTCTATGTGTTTTCCTAGCTTTATATCCCCATGTCTATGTGTTTTCCTACCTGTATATCCCCAGTCTATGTGTTTTCCTACCTGTATATCCCCATGTCAATGTGTTTTCCTACCTGTACATTCCCATGTCTATGTGTTTTCCTACCTGTATATCCCTATGTCTGTGTTTTCCTACCTGTATATACCCATGTCTATATGTTTTCCTAACTGCATAGCCGCATGTCTATGTGTTTTCCTACTTTATATTCCCGTGTCTATGTGTTTTCCTACCAGAATATCCCCATGTCTATGTGTCTTCCTACCTGTAATATCCCCATGTCTATGTGTCTTCCTACCTGTATATCCCCATGTCTATGTGTTTTCCTACTTGTATATCCCCATGTCTATGTGTTTTCCTACCTGTACGTCCCCATGTCTATGTGTTTTCCCACTGTATATCCCCATGTGTATTTGTCTCCCTACCTGTATATCCCCATGTCTATGTGTTTTCCTTCCTATATATCCCCATGTCTACATGTTTTCCTACCTGTATATCCCCATGTGTATGTGTTTTCCTAACTGTATATCCCCATGTTAATAAAGTTCTATCTGTACATCTCCATGTCTGTGTATGCTTAATGTGTATTGCCATGTCTATGTGTCTTCCAGCCTGTATATCCCCATGTTACTTTTCAGGCTCCTTCCTGCTGAACAATCTCCCTTCTGCACTCCGAAACTCAAACAGTCTTTCTTCTTCAAGTCCTCCCTCAAAACAACTCTCTTCAAAACATAATTTTTCTGCTCCTTCGCTGGTGTGTGTGTGTGTGCGTGTGTGTGTGTGTTTGTGTGTGTGTTGTGTGTGTGTGTGTGTGTTGTTGTGTGTGTGTGTGTGTGTGTGTGTGTGTGTGTGTGTGTGTGGTGTGTGTGTGTGTGTGTGTGTTAGGGCTTATTGCTGTAACGCTTAGGGCTTTTGTTTAAGATTAAGCGCACTAAATGTTCCTTATTATTATTATTATTATTTTATTATTATTATGTTGATATCGTTCTACACATCCCCATGTTGATATTGTTCTATATATCCCCATGTTAATAAAGTTCTATCTGTACATCTCCATGTCTGTGTATACTTAATGTGTATTGCCATGTCTGTGTGTCTTCCAGCCTGTATATCCCCATGTTGATATCGTTCTATATATCCCCATGTTAATAAAGTTCTATCTGTACATCTCCATGTCTGTGTATACTTAATGTGTATTGCCATATCTGTGTGTTTTCCAGCCTGTATATCCCCATGTTGATATCGTTCTATATATCCCCATGTTGATATCGTTCTATATATCCCCATGTTGATATCGTTCTATACATCCCCATGTTAATAAAGTTCTATCTGTACATCTCCATGTCTGTGTATACTTAATGTGTATTGCCATGTCTGTGTGTCTTCCAGCCTGTATATCCCATGTCTATGTGTCTTCCAGCCTGTATATCCCCATGTCTGTGTGTCTTCCAGCCTGTATATCCCCATGTTGATATCGTTCTATATATCCCCATGTTAATAAAGTTCAATCTGTACATCTCCATGTCTGTGTATACTTAATGTGTATTGCCATGTCTGTGTGTCTTCCAGCCTGTATATCCCCATGTCTGTGTGTCTTCCAGCCTGTATATCCCCATGTCTGTGTGTCTTCCAGCCTGTATATCCCCATGTCTGTGTGTCTTCCAGCCTGTATATCCCCATGTCTGTGTGTCTTCCAGCCTGTATATCCCCATGTCTGTGTGTCTTCCAGCCTGTATATCCCCATGTCTGTGTGTCTTCCAGTCTGTATATCCCCATGTCTGTGTGTCTTCCAGCCTGTATATCCCCATGTCTGTGTGTCTTCCAGCCTGTATATCCCCATGTCTGTGTGTCTTCCAGCCTGTATATCCCCATGTCTGTGTGTCTTCCAGCCTGTATATCCCCATGTCTGTGTGTCTTCCAGCCTGTATATCCCCATGTCTGTGTGTCTTCCAGCCTGTATATCCCCATGTCTATGTGCTTCCAGCCTGTATATCCCCATGTCTGTGTGTCTTCCAGCCTGTATATCCCCATATCTGTGTGTCTTCCAGCCTGTATATCCCCATGTTTATGTGTCTTCCAGCCTGTATATCCCCATGTCTGTGTGTCTTCCAGCCTGTATATCCCCATGTCTGTGTGTCTTCCAGCCTGTATATCCCCATGTCTATGTGTCTTTCAGCCTGTATATCCCCATATCTGTGTGTCTTCCAGACTGTATATCCCCATATCTGTGTGTCTTCCAGCCTGTATATCCCCATATCTGTGTGTCTTCCAGCCTGTATATCCCCATGTCTGTGTGTCTTCCAGCCTGTATATCCCCATGTCTGTGTGTCTTCCAGCCTGTATATCCCCATGTCTGTGTGTCTTCCAGCCTGTATATCCCCATGTCTGTGTGTCATCCTGCTTGTCCGTTATCATGTCTCGGTCTCCCTACTTCTATAGCCCCACGTCTACGTCTTCGTACTTGTATATCCCCATATCTGTCTTCCTAACTGTACATTCCCATGTCTATGTCTTCCTGTCTGGTACATCCCTATGTGTATGTCTTCCTACCTGTATAAACTTCACGTTCATGTGTCTTCATGTCTGTAAATATCAGAGTGTCGGACGTCCGTAGTCTGTCCTTCTGGCTTAGGCTTTGTGTCCACAGACCCCGCACAGACCATACTTTTGCGGCCAGAAAAGGTATGGACAGAAAGGTGCGGTTACCCGTCTCCACAGGGTCCGCATAGTTCTGCCCGCTTTGCAAGATGGCGGTGACAAGGAAGCGCAAGATTTTTCTGCTCCGGTGGTGGTACAAAAGATCTCTAGCATCCAAACGACGTTTTTGGGTGCACCCAATTTGTAAAGATGGGGAGCACGCAAATCACGACCTTTTCTGCCCGTACAGACCAGAAAATGTCTGGCATGCTGACGCCACCCAGATTGTGCGGAACAGGAAAAAGTCTGGCCGTAGCGGACTGGCTGCTGTGGACAAGTCTAGTAGTAAAATATAGTGTTGAACGCAACCGCACTTTTTCTGTACGGTCTGTGCGGGGTCTGTGGACACAAGCGCTCATTGTTATGTTTTTCGGATACATTTCTTCTTTAAGTCGTACCGATCGGGCTGTGACCCTTTTTGACCCCTGAGAAGGGGTCACTGGGTCACACACCCCGCCTGGCAACTGTCAGCCGTGGCACAGTTGTGTGTGACCTGCTCAAGGCCTCAGAATCCGTCCTCCCCTTTCAACTGTCAGGGGGGTTAGAGAGAGTACCTGCTGTGTGAGGAATGGCCTGTAGTATGTTTCTAAACAGGACATTCTGTGTTATTTTGTATTTTTGATCCTCCCGCCCCCCCCCCCCCCCCCCCCCCCCCCCCCAAATTGTCAACATTACTTGCCACAAAAGTATTGTCAGTATCTGTATTGAACCGTTCCTGATCCAGGCTTGCCTCAAATCTTCCTCCTCGCCTCCCCCCCTCCCCCCCCCCCCCCCCCCCCCAACTCCTTTTCTTTTTGGTTGAGAAGTGTTGGGTATTCTATTAAGGTATTCTAATTTTGGGAGTGCGACAGTTTTTCTATTCGTGGCGTAATCTCTCTATAATTGTTGTAAACTGCCCCCGAAGCATTCTGTATGTGCCCCCTTACCTCTTTTGCTCCATTTGGAATTTTAAGCTACTTGAACACCCTGTGTGGTATTCAGTCTCCTGACCCCCCTCTTTCCCCCCCCCCCACACTTCCTCCCCCCTCCCCTCCCCAATCCACCATGGTGAGCCTGTACAGGTCATACTCCTGATTGTCGTGACAGTGTAAGACTGGTGGAAGGGTGTGTTGATTGACATCCTGTCGGAATTTGTGCGTCAGTTTTGTCTTCGTGTCTCGCTGTCTGTTGAGTAGGCTGTGCACAGAGAGAGTTTCTGTTTGCCTTCTCTCCCTTGCTCATCGGAACTGACTCAGGGGACATGATTATCCTCAGAGTGGACACAAGTGTAGTAACGATCATCAGAGCGGACGCAGGCGGATGGCAGGGGGTGGGGGGGTGGGGGGGGGGGGGGGGGGGGGGGGGGGGGGGGGGGGAGGGATAATCCTGAAACCCGAAACGGACGCAGTGTCTATCTGCAGGACTGACACTGGTGGCAGTGATTATCTTCAGAGCTGATACAGAGGGCAGTGATTATCCTCAGAGCTGACACAGGGGGCAGTGATTATCCTCTGAGCTGACACAGAGGGCAGTGATTATCCTCAGAGCTGACACAGAGGGCAGTGATTATCCTCAGAGCTGACACAGAGGGCAGTGATTATCCTCTGAGCTGACACAGAGGGCAGTGATTATCCTCAGAGCTGACACAGAGGGCAGTGATTATCCTCAGAGCTGACACAGAGGGCAGTGATTATCCTCAGAGCTGACATTACAGTCTGCCTCATGAAGTTTCCATTTCTTCTTCGTTTTTTTTTTTCTGTCCCATCTTCTTTTGCCATCCGAGTGGCATTGCACTTCCGCCGCTCATTCCAAGTCTCCAGAAACGGCCACAGCCCTGGCACCGGCAATCCACAGGGAGCAGTCAATGTCAAGTTGTCAAGAGGCAACCCACCAGCAAGACACTGCACTGCTGCCGAATGACTTCGGTCGTGTTCAGTGGTGCCTGTTCTGATTCAAGATAGGCAGGATACTATCTACTAAACCCCTACTGACGACAGTAATTGCTTTGTTGCGGATCGGCGTGACTGAGCTCTGCCTCCGGAGGGCACCACCACGTCCGTCCAATGACATCCCCCATGAAACTGCCAATGCCCCGACAAAATCAAACCAACACAAAGGTCATAGACGTGGAGAGAAATTGAAACTGAGGTCGCCATAAGAGCGGGGCATGCAAGTCCATTGAATTTTAGATTTTTTTTTTTTAATAACTTTTTGTTGTTATTGTTGTTGTTGTTGTTAATGCTGATCGATGAAGATGAAGATGACAGAAGAGGATGCTACGGATTTCCGTTAAGGTCTCAGCCTGCATGACAGGGCTGTGCTCTACGCTCTCTTTCATAATATATCCCGATGTTAGCTAGGCCCGTGCGTGGTCCCAGTCCTCCCATTGCAAACTCAGCTCTGGGTAGGAGCCGGTCGGCAGAAAAAAAAATCCCCCAATAAATGGCTCTGACGGGAATCGAACCGACGACCTACGAGCCGAAAGCCCACGACGCTGACCACTTAGCCACGACGGCTGGCCACTTTCCAATTTCAGTCAGGCTGTGGCCTGGACTGCATTGATCTCACAAGCTTGTCTGCCAAGTCTTCAAGCATGTTAGTTACTGAGGTGACTTTGCCTGGTTTGTATTTCCCAAAATGGATTTCAGCGGTAGCCTTAGCTTTCCATTGCAGCTTTAGTGAAACCAAACGGGGCATAAGCCTTTTCAATGTGTTCTCGCAGATTTTGGCCTCCATCAACTCCACTGAGCAGAGGCCATACAAGCAGCGGGATCAGCATAAACTGCAGGCATCAGACCTCGCATTTTGCCGGGAGGTCACGCAGATTGGGCTGTGTCGAGGTCGAAATGTAACAAAGAGTTACTTTTCCCCTTTCCCTTGGGGTTTCCGACTTGGTCGACATGGACGCCACAGTGCAAACTAACGCAACTTCTGCCTTGAGATACGCTCAAAAGCTTAATCCAAATGAAAAAAAAAAGATACTATTCAAACATTCTGGACATCGATGGAGTTGATCCATACGAAATCCCAAGGCAATCGTGGTCTGCGCACCCAGACGACCTTCCTGCAGTGACCTACATTAGCATCGTTAATTATTTTGTTTTCGGTACGAGCGCGTACACTACGGAAGAGTTCAAAGCCTACAAAAGTCTGAAGGCGTACAGACTGTTCATTTCTGGCTGGGTTCGTGATATCTGGACCTACAGACCGGATGGATGCCAGAACATTGTCGTCTCAGCAAAGGTATGTTTCATTAATTTGTTCTCAGTCAGTTAGTACATAGATCTGTGTGGTGTGCCTGCATGCGTGTGTGTGTGTGTGTGTGTGTGTGTGTGTGTGTGTGTGTGTCAGTGTCTGCGTGTGCGTGCGTGCGTGCATCTGTGTATGTGTACATGCACGTGTGTGCCTGTGCTGCCTGAGTCAGTGTGTGTGTATATGTATACATGTGTGTGTGTGTGTGTGTGTGTATGCTTGCAAGTTTGCAAATGCATGTGTTGTAATACAGCTGGTGTTGTTATGACTACTTTTGATCTGATTAATAAAGCTCATCTTTCCCTGTCAGGTATTGTGGGATGAGTGCATTGAAAGAGCACACAAGCTGTTCAGGCTTGCAATATTGCCAGAACTTGTTGGAAACTGGATTGATTGCCCTCCTTCAGCATCGACAAGCAACATTCCTGAGAAGCGACCAGTGGAATAAGACAAACAGAAACCAGAAACAGATGAACTGTTTTGCTTTTGTAGGGAGGGGGAATATGGGCGGATGGTTGCTTGCGATAACCCAGACTGTCCGTTGGAATGGTTTCATTTTGCATGTGTTGGGTTGAAATCAAAGCCAAAGGGTGCATGGTATTGCCCTGATTGCGCACCTCAGGATTCAAGACAAAAGAAGTTCAAAGTCTAATTTGTTGACATAATTACAAACTTACACATGTGTGTACACATGCATCATGTGTGTGTGTGTGTGTGTGTGTGTGTGTGTGTGTGTGTGTGTGTGTGTGTGTGTGTGTGTATTTGTGTGTGTGTGTGATACTGTGTTTTACACTAATTCTGTGTGTGTGTGTGTGTGTGTGTGTGTGTGTGTGTATGTGTGTGTGTGTGTGTGTGTGTGTGTGTGTGTGTGTGTGTGCGTGTGTGTATGTGTGACAAAAGCAATACTTGTGAACATGCATTGCTAATTGAAAAAAATGTTCATATGCTATGTCCTCTATACTTCAACAGTTTCTTGTGCATGATTTAATGTCAGCCAGCTGTTACAAGCAACAGCTTCTTGTGGTCATTCAGTGACTGAAATATTTGATGAAACTTCATTGTGCATGATTTAATGTCAGCCAGCTGTTACAAGCAACAGCTTCTTGTGGTCATTCAGTGACTGAGATATTTGATGAAACTGGTGTAAGCTCTGTGTCTGTGTGTGTGTGTGGTGGGGGGTGGAGATGCTTCATTTTTATACATGTATTTCTAACTGAAAAAAAATGGTCATGTGTATTATTCACTGTAACACTAAAAGGGTTTATTGTGCATGATTTCATATGTCAGCCAGTTGTTAGAAGCAACAGCTTCTTGTGGTCATTTAGTGACAGAGATAGAAGAAACTGGTGTAAGCTGTGTGTGTGTGTGTGTGTGTGTGTGTGTGTGTGTGTGTGTGTGTGTGTGTGTGTGTGTGTGCACGCTTTATTTCTAAAAATGTATTTCTGGCTGGACATTTTTTTTCATGTATTATTCACTGCATCACTATAAGAGTTGATTGTGCATGATTTCATGTGTCAGCTGATTGTGAGAAGCGACTTTTCTTGCGCATATTAAATGACTGGAATAGTTGAACAAGTTCGTGTAAGCTTGGTGTGTGTGTGTGTGTTGTGTGTGTGTGTGTGTGTGTGTGTGTGTGTGTGTGTGTGTGTGTGTAAGTTATTGTCTTTTTTGTCGCTTCTGCTAATACTGAAAGCATGTTTCGCCCTAAAAATATCTTTACAACTGATGCAAAATATTGGTATCACTTCTTTTTATGTAACAATAGGAGGACACATGTTAACCAGAGCACATGACACAGTCACAATTTTATCTAGAGTTGTTACTTGTTCCCCAGTACGAGTAAACAGTAGTTCTATGGGAATGGTGCTGCTAAGAATTGTGTATTTGCTGCTTACCATCCCAATCACACGTTCAACATGAATTCGTAAGCGCGCTAAATTTCTTGTTGATTCAATTTCTATTGCACCGAGTTGAAGTTTACCTTTTGTGAAAGCAGGAATTTTCACTTCAGCCCCTTGCATTGCTACCAGCTCAGCAATATCAAAACCTCTGTCTGCCAAAACAATGTCATTTGGGAGGAGATTGTTCAAGTATCCACTCCCTTCACAAACTTTTTTGTCACTAGCCCTGCCACCCCATCCTTTGGATATAAAAGAAATGTGTCCCTGAGGTGTAATTGAAATGAGATATTTGATTGTGTTGTTGTGTTTATAATTTGACCATGTCAGTGCACTTGTGTCCGAACTGGAAGGCCTCTCAATGAATATTTCAAAGCAGTCAATTATTGACACAACTCGTCGCCATGGATACCCCTTAAACTGAACAGGCAAACTTGTGTGAATACTATGTCTGTCTGGCCAGAACACCAGTGCATTGAGCCTGTAGTACAGAACATGTATTGTTTCATGAAATACTTTGGAGGCAGTGGATCTTGACACACAGAAGATGTAGGCCAGGTGTTTCAAAGGAGTATTCAGTCTCATATGGATCAAAGTCAACATCAAAGCTTGGAAGTGAGTAAGAGCTCGTCTTGTATTCTGGGGCATATGAGAAGCCAGAAAACCAAACAGGACTGACAGTGCTGAAAAGTCAGTCAGTCCTGTGAAGTACTTGACTGTGTCGTCTTGATCGTGCAGAGACTGCAGAGTCATTTTTTGCTGGCAAGGGCCTCTTTCAGTTGCAGGTTTTCCTGAGTCAGTCTGTTTAGTTCACCTCTCATTAACTGTTCCTCTTCTACTGTTAGGCTGCTCATTTGTGACTCGGTCTGACAAAACGTCCCAAACTCATCACTGTCAGGTGGTGGTGACTGAACTGTCAGTTCATTTACACTGGTTTCAGTGTCATCAGTACACAGAATGTCTTCTCCAAAATGTGCATCTGTTTCCACTTTAGTAACTTCATCACTTGTTGTTGTTGTCTTTAACTGCTTGTTACTGTTTCTGTTTTGATGCCTCTCATACCTATTTCCTTTCAGTTCTTTGTAGGCCTCATATCCCAGCTTCAGAGTTGGTTTCCAGCTGGGGTTGGTGACATCCATAATGTAAGCCTTCACTCCTGCAATACATTACAAAACATATCAGTAACAAAATGAAAATTGATCACAGAAAATAAGTTCCATACTTCAAAAAGTTTCAAATGAATGAGATGGGATTTCACCTGAAATGGGCCTTAAAACTTTTAGACAAACAAAGGAACATACAATCAAAAAACAAAAACAAAATGAAAAAAGATGCAAATGAAGAAAATACTCTTCACATATATTTAAAACTTATACCAGTATTTTAAGTATCACACACACACACACACACACACACACACACACACACACACACACACACACACACACACACAAGTGTGTGTGTGTGTGTGTGTGCACGCACACACGTGGGTGCACACGCACAATCAAACACAAACTAGGATAAGGTGGAGTCAACGTAGATTACTTTAAAGAAGGACAGAAGCACATGTCACTCATCTGTCTGTCAATGAAAATATTATTATATATCCTTTGAACGTTCTTTTCTTACTTTTGAACGTTCTTTTCTTATTTCAGTGATTTACATGCCCCCGTGTACTGATCTAAGACTTAAAAGATCAAGTGGCAAAAACATTTTTAAAAAAGTCCTACATAAAATGTTTTCCCCTCAGCTGCCTTCTGCTGCACGCAGACGAGGCATCCGGTTCACAAAGGAGACGGCGACACAGAGGAAAGAGAGAGATCTAAAGCGAAAGTAGACTGTCTCTGCAGATTGTGTGTGCACGGAAAACAAACAGACATACAAAGATAAACAGACATACAGCACCCACAAAAAACGTACCATTTACAAAGTGGTCGGAGCAAACAGATCTGTTGGAAGTGTCAGACCCAAATGTAACGGCCTTGAGTCGAAGTTGTGCCACCCATTCTCTCCGTCTCCTCGTTGTTAGGTCTTCGATGATCTTCCCCTTCGTTGTTACTACGGTCGGTATGCTGAAATAACGCCTATCTTTTTCCCGACTTTGTTTATTGTGACAGCCTTTCACGCAACAATTTTTGACCATCTTGCACTTGAAGTTCCTTCTTTTACTATATATTTTCCTTCTGCAACCAACGCGGAGCGTGCGTAAGTCTGCTTCCAGAACGCGTTCGTGGCATTGGTTCAGCCCCCAAGAACGAACGATAACTCTTCCCGGCACTTAGTGACGTCATCTCGACAGAACTCATTATCTGCAGGCTATCTGTACTCTTCTGCTGCAAAGTGAGTACAAACGCGAAGGTGTTTCCCCAAATTTTTAAACCGAGGCCGGTTGGATAAAAATAGTTGACTATGACCCGTATATTATGACCCGTATGACGTAGAAAGATGGAGGACGTTGTCGTGAGCACGCTTGCCAGCTGGGTTGGAGAAATTTGTGGTAGACTAGTTTTCTACACCGGTTTAAGAATTGTTTGACAGGTTTATGCATACAGTTTGTATCATAAATCCACATGTCTCACAAGGTCAGTCATAGTTATATACTGTTTGTTATTTTATTTTATTTTTTAATATGCGCGCTGGTGACTACTCGTTTTTGAGTGAACCAGTATTTTAGGAAGAAGAAGAAGAAGACTGTGCATATGGTAATTGGCCAAAACAAAATGAAAATACAATAGGCCTAGTTACTTCGGTGAGTAGGTAAACCGACTTCGTCAAGTTTGTTTCATCTTGACGTCGTTGAATTCAGACGATGTCATTTGCGAAGTACAAGGGCGGGCGGAGGGGTGAGACTCAGTTGGCCCACTTACTGTGGGCAGTTAGCACTTTCGTTTGAGTAACAATATTTAGACACTGGTGACGGACTCGGAGTGCACATTCTAGTCGCTAAGGAGTTCCATTGAGTGATTGTCTTAGCTGAACCGTTTTGCACACTTCGATAGCAAAGCACCAGCTGTTGTTTCTTTCATAATTGTTCATGATAATGTATGACTAGAAAATGTTGTCATTGTTCTGAACAGTCTGGCATACTTTTATACTTTTGAGGTGTCCAAACATTTGTCTTCATCTTCTGTAGACTATAGGGGGTTTGCACCAAGTTGAAGTTGCTCAGATAGTGTTTGCTGGGCCAGGGGGGATGGGGAGGGGGGGGGGGGGGGGGGGGGGGGGGGGCAGGGGGGGGAGGGGAGGTCAGATTTGGGATTTGAAGTCCTCCAGGGTGGGGCTGAGGGCAACCTCAGCCGGAAGGCTGTTACAGGCGGGTATGGTCCTGGGGAAGAAGGATAAATTTCTGTCTGTAGAGGGTCCTGCAGCTGGAAAGGTGGTACGTTGCTGGATGGGGACCGTCGGGTTCCTTTGGGTGCAGAAGGATTTTGAGAGGGTTTGTGGCGTGTGTTGATAATAAGGCTTCCGTTAATAAATTGACTATTTCAAAAGTTCACTAGTCGCGCCTTTCTCCTTTGTTAATGTTGTCAGAAGGCACTAACCCTAAGACCACCTTTGACTTGGCTGTTTCCCTTGGTCCTGTGTTTTGGAAGATGTTGCTTAAATAATGGAACCATTACTTCACTATCTTTGCACTGAATATTGCCTACAATCATCCCTGATAGTCTATTTGCACTATTAATGGTTTCATTTGCATGTTCATCAAATGATAAATCGGGGTCTGTTATCACTCCTGGTCCTAGGTCTTTTCCAGCATTAGTGTCTTCAAGCAGTACACCTTCCATATAATAATCATACCTAGGATTATTTTTCCTGCATGAAGAACTTTATACTTCATATTATTAAATTGAATCTGCCAGGTATTTGTCACAAGTTCATCAATACTCTTCTGTAATTCAATGGATTCATTGAATCATGTAATTTAAAACACTAGTCAGACCGGTTATTGAATATGGCAATGCTGTATGGACAACAAATTTTGAGAAAACACAGTAATCACATCGAAGATATTTGGAGGAGATTTACAAAAAAGATTAGTGGTTTGCAGTTCAAGTATTCATATTCAACAAAGGCTTCAGTTTTTTAAATTATCAAGTTTGGAATACAGGCACCTACATGGTGACATGATTGAGATTACAAACTTACACATGGATTTTATGACATTAAAACCACTGACACACTATTTCAGTTGAATACAGAATCTACAACTAGAGGGCACCTGTTCAAACTAACAAAAATATTCACTAAAACTTCAAAAGCAGCAAACTTTTTCACCAACAAAAATTTTGTCAGTACATGGAATAACTTGCCAGTCAATGTTGTTGGAGCAGAAACTTAACACTTTCAAAAATTGTCTTGATAAACACTGGATACACCTTATGTTTCAAACAAATATTGACTTGCATTTTTAAAACCACGCATGTGCTTCATAAAACTGTGAGAATAAGACCAAAATATTTCTCGCTAATAGTTAAACCAAATAATTATCCATATTGAGCAGGCTAAAGGCTGAAAATGCCTAGTATGCCACCGAAATGATATGATATGATATATGATGATAATGCATGTTGTCAGGTGAGTGGTACTCCTGCTGCCAGGGGAGGGAGGTGTGTTTGTGTGTGTTGGGGGGGAGGGGAGGGGGGGGGGGGGAGGAGGATGTGTGTATACATGAAATGCATGATGTATGCATCTTCAGAAATATTATTACATAGAAAACTTGCAGTGGCAGCTTGATCATTAATGCCAGAAGGAACTTTGTCTGTTTGGTTACTGGTCTTGAATTGGTTATGAGGTAAATTGCAGGCAAATTACATGCTAGAACTAGGGGCACATGATGTAGAACCCAACCAGGGTGATGTAAAACCTGCCCAGGGCTGGAGGGGATGATTCTAGATCTCCACCAGCATTGTGATTGAGGATTTGAATGCTGGGAAGGCAGTGGACATTGTAGGTTTTGAAAGATGAATTGTTCAAAATGAACATAGGATGGCCACTTCTGCTAGAAAAAGACATGTTTAGTTAATTCCCATTGGTATTTCCCTATCCAATATATATGATCTTCGAAGACATTGTTTGCAGGGGCCAGTGCAACCATCCCATGGGTTCGTCTGTGCACATTGTATTTACATATGTGGACTGTCTCATCTCTGGAATGGCACATTATTTGTGCAGTTTTCAGCTGATCATAGGCCTCTTACTTATAGCTGGCTGACAAAATCAGTGTATAGAAAAATTACAGGCCTTATACTTCTGAAATGGTTTCAGCTGCCTGTGCTTCCATTTAGCTGTGATTTGTGATGGCGCTTGTCATTTTGATCAATGATCCGAAAAATGGCACTCTTTTTCTTTAAAGATATATGGCAATCTTTAAAGTGTTTGATAGTTCAAACATCTACAACTTGTACAAGATACAAACATCACAATTTTTGTGGAGACAGTCATTTTGATCAATGATCTGAAAAATGGCACTCTTTTTCTTTAAAGATATATGGCAATCTTTAAAGTGTTTGATAGTTCAAACATCCACAACTTGTACAAGATACAAACATCACAATTTTTGTGGAGACAGTCTTGCTTCAGTGACACATGCCCTTAACCTGACCAATGGTCATGCTGCATTGGCCAATATGCTTAGTATTGGCCATCCATATCCATTGATTTTTAAAGTTATCGGCATACCATATCTACTCACAGACTCGGGTTACTGCTGTGGACCTATAGTTGGCAACATGTCAGTGTTTGGTCGTTGGTGTAATTGACTAATTCCACAACGCTGCCAGAGTGGACAAGCCACAACCTCAATCAGCAAATGATGTTCAGGCCCTTGTATACTTTTTTCCATGGAAGTTGGTGGATAGGTTTGTTTTTCTTTGTTTGTTTTAACATCCACTAGTGTTGAATTATGAAACTTTGTCACTTCCAAAACATTGCTTGAAGTAAAGTGTGACCAGGGCCATTTAATGCTTGACTGTATGACTGCTTATCTTGACTTAATGACCAGTTAGCATTCTCATTGTTTGACATGTAAGGTTTGCTGTTTCTTGTGGATCAGAGAAGCATGGATGAGCAGAGGCGGATCAATCACAACAGGGTGGAGAGGGTGCGGAAGCATTCTCATTGTTTGACATGTAAGGTTTGCTGTTTCTTGTGGATCAGAGAAGCATGGATGAGCAAGAGGCGGATCAATCACAACAGGGTGGAGAGGGTGCGGAAGCATTCTCATTGTTTGACATGTATAGGTTTGCTGTTTCTTGTGGATCAGAGAAGCATGGATGAGCAGAGGCGGATCAATCACAACAGGGTGGAGAGGGTGCGGAAGCATTCTCATTGTTTGACATGTAAGGTTTGCTGTTTCTTGTGGATCAGAGAAGCATGGATGGCAGAGGCGGATCAATCACAACAGGGTGGAGAGGGTGCGGAAGCATTCTCATTGTTTGACATGTAAGGTTTGCTGTTTCTTGTGGATCAGAGAAGCATGGATGAGCAGAGGCGGATCAATCACAACAGGGTGGAGAGGGTGCGGAAGCATTCTCATTGTTTGACATGTAAGGTTTGCTGTTTCTTGTGGATCAGAGAAGCATGGATGAGCAGAGGCGGATCAATCACAACAGGGTGGAGAGGGTGCGGAAGCATTCTCATTGTTTGACATGTAAGGTTTGCTGTTTCTTGTGGATCAGAGAAGCATGGATGAGCAGAGGCGGATCAATCACAACAGGGTGGAGAGGGTGCGGAAGCATTCTCATTGTTTGACATGTAAGGTTTGCTGTTTCTTGTGGATCAGAGAAGCATGGATGAGCAGAGGCGGATCAATCACAACAGGGTGGAGAGGGTGCGGAAGAACAAGATGAAGCAGCACCTTTCTGACATTGCCCAGATGCTGCCCAGGGACACCCAGGAGGACAAACAACAGGTCAGTTGTGATCGTTTTATTGTTGTTTTATTGTGGTTGTGGTTTAAGTTAAACAAAATACTTAAATGTATGTGAATGTGTGTAGAATGAATAACTTTTTTTTCTCAGCAACAGTTTCTCATTTGAGACAAGTTTCTTGGAATTACATTGAATTCAACTATCCAGTCAGCATGTATGTGAAAACATGGACATTACACACCAGAGATATGCAATGATTCCTCTCTAAGTTTTTAACTGTAGTAAGTATACATTGCCAGCTTCCTCTGGAAGCTACAGCATGGATTATGGAGAACATGGGTCAAGTGATTTCAGATTCATCAGTTCTGAGACATACTTCAGTCGAATGTGAATATATTTGGGGCATATAAACATGAAGTGCACTTCATCTTCCAACAAGCCGGGACAAAATGGGCAGTGTCGATTCATATCAGCAGTTTGAAATCTCTTATTTATGCCAGGGTTGTTTAAACCAAGTTGTAGTCTTCTCAAAGTATCTTTAAAATGTGTAATTGTAATGTTATCAAGATCTAGTTCGGGACAAAATCTGTTTTGAAAGATCCATAGCCAGAAGACCTGTCACTGCTGTAATGTTTTGCTTACCAGTCTGCTTTAAACATTTGTTGTCATTTTCTGTTTAAAGAAACTTTAGGAACGTATTTCATTTGCAGTGTCCTGTTTGCCCCAACATTATGGAAGGCATCTATATATAGACAGTTTCTTTACTAAGCAAAAGAACTAAAATTAATAAGATATGACAGAACACTTTGTAGTTTGTGGGCAGCATTCTTCACGAGACTGGTAATTGTTTAGTATTGGAAAAAATCATAAGAAATTAATGGTACTCTTCAAATTTTGAAACTGTGGTACCTGCATAAACAAAGTACGTAATTTCAAAGCTCTTGCTTATTCAGTACTCTGTCAGTCTCAGGAAGAAGATGGGGTGTCTTTCATGAGTTTAGTTAGAAAATAATAAACAGGTGTGAACCTATGCTTCTCTTGAAATTTTTTTTTTTCCCCGTACAAATCTCATTTAGAAGGCTAGCGTATGTACACAATGACTACTTGAAAGTTTTCTACAGTATCAAAAATGAACAAACACCCATCATACCCTATTGGCCATAAGCTGGTCACTGCGGTCCACTTCTGCCATGTCGACTATGTAGTGCTGGACAGCTTTGGGCTTCATCTTCCTGCCTGTCCTTGTGGTGACCTCCCCCATTTCAGCTGGATCCGTTTTGGTGGTGATCAAACGGACATCTTTCTTGTCCATCCACTTCAGGACACCCACGACACCTAAAACAGACAAATAACAGGATCATAATCTCAGTCTCAATAAACAACGTCATAATCAAAATCTCAACTTTACTCGGTCCTCTTGTCAATAAAAAAAAAGAAAATTTGTCAAGTTCAACATGTTTATCCATATGTACATGCACAGACACACACACACACACACACACCACACACACACACACACACACACACACACACATTCACTGGAGGCGTCGTTCCTGGTGATCTGTGGGTCCTGGTGTTCTGTGACAGGGCGGCAGCGAGGAGACCACTTTGCTGCTCAGTGAGATTATACTCATTGGTTGCTCCAACTAGGGTAGGCCTGCAGACCCCTGTGTTGCCTCTGTTTGAAAATGGTGGCCACTGGTTACTGTCACCTAGAGGTAGGAGAGGGTGGTATTGTGGACAGGATGACCCTCCCTGATTCAAGAGAAAGTAATTGTGATGCTGACACGGTCCCTGGTTCTGATGTTGATTTTCATACTGTGCTGCTACTCAGTTTCATGAGCAACACCTGTCTGTTCTGGTTAGCTGTACAATGCTGCAGTACTACGTTGTACAATGCTGCAGTACTATGTTGTTTCATGAGCAACACCTGTCTGTTCTGGTTCAGCTGTACAATGCTGCAGTACTAC
>CM031628.1:8250473-8345473 GCA_018398815.1 Conus ventricosus | reverse complement strand
TAGTGGTCAGCTGGGCTGTAAGCATCATTATCTTATGTTATCTTGTGAGTGGACTTCAGCGGTGACAGCCCTGATATGGCCCTGTAAGCATCATTACCTTATCCATGCTACCCTTCCTCGCTTTCTTTACCTCCCCACCCATCCCCACTCCACTATTTCCTCCCCCTTCTGTACTCCTCTTCATCCTTCACACACACACACGCATGCACGCACGCATGCACACACACATGCACTCACACACACACACACACACGCACATGCATGCACGCACGCATGCACACATGCATGCACGCACGCACGTGCGCACGCGTGCGTGCACACACACACACACACACACACACACCACACACACACACACACACACACACACACACACACACACACACACACACACACACACACCACACACACACACACCTTTTTTTGTGATCCAGCTCTCTTCTGACACTCTTCTATTCTACCTGCTGACCTCATGTCTCCTCCCTCCCCTCTCCTGCTGTTTGTGAATTGTGCTCTCTTTGCTTTCCCCTTTGATCCCCTGCCACTCTCATGCTGACTGCTATCAGGGGAGTACTGTTTGGTGCATCATTGTCAGTGGCAATGACTGGAGAAGGCACATTGGTCTAAACTGTAATTGTCTGTTTTGTATTGTACCTCAGATCTGCATGACTTAACACCATGTTTTGTGGGTTAATTTGTAATGTTTTGCATGGACAACAGAAAGGACCGGACCACTTCAGTGATCAACAGGAAAGCGAATGAGAGCAACATAGGAATGTCATCATTGTTATTTAGTCCAGGACTGTTTGAATGGTAGAACCATGACAATTTCATTCAGATGTTTTCATTTCATACTCACTTTTATACATAGTGGTCAACACTTTCGAATATTATACTGCTGGTGGACAAATGAATCACCTTTGTTCTCATACACTGTATTTGGATGTTATGTTTTGTTACCTCGAGATTTTTTTTATTCATGCTATTCATTTTACGTGTCCATTCCACTTTTATAATTTCTCCGTGTTGGATCCTGTTGTTAGACTCTTTATGATTTCACTTTCATAAGGATGAATCAGATTTTAAATGGTTCTAATCAGAGTCATTCAGGTAGTGGTTGCTTATGTGTGGGCTATGGATGGTGTGTGTTTCTTCTTTGCTGGGCGTTGTATGAATGTTTTTAAGGGGACAACGGTCAGCTAGGGCATGTGGCAGTGGAGCTGACCTTCATCAGTTTGAACTACTGAAGAGGTTCAGTTTCTTTTAGATGGAAAACCCTCTGTGTCTACCCATCCGTGACTGTACTTGATTCAGGTCAGGGAAGGTTAATAGGGTGGAAGGAGAGAGCTAATCGCAGCCTTCCATAATACATTGCCCAGGATACAGGGAACTTCTGAAGGTTAGGAAGATGAGGAAAGCCCTGGAGATATTTGTGATCAGCTTGATGATGATAATTATCGTTTGGTTCATTTTAGTTGTATGATGTTCATTTTATTTCATAGCTGATTCTTCACATCAGTTATTACGTGTGCGTTTTTTTTTGGGTTTTTTTTTCAGTTAAAGAGATGGATGACCTGAAAAAGATGCAGGAATCTCTCTCCAAAGAGATCCGGAATATGTCCTCGGCCATCAGGGTGTATGGTATGTTCCACCATGGTGTTCTCATGCTGTTAGGGGCTCTCTGAAATTCTTAGACTTCGCTTTCATGGCTTCAGTTTCCTTCAGCTTACAAGACAGCCATCCAGCAGAAGCTTTGTGAACACACTTGAAAGTGGGGGGGATGCATTATTTTGCAGCAAACTTTCTGTACACACTTGCAAGTGGGGCGGGGGGAGGGGGGCTGCATTATTTTGCAGCAAACTTTCTGTACACACTTGCAAGTGGGGGGGGGGGGGGGGGGGGGGGGGGGCAGGGATGGCATGTATTTTGCAGCAAACTTTCTGAACGCCTTGCAAGTGGGGGGGGGGGGGGGGCAGGGATGCATTATTTTGCAGCAAACTTTCTGAACGCCTTGCAATGGGGGGGGGGGGGGGGGGGGGGGGAATGCATTATTTTGCAGCAAACTTTTGAACACACTTGAAATTAGGGGGAAATGTAATATCTTGGGGCAAGCTTTCTGAAGACACTTGAAATTAGCGGGGTAAATTGGATTATCTTGCTGCAAGCTTTTTGAATACACTTGAAATTAGGAAGAAAATTGTATTATTTTGCAGCAAGCTTTATGAAACACTTGAAATTAGGGGGAAAATTGTGTTATCTTGTGGCAAGCTTTTTGAACACACTTGAAAGTAGGGGGAAAATTGTATCATCTTGTGGCAAGCTTTTTGAACACACTTCAAATTAGGGGGAAAATTGTATCATCTTGTGGCAAGCTTTTTGAACACACTTGAAAGTAGGGGGAAAATTGTATCATCTAGTGGCAAGCTTTTTGAACACACTTGAAAGTAGGGGGAATGCAGCAAACTTTCTGAAGACACTTGAAAGTAAGGGGAAAATACATGATATTGCTGCAAACTTTCTGTATATACTTAAAAAGAAGGGGGAATGCATTATCGTCGGCAAGCTTTCTGAACACACTTGAAAGTAGGGGAAAATGCAGCAAGCTTTCTGAAGACACTTGGACACTTGAAGGTGGAGGGGGGAATACATTATTGTGCAAGAAGCTTTCTGAAGACACTTGGACTCTTGAACGTGGGGGGGGGGGGGGGGGGGGGGGAGAATTCATTGTCGTGTAGGAAGCTTTCTGAACACACTTGAAAGTAGGGGGAAGCGCATTATTTTGCGGCAAGCACTTTGAACACACATGAAATTAGGGGAAAATGTATTATTTTGGAAGGAGGTTTCTGAAAACCCTTGAAAGGAGAGGTGTTGTCTAGGAGAAGCAGTTGAGGAGCCTTGAAAAACCCACCATCTTTGAAACCTTATGACCTTTGAAAGTGGAAAAAAGACATGATTTGGGAGGGAACCTTCAGAAAAACCTTTAAGCTTAACCTGCTTTTGTTTTAGAGTGTTGGGACTTGCACAATATGAGACACAAACACTTTACAGCAGACTCCATGAAACCTTGTTCAGAGATGCCTTGCCTGATGTGGTCTGTGGATTTCTTGGGGAGATTAACATTTGATGTCTGATCTGAGATTTTACAGAAGAAACATTTTGAACAATTCTATTGCGTTTTTAGAAGGTGTATTTTAAGAGGTGTGTGGATGGTGCTTTTTTTTTTTTTTTTTTTTTTTGATGTGGTGATTGATTCATGTGGTGAGGCCCTGATATGGCCTTTGTGGTAGTTGGGCTATGAGTCTATTACCTACGTAACTGGTGGGTGGAGGTGGATGGATACAGCTTTTAATGGAGGTTGAACTCAATACCACAAAGCACGGGGTGACTGAATCTCACAAAACAGCAACACAAATATACAGCACAGTGCAGAACCATCACAACACAGCACAAACAAAGTCATACGAACAGTGCAGAAAACATCACACAACAACAGTACAACACAAAGTCATATGACACGCACAGTGCAGAAACCATCACACAACACAGCACAACACAAAGTCATACGACACAGTGCAGAAACCATCACACAACACGCACAGCAGTTACGACAGCACGTGCAGAAACCATCACAACACGCACAACAAAAGTCATACGACACAGCACAGTGCAGAAACCATCACACAACACGCACAACACAAAGTCATACGACACAGTGCAGAAAACCATCACACAAACACAGCACAGCACAGTCATACGACACAGCACAGTGCAGAAACCATCACACAACACAGCACAACACAAAGTCATACGAACACAGTGCAAAAACCATCACACAACACAGCACAACACAAAGTCATACGACACAGATGCAGAAACCATCACACAACACAGCACACACAAGTCATACGACACACAAGTGCAAAAACCATCCACAACAAGCACAACACAGTCATACACAACAGTGCAATACACACAGCAGTGCAAAAACCATCACACAACACAGCACAAACACAAATCATACGACACAGCATAGTGCAAAAACCATCACACAACACAGTACAACATGGTTCAGTGTAACGACACACTGCGAAGTATGATGCACAGTGCAGGAGACAGAGCTTAATCTAGAGCGCGGGATTTGTACAATCCCCGAAAATCTGTTCCTTCCCGCAATTATCGAGACTTAACGCGGGCAGACTTCCCGCACAGTTGCAGGACTGCCCGCCCTGTTCACTGATCGTTGCGGGCCTCGTTTGTCGTCTGCTTGTAAAACTGAAACTAGGACTGAGCAGGAGCGAACGATTTCTTGATATTTCATTGGCTGTTAGTGTAAATCAACCAATCGGCGGCGTTCATCTCCTCCTCCTCGATCACGACGAGAAGCTGCGAGAGTTTAAGATGCCATATTGGATATTTTCCAGAATGAAGCGTGCACCCACCCTATTTGACTTCGACTTTCGTGGAGGAAAAGTGAAAAAAAAAAGATTCTGTGCCAATGCGAGGGTGGAGAAGATCATGAAGAAACCGCGACTACATCCAAAAGCTCGGAGAAGCAGCCCGAAAAGAGTGCCAGTGCAAGGGAACACGGTTTCAAAACGATTGGTTGAAGAAGTGGCCGGGGGGGGGGGGGGGGGGGGGGGGGGGGGGAGTGCCCCCCTTTTTTCGATTTGAGGGGGGGACTGCCCCCTTTTTAAAAAATCCTAGATTAAGCTCTGAGGAGACCATAACAGCACAACTGAACTCTGCGCCACCCTCATTTGACAGTTCAGTGCAGAACAAAATTATAACACAACGGAATGTGTACATCATGTGAATGACACAAACATCACGAGAAACACTCGGCACTGTCAGAATGTCAGAACGTGGAATGATGCAACATACATTACATCACAGAGAATAACACATCACGGAGCACAGTTCAGAATGTCACAGAACACGATGGAACATGATGCAACATCACATTAACACAAAACATCACGAGAATAACACATCACGGAGCACAGTTCAGAATGTCACAGAACACGCCCCAGCCCAAAAGGATGAGATGCAACACAGCGCGACACGATGGAATGTAGAACAGCACAGTGCAACCTGCATTTAAACAGATCAGGTGAATTGCATTCATCCATTTCTTTTTCAGGCCTATTGCAACACAAAGGGATACAATGCAGCAGCCCCCTCCCCCCCCCCCACCACCCCTAGTCTCAACCCCCCCCCCTTTCCCCAATCACCTTGACAGCGTTCACCCCATTTCCATTTTAGTCTGATCAGAAGACTAATGCATACAGTATGGCGCACCCAATCACTGTTTAATCGGTGGATTGATTTCAACCCTTATTTTTTTGCCGGGTGTGCCACAACATGACAGAATGGAGTGCAGCACACTGCAGTCTCCATTGAAACAGTCAGTTCACTTTGGTTTGCTTTCACCCTGTGGCCTTTCCAGGCCCCACAGAACACAATGGAGTATGGTACAACACAAATCAAAACACAATGGAGTATGGTACAACACAAATCAAAACACAATGGAGTATGGTACAACACAAATCAAAACACAATGGAGTATGGTACAACACAAATCAAAACAATGGAGTATGGTACAACACAAATCAATACACAATGGAGTATGGTACAACACAAATCAAAACACAATGGAGTATGGTACAACACAAATCAATACACAATGGAGTATGGTACAACACAAATCAGTACACAATGGAGTATGGTACAACACACACCGATTAATCATGACAATGGAGTATGGTACAACGCACACCCATTAATCATAACAATGGAGTATGGTACAACACACACCCATTAATCATAACAATGGAGTATGGTACAACACACACCCATTAATATAACAATGGAGTATAGTACAACACACGCCATTAATCATAACAATGGAATATGGTACAACACACACCATTAATCATAACAATGGAGTATAGTACAACACACGCCCATTAATCATAACAATGGAGTACTGTACAACACGCGCCCATTAATCATAACACAGTGGAATAGGGTTTACAACACCAAACCCCATTACCATTTGAACACTCAGTCAGGTCAGATTGTATTCAACCCATTTCATTTTACAGGTCTTTACAATACAGTGGAATGCAGCACAGCACACACACAACACAGTCACGTTTGAACAGTGGATTCTATGTGATTCAGTTCGAGCTGTTTTAAAAGTCGTTACAACCTATACAAGCCTGTACAACACAATGGAGTACAGCACACCACCCAATCACCATTGGACCAGTGGATTCTGTGTGATTCAGTCTTAACTTATTTTAAAAGTCTGTCACAACACTATACAGGTCTGTACAACACAATGGAGTACAGCACACAACCAGTCACCATTTAACAGTGGATCTTGTGTGATTCAGTTCAACCCATTTCCTTGTTCAGGTCTGTCGCAGCACACAAACCGTGACTTCTGGAAGCGGAAGAAGCCAGAGCAAGGCACCGCCGGCCCCTAAGGAAGCTGCCATCCTGTCCACCAACAACGGCCAGAGCAACACATCCAAGAAGAAGTCTTCCCGTCGTCAGAACACCGTCAGCATGCAGCTGAGAGAAAGCCAGACTCCTCAAAGAGCACAGCGACAGCAGCAGCAGCAGCAGCAACAGCAGCAGCAACAGCAGCAGCTGCAGCAGCAAGTGATACTCTGCGGAGCGTCAGGAGGGTGTGGTAAGGATTTAATTTGCCAGTTGAAGGAACGTGTCTAGGGCAGAAATGAGGTCACCGGTGCGGTCTCTTGCTGTGCCTGATCTCTAGGTCACCAGATGGTACATGGTAGAAAAGGAACAGGGAAGTCAGTTTTGCCCAGGGAATACATTAGTTACCTTGGCTTCAAAATTCTGTAATTTCTAGGTTGTAAACTGGGTATATAAGCCACACCTGCCAAACAGAAATCAGTTAAAAAAACAAAAAAAACTACTTAAACCGCAACTGACTGATTAGCCGCAAGGAAATAGGTGTAAGAACCAATGATGAAAATGACAAAACGAAGCTTGTGTATTCTGATGTGTGAGGATATACAGTATAAATTGCAAGCAAACAGAAAAGGGCAATGCATACAAAGAAGGAGGAAAAAAAACCAGCTATTCAGATTATTTTTTGTAATTGTTCTCGGAGGCACTGCAACGCTTGAAAAACTCATCCTCGGTAAAAGACACGAAGGGTTTCAAGAATCTATATCGACATCGGCCATGTTGTCTGGGGACTACTATTTCTGCTCTGCGCTCATGCTGGCTGTGACTGCTGTGTTGTCTGCTGTAAAACTGTGTCTACTTTTCTTTTAAACTGTACATTGTCATGGACTGTGTCAATTTCTTGCAAGTGGGAAAGTTTGCCCCCATTGGATGATTGAATTGAGCGACTGCATGGCTGCCCTTTGAATGAGCCAAATCAGCATCCTGTACATTGAAATCCACATTGTAGGCTAAGCTTTTTGACTTTTGCACGCTTTCTTGATTGTTAATGATGCTCTGTTTTCATGTTGCTCATGCATGAATCAACCTTTCTGTTGAAAGTGGTCAGATTTGATGTCTGCTAACATTGTTCACTGTTAGTCTGATCAGCTGCAGATCAGGAAGAGAGAACTCCATGGTGAGCTAAGAATAGAATCAGAAAGGTCCATGAACAGGCCTCTGTCAGGGCCGCAGCTGCAGAGGTTAGAAATTGGAAAAAAGGTAGTTGCCTGTGGCTAGGAATTCATGGTAATAACAGACCTGTTTACCCATACAATTTCACCGTATTTTGTATGCATATTTGGTGAAGATATGATGAATACAACAAACCGGAAAAAATAGTATGAAAAAATCTTGAGACAGAGTTCTTGATCTGTAGAGGCACTTGCGGTGAATGACCATTGCAGGGGTGGGAGACCTTCCGTATTGATATGGAATTCCATATAGCAAATTTCCCCCCCATGTGCACGTTCCATGTTCTGATTCAGGTTTTTGCACCACTCGTATTTCAAATCCGCCATCCTGTTTTTAATGCATGAAGACCATATCATCACGCTTTATATTTGTCAAAAATGGAGCTGATTAACAATGAGGCACAGAAGATCGACAATGACCTAAAGAAAAACAAGTGGGGAAATGAACGAATGGATGAGATGGACAAACTGAATCATCCGTTCCGAAAATAGCTGCGGAAAACAAATGAAGTGAGTGCCACCCAGTGCCACCAGCACTGATTTCTATTGTAAAACTTGGCCCATTGCAGCTTTTGATTTTGCTCAGTGTTTGTTCCTGTCCCGTGCTCATGTAGACATTGACTCTCTGCTAAATTTAAGCCATGTAAGACTCAAAAAACAGAAACAAAAACAGGAATCCCTTTCTTGAACTTATGAATTAAGTGATTGAAATTCGGCCACTATCTACTGTTAACATCACTGGTGAGTAATATTTTTACATTGCATCCTATTTTGTTTTGATGGTTTGCCGAATTTAAGATGTATTCTAAGTACTTGGCGTAGCATTTTCAGCTTGATATTTTAAGCGTAAGTCATATTTTGTCATATTTGGAGTCTTTTTGTGTGTAGTAATTATTAACTTTGTTTTCAAGGAGAGGCCACAAAAGTGTCTTGGCAAGACCAATTTTCTTCAGCCCCAACCCCCCAGCAAGGCGTTGCCCCTGCACCCCACCCTTGCCATTGTGTTTGAGCGCTCAACCAAAGAGTAACAACTTGCATTTCACGTGCACAAACTTGCGTCTGGATGACATCTGAACAATAGGATGGATCTCCTGCCTTCACAAAAATTAATATATTTGGTAGATGTGTGCACACATTTTTAGGAAAATAAGCTCATTTCAGTTGAGAAACACACGATACAGTTGAGAAACACACCAATAGACGCTTTAGGGTAAACAGTTCTGTATAATCAAACAACGGTTTAAGATGGATGTGGCTGTTTAATCTGGAACGTCGCACAGAACACAGAGGCCATGGAACACAGGAATTTATAGGGATACTAGACTTTCAGGTGCTTTGAGTCTTGAATGTTGTCACTCAGAAAACAGGGAACACTCAGGGAAATAGGGATCCCATGTGGATGTGGTCTTGGGGTGTTGAATGTTGGCAGGTAGAAGACAGCAGACCTGAATTATAGGTAACAACTCTCCCATGTTGCCAGGTAGAACACAGCAGACTTGAATTATAGGTAACAACTCTCTCCCATGTTGCAGGGTAGAACACAGCAGACCTGAATTATAGGTAACAACTCTCTCCCATGTTGCAGGGTAGAACACAGCAGACCTGAATTATAGGTAACAACTCTCTCCCATGTTGCAGGGTAGAACACAGCAGACCTGAATTATAAGTAACAACTCTCTCCCCACCTCCTCTTTAGTATTAAAATCAACAACATTGTTCAATCAGTTCAGCAGGGTTCAGACTGCTCATTGTTTGTGGATGATTTCGCTGTCTACGCAACTGGAAGCCTGTACCCGAGTGTCCAGCGCAGGCTCCAGCTTTGCGTAGATAAAATCCATCGGTGGGCGGATGAAAACGGTTTCACCTTTTCTCCAACAAAGACGCAGTGTATTCACTTCCATAATTTCCGTCAGTTTTTCCCAGATCCAGAACTTCAAGTAGGGAAATCTCCCATTCCAGCTGTTAAAGAGGCCAAATTTCTGGGAGTCATTTTTGACCAGAAACTTAACTTTCTCAGCCACATTAAACACCTCAAAACTGCTTGCCAGAAAGCACTGAATATTCTGCGGGTCCGTAGCGCACACCGACTGGGGCGCTGATAAGAAAACTTTGCTGCACCTCTACAGAGCCCTGGTCCGTTCCAAACTGGACTACGGTTGTGCTATCTACGGCTCCGCAAGATCGTCTTACCTCAAACTCTTGGACCCTATCCACCATCAAGGGCTTCGTCTCTGTCTTGGAGCGTTCTGCACACCGCTGTGTACAGCCTGTACGCAGAGGCGGGTGAACCTTCATTGTCCAACCGCAGGCTGAAACTGTCTTTGAATTATTATATCCGACTGTTCTCAGAACCGCAGAATCCTGCCTATGACTGTGTCTTTGACCCTCCGTTCCAAAGTAAGTTTGAAAACAACCCGAAATGTATTCCGCCGTTTGGTCTTCGTATGCGGCCTCACGTGCGGAATGCAGGTCTAGACCTAGGAGTTGTGTCGGATTTTTCCAAGTTTCCGGATCAACCTCCGTGGACCTTTTTCACACCAGCGATTCGTTTCGATCTTGCAGCTTTTCGCAAAGAGTCTACCAGCTCTCTGGCGTACAAGGCTTTGTATGCTGACTTCTGTTCCAAATTTCCATCCTATCAAAAAGTTTTCACTGACGGTTCCAAGTCTGAGGATGGAGTGGCCTGTGCAGCCTACTGCCCTGGGGCTCCTTCTCAGATACTGTTGGAACATATACATTCAGATGCTTCTGTCTGTTCTGCTGAACTTACTGCTCTGGTTCTGGCTTTGAAGATAATCTCACATTCTTCAAAGAGGGACTTTCTGGTTCTGTCGGATTCGCTGTCAGCTTTGGAAGCCATAGCTGGCCGCAACCTTCAGCATCCAGAACTTTTACTTTTTTTTGAACTTTTTAGCAAGTTGAAAGTGGACGGTTACAACATTACTCTTGCTTGGGTTCCTGGTCATGTTGGCATCGGCGGGGAACGAAATGGTTGATCGTTTAGCCAAGAACGCCACAAGAGAGAAACTGTCCAACATTTATATCCCCTGCTCAGACGTGAAACCCAAAATTAATGATTATGTGAGAGACCTCTGGCAGGAGGATTGGAACACACAGACAGGTAACAAACTCTTTCAGATCCGTGCAAACCTTAAGGACTTCCTCCCATCTACGTCGGGTGGTCGTAAAGAGGAAACGGTTCTGTGCGGCTGCACACCGGCCATTCGTATTTTACCCCTTGTTACCTTTTAAAGAGTGAAGAAGCTCCGTGGTGCATTCCATGTCATGCGCCACTCACAGTGAAACATGTTCTTTTGGAGTGTTGGGACTTGCACAATGTGAGACACAAACATTTTACGGCAGAGTCATGAAGATCCTGTTCAGGGATGTCCCGCCTGATGTGATCCTTGAGTTTTGAGAGAGATTAACATTTTTCATCTGATTTAAGATTTTACGGAAGAAAGATTTTTAACGAAGTTTCTGGTACGTTTCTAGACGATGTCATTTAAAGAGATGTGTGAAAGGTTTTTTTTTTTTTTTTTTTTTTAAATGACTGGTGAGTTGATTTTAACGTGGTGACAGCCTGATATGGCCCTTTGCGGTCGGCTGGGCTATAAGCAACATTATCTTATCTTATCTTGCACGATGTGAGACACAAACGTTTTACAGCGGAGTCCATGAAGATCCTGTTCAGGGATGTCCGCCTGACGTGATCCTTGAGTTTTTGAGAGAGATTAACATTTTTCATCTGATTTAAGATTTTATGGCAGAAAGATTTTTAACAAAGTTTCTGGTGCGTTTGTAGACGATGTCATTTAACGAGATGTGTGAAAGTTGGTTTTTAAAATTTTTTTTATGACTGGTGAGTTGATTTTAACGTGGTGACAGCCCTGATGTGGCCCTCTGCGGTCGGCTGGGCTATAAGCAACATTATCTTATCTTATCTCTCCCCACCTTGGTCCACTCCCCCCTCCTCCTTTCTCCTCCCCATCAGTCTCTACCCCAGCTCCCTTGTCCCCTCTTTCCACCCCTCACCCTGCTGCCCCTCCTCTCCTTTTCCATCTCCCTCACCCTTCCCTGTCTACCCCATCTCCCCCCCCCCCCCCCCCCCTTCCCTTCGCTCCCTCCCGTCTTTAAGCTCCTTGTGTCCCCATGGGTGAAACGACATTGGAGGACATTTTGAAAATTATTGATAAGGTTCCACCGAAAAAAGTGACAAAGGAATCCAGTTCAAGGGCAAGATGGGCTGCACACAGAATTTTTACTTTACTGTCTTTGTGGAGATCAGGAAATGACAATATGTTGGGGCCATTTTTTTTGTAATTAAGTAAGATGTCAGTAAAGTTGTTGTTAGGATCAGTTTTATACACTGATCCAGAGTGATGCTGGATGGTACCTCTCCAGCACCATGTTAAAGGCTGCGTTGTGAACGCCGTGTCCATTGGCCAACAGTCAGGATGTGGGTGAACGCCATGTCCATTGACCACAGTCAGGATGTGGGTGAACACCATGACCATTGACCAACAGTCAGGATGTGGGTGAACACCATGTCCATTGACCAACAGTCAGAATGTGGGTGAACACCATGTCCATGGACCAACAGTCAGGATGTGGGTGAACACTGTGTCCATTGACCAACAGTCAGGATGTGTGTGAACACCATGTCCATTGACCAACAGTCAGGATGTGGGTGAACACCATGTCCATTGACCAACAATCAGGATGTGGGTGAACACCGTGTCCATTGGCCAACATCAGGATGTGGGTGAACACTGTGTCCATTGACCACAGTCAGGATGTGGGTGAACACTATGTCCATTGACCACAGTCAGGTTGTGGGTGAACACCGTGTCCATTGACCAACAGTCAGGATGTGGGTGAAACACCGTGTCCATTGACCAACAGTCAGGATGTGGTGAACACCGTGTCAATTGACAACAGTCAGGATGTGGTGGGGAACACCATGTCCTTTGGGACCAACAATCAGGATGTGGGTGAACACCGTGTCTATTGACCAACAGTCAGGATGTGGGTGAACCCATGTCCATTGACCAACAATCAGGATGTGGGTGAACACCATGTCCATTGCCAACAGTCAGGATGTGGTTGTGAACACCGTTGTCTATTGACCCACAAATTCGGATGTGGGTGACACCATGTACCATGACAACAGTAGGATGTGGGTGAAGCCTTGTCCATTGGACAACAATCAGGATGTGGGTGAACACCGTGTCCATTGACAACAGTAAGGTTGTTGTGTGAAACGCAATGTCCATTGACCAACAGTCAGGATGTGGTGTGAACGCATGTCATTGGTTAACAGTCAGGTTTGTGGGTGTAACACCATGTCCATGGACCAACAGTCAGGATGTGGTCTGACACGTGTCCATTGACAACAGTCAGGATGTGTGTGAAAAAACGTTGTCCATTGGTCAACAGTCAGGATGTGTGTGAACGCCGTGTCTTTGGGTTTAACAGTCAGGATTTTGGGGTGACACCGTGTCCATTGGTCAACAGTCAGGATGTGGGTGAACACCATGCCCTTTGGCCAACATTCAGGGTGTGGTGATGTTGGTTCAGCTGAATGAGGAAACTTTCTGATTGCCACCCTGGGTTTCAACGTGGGAATGGGAATGGGTGGAAACCAAAGACTCGGAACAAAGATTGGTGTTTGAGGGGCAAGGCAATACTTTGGGCACGAGGTGTGAACAGACGACAGCAGTGGAATTGCTGTACAGAGTGTCATGTGTTTAATTGGCAGCAAGTGTTGCTGTGGTGTTGAGGGCAAGGCAATACTTTGGGCACGAGGTGTGAACAGACGACAGCAGTGGAATTGCTGTACAGAGTGTCATGTGTTTAATTGGCAGCAAGTGTCGCTGTCTAGGTGCTGGCATGGGGGAAAGAAAAAAAAAAAAGAAAAAAAAAAAAAATCCGATATGAGCAAAATACAAATGCACACACACTCTCTCTCTTTCTCTCAGTCTCCCCCGGGGGTTGCGACCTTGTCGTGGTCGGAGGGCTTGCGCGGTCCAGTGATCCCCTTAGGCTTTGCTGGCGGGGGCATCAATACTTGGAAAAAGGCTGGGTTTTTTAAAACTGCTTCTAGGTCCGAAAAGCCAAGATGCTGTCTGGCCTAAGCATAACGTGGTAAGGAGTTGATGCCCCTGGTAGGGCTTCCCATGTCAGATAGGCTAAGGGTGAGGATCCCGACTAAGAGTAACCCGCCTTTCTCCTTTTCTTGTTTTCTGCCTCCCTTATTTGGCCCTTTTCTATCTTCGTCTCCCCTTCAAGTCTTCTTTTCCACGCTCCTTTTCTCTCTGTGGTCTCCTTAAGATCCGCCGCGGTTTGCCGTGCGGTGCGACCTGTGTCGGAGGGGGATGAGATCCTGGTGATTGAGAGGGCCAGTGCTTGTGGAGGCGGTGCTCTCAACACATCACTTTGGCTCGGACCTCTCCTAGACCCGGGAGTACACTTTGGCCGGGTGTACTAATCGGCTCCCCTTCTTGGGCTGGGTCAAGACAGGCAGTTCCCCTGCTGGCCAAGTAAACCCCTGCAGTGCTCAGCTCTCTGTTCCGGGAGTTGAGCATGATCAGGGGGGATAGGGTTGGTAGTTTCTGTTTGTCGTATGTCTCTCCCGAAGCCTGGAAGGGGTCAAGACATTGGTTTCTTGGCCCTGGCCCCTTAGTTGGACTCCAAGGTGGGTGGGTAAGGGAGGGATGAATCAAAATAAAATAAATATGGCTTTTTCAAAAAATATCCCCCCAAAAAGAAGAGGAAGGCAGCATCCCCTATTTCAGGGGATTTCAATTCTGATAGTGATTCAGACATGGAGGTAAGACAGAGGACAGGTTTCTGGGCTTCCTGGCTCGTGATGGAAGGGACGGAGCAGGAAAGACCCCTTTCAGCTCTGAGCCCTTTTGCCATACAAAAGGGCTTTCAAGGTCTAGCAGGTGACCCTCAGTCCGTCAAAAGGTTGAGGAATGGCTCGTTTCTCATTCAATGTCGATCAAAAAAGCAATCTGAACAGCTGTTGAGGGCAACAAAAATAGTGGACAGGGAGATCAGGGTGACTCCCATAAACAGTTAAATTCGTCAAAAGGAGTGATTCGCTGCAGAGATCTAACAGGTGTCTCAGAGGCAGAGATCAAAACGGAACTGGCGTCCCAGGGTGTGACGGAGGTGCGCAGGGTGACAGTCAAGAAAGGTGCAGAAAGAGTGGCCACCAACACCCTCTTTCTGACCTTCTGCAACCCTGTGCTGCCTCCAGTCATCAAAGTTGGTTACCTGAACGTCAGAGTTCAGATGTATGTTCCGTCCCGTTGAGGTGCTTCAGATGTCAGAGGTTTGGCCATGTCAGAGACCGTTGTTCTGGGCAGGAGGTGTGCGGTGTTTGCTGCAAGGCAACCCATGATGGGCCGTGTAAAGATCCGGCGCATTGTGCTAACTGCGGTGGCGACCATCCCTCCTCTTCCCGAAACTGCCCTCTTTGGATTCAGGAATCCACTATACAACGAGTAAAAACTGAAAAGAAAATCTCCTTTTTTGAGGCCCGCAAACAGGTTGTTGGCAGTCAGACGCCAACAGCATCTTCGTATGCTTCGGCCGTAAAGAAAGTTTCCACTAGGTCAGTCTGCTGCCAGACTGATGAATTTATCTTTTCCAAGACACTGCAAGGAAGAACTGTCAACTCTGGTGGAAGCAGGTCCACCACCTCCCAACCCAAAGTGACTGCCCCTGGTGGAGGCAAAAAATCCGCCACCCCTCAGACTGCCCAGCAGTCTACAACATCTGCTGCTGGGCAGATTAAAAAACCAGCACTCCCGCCTCAAACTCCTCTGTCCAGTGCCCGTGCGGGCAAGGGAGTTCCACCCAGTGTGGAGATGGTGGAGATGAGGAAAAAACCTCCACCATCTCCCAAATCCAGACCTCCACCATCTCCAAACTCCAGGCCTTTGTCACCTGCGGGCAAGTCTGCCAGCAGGTCCAAAGACCAACACAGTCCAGTGAAACTAATAAATTCGCTCCATTAGAAGCGGACGTTGAAGAGGAAATGACCTGATTTCTCTCCTTTTCGCCTCTGCACCATGGATAGTACAATATTCCATTGGAATATCCGTGGATTAAATTCCAACTTTGAGGAGCTGCAGCTTCTGTGTCAGTCTATAAAACCTTCCGTCGTGGCTCTTCAGGAAACTCAAATTCAAAGCCAGAAGACCTTTACTCTTTCTGGCTTTAATATTCTTTCAAAACCTGCACAACCATCCACGTTGGGACTGTCGGGCGGTGTTGCCCTTCTCCTACACAAACTTTGTTGTATAGTCCTGTCGCTCTGTCTACCTCCCTTCAGGCTGTAGCTGCGAGAGTCACTCTCCACAAGACTGTGACAATCTGTTCCCTTTATCTCCCACCTTCTGTCCCGGTTTGTCGTCAGGACCTTGTCAGTCTGATTGGAGAACTTCCTCGACCTTTTTTGCTGTTGGGTGACTTTAACGGTCACAATCCTCTTTGGGGTAGTGTCAGTACGTCATCCAGAGGTCTGCTAATTGAGGATGTCCTTTCGGATTTGGATTTGTGTTGTCTGAACGACGGATCTGCAACTTACCTCCACTCTTCCACAGGTTCACTTTCGTGTTTAGATTTGTCGGTTTGTGACCCCTCGCTGGTCCTGGACTATGAGTGGTCTGTCCATGACGATCTGCACGGAAGTGACCATTTCCCTGTCCTTCTACAACCCGTCATAACTGAACACGTCTCAGTCTCTCAACATCTAAATTATAAGGAGGCAAACTGGGATCTCTTTGCAGCCACTATTTCTCGGGAATTCCAGGACACTGATTTTCTTCAGAGTCGGACCCAGCCGAATCTCTGACTAACACTGTGATCAAGTGTGCTAAAGCTTGTATTCCAGTGTCTTCCGACAAACTTCAAATGCCAAAAACACCCTGGTTTGATTCAGATTGCCAACAAATTTCCAAAGTTCGAAAACGGGCTCAGCGTCAGGTGTACCAACGACCTTCGGGTCCCAACGCTCGAGCCATCAGAAACTCCGTGCCAAATCGAGACACACTTTTAAAATCAGTAAACGTCGGTCCTGGAGAAGTTTCTGCTCCAGGCTGACATCGAAAACTTCAAAGAAAAAGTGTGGAACATCATTAAGAAAATCAAAGGGAAGAACACCTGTCCCACTGTAAATCATCTCAAGTTTTCGGACTCTTTAATAACAGACAAAAAAGCAGTTGCTAATCTGCTTGCTTCAACCATTGAAAAGAATTCCTCCTCTTCTAACAAATCAGCCACTTTTGTCAAAAACAAAGCCCTAAAAGAAAAATCACCCTGCAACTTTTCGTCCGACAACATGGAAGACTACAATCTTCCTTTCACGTTAAACGAGCTGAAATCTGCCTTACTTTCTTGCAGCGATTCCTCTCCAGGTATGGATGAAATTCATTATCAACTGTTAAAACATCTTCCGCAAATAGGTCTGAACATACTGCTACAGGTATACAACCATGTGTGGACTACAGGTTTCTTTCTCTTTCTGTCTCTGCTCTCTGTCTGTCTGTCTCTATTTCTTTCTCTCTCTCTCTCTGTCTCTGTCTCTTGCTCTCTGTCTTGGTCTGTCTGTTTGTGTCTGTCTGTCTGTCTCTCTCTCATTATATCTCATGCTTGCTCTTTGTTGAGGTTTTGGGGGATGATGTGATGTGGGAGAGTTGTACTTATTTTCAGTTTAAAATTTAAACCAGCCAATGTTCATATCAACGTTGTATGATAGTGGAACTTTCATAAATATTCCAGTCAATACTTGCACAATCAGTTCAGCTGCCAAATATCCTCCACCTCCTTAAAAAAACAAACACTTTTTTTTTCCTTCTCAGAAAGCTTACTAAAGGGTGGGTTGGTGTACAGAACTGTGGTTAGCATCGACTTTCCTCATGTGTTATTCCAGGTACACACACAATATGGTTGAGGAAAGGGACAGCCACCTGTCACACATTATCACACTTGACACAAGCTGAAAATGTTTTTCCGTTTGTTGGTTGCAAATTACAAGGGATTCACAATGTGGGCAACTTCCACAGACAGTGCTGTTCTCAAACGGTGTGTTTAGTACTTGCAACTCCCCAGATATCTCCTATAGGAATTAGATATAGAGTTAATTGAGAGGAGCTGGAATAGGGCCGATCAGTAGTTAAATGGAGTATGGCGGAAAAGAGCAGAATTGAAGTTAAGAGTTTAAACTGACCTATTCTTGATCAAGTCAATTCGACACAAAAAATTTATATGAAAATTTAGTTTACCTTTCTCTGTATAAAGAGATAGTTTGCCAACCTTTGTCACCGTTTGACTCTGTAGACATAATTTGCCATACTTTTTCACCATTTGGCTCCATAGAGTTAACTTGCAATACTTTTTAACGTTTGACTTTAAAGAGATAAGTCTTCCAGCTTTTTCACTGTTGGACTTTATAGAGAGAATTTACCAGCTTTTTAACTGTTGAACTTGAGAGAGATAGTTTATCAGCTTTTTCACCATTTGACTCTATATAGTGTACAATACTTTTTCACTGTTTGACTCTGTAGAGATAATTTATCATACTTTTTCACCATTTGACTTTATAGAGATAGTTTACCAGCTTTTTTCACCATTTGTGTAGAGAAAGTTTACAAGCTTTTTCACCGTTTGAATAGAGATAGTTTACCATCCTTTGTAACCTTTGACTGTAGAGATTGCACTCTCGTCTTTTGTCAGTTTTTGACGCTGTGTGTAGTTTACCTTCCAATGTGAGCGTGTGGATTGTTTACCCTCTTTGGGTCATACTTCGATTTTTAAAGAGACAGTTTATCATTCCTTGTGATCCTTTGACTCTATAGAGTTATTAAACTCTCCGTTGTGATCCCTTGATCCTACAGAAATATTTAACAAATCTTTGACTCTCTATAGATATTTCACCATCCTTTCTATCCTTTGACGCTGTTTTAATTATAGATATTAAACCATCCTTTCTAATCCTTTGATGCTGTATAATTATAGATATTTAATTTTTCCTTTTCTAATCCTTTGACGCTGTATAGTTATAGATATTAAACCATCCTTTCTAATCCTTTGACACTGTATAATTATAGATATTAAACCATCCTTTCTTATCCTTTGACGCTGTATAATTATAGATATGTAACCATCCTTTCTAATCCTTTGACGCTGTATAATTATATTTATATGAAAACCATCCTTTCTAATCCTTTGATGCTGTATAATTATAGATATTTAACCACCCGTTCTAATCCTTTGACACTGTATCATTTGTCCCCCTTTGATTCTCTGGAGGTAACTTTCTGTTTACCAAGTTTTGTTTCTGTGGAGGTAACTTTCTGTCTACCAAGCTTTGTTTCTGTGGAGGTAACTTTCTGTCTACCAAGCTTTGTTTCTGTGGAGGGTAACTTTCTGTTTACCAAGCTTTGTTTCTGTGGAGGTAACTTTCTGTTTACCAAGCTTTGTTTCTGTGGAGGTAACTTTCTGTCTACCAAGCTTTGTTTCTGTGGAGGTAACTTTCTGTTTACCAAGCTTTGTTTCTGTGGAGGTAACTTTCTGTTTACCAAGCTTTGTTTCTGTGGAGTAACTTTCTGTTTACCAAGCTTTGTTTTGTGGAGGTAACATTCTGTTTACCAAGCTTGAATTAGAATCATAATTTTATCATGTTTCTCTGTAATATGCGCTTTGGGCTCTTGCGAGGTTAAAGCACTCTATAAATATCCTTTTACATTACATTACATTGTTTCCCTTTGACTCTATAGAGATTGTTCATCTTCCGTTGTCACCTTTGACTCTGTTCAGATAGTTCACCTTCCTTTAACTGTGTTCAGAAGTTCACCTTCCTTTGTCACCTTTGACTGTTCAGATAGTTCACCTTCCTTTGTGGCCTTTGACTGTTCAGATAGTTCACCTTCCTTTGTCGCCTTTGACTCTGTTTAGATAGTTCACCTTCCTTTTGTCGCCTTTGACTCTGTTCAGATAGTTCACCTTCCTTGTCACCTTTGACTCTGTTTAGATAGTTCACCTTCCTTTGTCGCCTTTGACTCTGTTCAGTAGTTCACCTTCCTTTGTCGCCTTTGACTCTGTTCAGATAGTTCACCTTCCTTTGTCACCTTTGACTGTTCAGATAGTTCACCTTCCTTTGTCACCTTTGACTGTTCAGATAGTTCACCTTCCTTTGACTGTTCAGATAGTTCACCTTCCTTTGTCACCTTTGACTGTTCAGATAGTTCACATTCCTTTGACTGTTCAGATAGTTCCCCTTCCTTTGACTGTGTTCAGATAGTTCACCTTCCTTTGTCACCTTTGACTGTTCAGATAGTTCACCTTCCTTTGTCACCTTTGACTGTTCAGATAGTTCACCTTCCTTTGTCGCCTTTGACTCTGTTTAGATAGTTCACCTTCCTTTGTCACCTTTGACTCTGTTCAGATAGTTCACCTTCCTTTGTCGCCTTTGACTCTGTTTAGATAGTTCACCTTCCTTTGTCACCTTTGACTCTGTTCAGATAGTTCACCTTCCTTTGTCACCTTTGACTGTTCAGATAGTTCACCTTTGTCGCCTTTGACTCTGTTCAGATATTTTCACCTTCCTTTGTCACCTTTGACTGTTCAGATAGTTCACCTTTGTCGCCTTTGACTCTGTTCAGATAGTTCACCTTCCTTTGTCACCTTTGACTGTTCAGATAGTTCACCTTTGTCGCCTTTGACTCTGTTCAGATAGTTCACCTTCCTTTTGTGGCCTTTAACTCTGTTCAGATAGTTCACCTTCCTTTGTCACCTTTGACTGTTCAGATAGTTCACCTTCTTTTGTCGCCTTTTGACTCAGTTCAAGATAGTTAACCAACCTTTGTAACACTTCAAGTCAGTAGAGATAGTACGCCTTCTTTTGTAATTTTTTAAACCCCTACAGAGGTGGGTTTTTTTTATTGTTTCCCAAACCCTTTGTTGCCCTTTGACTCTGTAGAGATTAATCTTACGAATAATTCTTATAGTGAGTCAGCCAAAAACAAGGACAGACAAGTGGGTTCGAATTCCTATCAATCATGTGGGTTTTTCTGCCCCGACCGGCTCCTACCCAGAGTTGAGTTTGCTGTGGACTCAGTTGGGAACACGTTTGTCCGCAGAGGAATTCTTAGTTGAAGGCAAGGGCAATAACCCCTGATGATTTTCATCTCGGCCGGACAGCCGTAGGAAGACTGGGACCACACAGTCAAGTTTCATCCACTTAATGGATGCGTTTCTGAGAGTGTTGCTCAAATTTCCTGACCAACACTGCAGGTGCCTGTATCTCTCAGACCTGGTTGACGCCGGGATATATTATGAAAGGAAGTGTACAGTACAGCCCTGTCATGTAGTCTCAGACCGAGATGGAAATCCATAGCATCGTCTTAATCCTCATTCTCATTGATCAGCAATAAAAAAAAGTCAAATTCTGTGGCCCTTCATGCCCTGCTCTCATGGTGACCTCAATTTCAATGTCCTCTCCATGTCTGTGGCCTTGGTTTGGTTCCGTTGGGGTCACCAGTATCGGCAAGTCTATGGGGGCTGTCATTGGACGGATGTGGTAGCGCCTCCGGAGGGAGAGCTCGCTCATGCTGGCTCCGCGACTAAGCAATTTTGTCATCAGTAGGGGGCTTAGTAGGTGGTGTCCTGCGTATATTAGATCAGAACAGGCGCCACTGAACACCACGGAAGTGACTCGGCAGCAGTGCAGTGTCTCCTCCGGTGGGTTGCCTCTCGACGACTTGACATTGACTGCTCCCTGTGGATTGCTGGTGCCAGGGCTGTGGCGGGGCCGATCCACGGCTGTTCAGAGCAAGCCACTTAGTTCTGAGAGGCAGGGGAGTTTACAGCTCCCCCACAGCTGCAGAGGCCAAGCCGTGAATGCAGGTCAGGGAAAGGGTGTTTTCTGCAGGCTGTCCCCACCAGCCAGCTAACCGTGCTGTACTCGACCAACTGAATGTCATCTGTGTACAGCTGGTCTGGCAGCAATGTGTTCGGCATTGATGAGCGGCCATTACAAATGGGGCTCTTAGTTTGATAATCAGTGGTTGTCATGAAAAATGTAATATATCTGTGCTCTTGAGATGACTGAACAGGCGAATTCCCGATAATTCTTTTAATACCAAACTCGACTAGGTTTATTTTCCTGTAGATAATGTAGATACGGCATGAAACTTGTACACAAGAGGTCAGGCGATATTCAAACAATGACATCACACACACACAATTGTGCAAAAATGACGTCATCACTTTCTGGGAACTTAATTTTCCCTAGTTAACTAGTACACAAGTTTGATACATGCCTCTGCTTGGACTACAACAACAAAAATGTTGGGGCAGAATTGTGTAAGGATTGTTTGTTCGGCCCTATAACTAAGTGTCTCGAATGGGACAGAAAAATAAAGCTGTGGATCGGGCTGTGGCTGTAGACGGGGTGTCGGAATGAGCGGCGTGGGTGCACTGCCTCTGAGGTGCGCAGAGGTTGGGACAGCAAAAACAAACAAAAAAACAACAACCCAAAAACAAGGACAAACAAGTTACAATACAAAGCATGATGTTTTTCGACCTCTTAGGGGTTTGTCAGGCAAGATAAACAAAGTTCAGGACAATGAAAATGAAGAACGAGCAGTCACTTACCTTCTCATATTGGGCGCAAGATGGCTTCGAACACCCATCTTGCTCCGAATTTGAGAAGATAAGTGATTGCTAGTTCTTTGTTTTCATTGTCTTCAATATGTTGCTTTTCTTGCCTGAAGAAGACCCAAGAGCATTGTGTTTTGTCTTGTCATTTGTTTGTCCTCGTTTTTAGAGGACTCTCTTAGTATCTTTCTTAAAATTCGTTTCAATTTCTGCATGCAGTCACCTCACTTTGAAACTAACTCTATAGAGATTGTTTACCTTTCTTTGTCACTCTTTGACGTTATTGAGATAGTTTATCTTCCCTTGTTACCTTTGGACTTAGTTTATTACAGCTGCAAGCTTTGTGTTGCGCTGGCAGACAATGTTTGCTTTTTCTTTGAATTTTCTCGTTTATAATTCCCGTTCTGTTGCAGACCCACAGGTGGCCCCACGAGTGGTGCCCCAGTCCATCGTGGAGCAGGCCCTGAAAGCGTCGGGGATCGTTGATGACTGTATTTCAGTGACGGCGCAGCCCCCCACTCCCGCCCTCCCCTGTGACACAGACTCTGGCATCCTGGGCTGTGTTCCAGCAGGAGGACTGACCACGCTGGGCCCGCAGCAGGTGGCGCCGGGTGGCAGGCAGGTGCCTGTGGTCGTGCAGTTGCCGGGAAACGACACGTTAGGATCTCAGGGTAGGTTTTTTTTGTCTGAGTGGTGGAATGTTCTTTGCTATCCTCTATCAGTGAAAAAGAAGTTTGCAACAACAAAAAAGAGAAAAAAATGGTGGGATTATGGGAGAACATTTATTACATGTTGAAAGGGGTTAATTCCCACAAAATGATTCCCACTGAACATGCTTCATAGTAATAGTGTAAAGGCTGTGACATGGAGCTGACCTCAACGTTTCTTTCCAGTGGCTGAGTCTGACATGGAGCTGAGCTGAACGTTTCTTTCCAGTGGCTGAGTCTGACATGGAGCTGAGCTGAACGTTTCTTTCCAGTGGAGTAGAGTCTGACATGGGACTGAGCTGAACGTTTCTTTCCAGTGGCTGAGTCTGACATGGGACTGAGCTGAACGTTTCTTTCCAGTGGGTAGAGTCTGACATGGAGCTGAGCTGAACGTTTCTTTCCAGTGGCTGAGTCTGACATGGAGCTGAGCTGAACGTTCTTTCAGTGGTGAGTCTGACATGGCTGAGCTGAACGTTTCTTCCAGTGGCTGAGTCTGACATGGAGCTGAGCTGAACGTTTCTTTCCAGTGGAGTAGAGTCTGACATGGAGCTGAGCTGAACATTTCTTTCCAGTGGCTGAGTCTGACATGGGACTGAGCTGAACGTTTCTTTCCAGTGGAGTAGAGTCTGACATGGACTGAGCTGAACGTTTCTTTCCAGTGGTGTAGAGTCTGACATGGAGCTGAGCTGAACGTTTCTTCCAGTGGTGTAGAGTCTGACATGGAGCTGAGCTGAACGTTTCTTTCCAGTGGTGTAGAGTCTGACATGGAGCTGAGCTGAACGTTTCTTCCAGTGGCTGAGTCTGACATGGGACTGAGCTGAACGTTTCTTTCCAGTGGTGTAGAGTCTGACATGGGACTGAGCTGAACGTTTCTTTCCAGTGGTGTAGAGTCTGACATGGGACTGAGCTGAACGTTTCTTTCCAGTGGCTGAGTCTGACATGGGACTGAGCTGAACGTTTCTTTCCAGTGGTGTAGAGTCTGACATGGAGCTGAGCTGAGCTGAACGTTTCTTTCCAGTGGCTGAGTCTGACATGGAGCTGAGCTGAACGTTTCTTTCCAGTGAGTAGAGTCTGACATGGGACTGAGCTGAACGTTTCTTTCCAGTGGCTGAGTCTGACATGGAGATGAGCTGAACGTTTCTTTCCAGTGGGTAGAGTCTGACATGGAGCTGAGCTGAACGTTTCTTTCCAGTGGCTGAGTCTGACATGGGACTGAGCTGAACGTTTCTTTCCAGTGGTGTAGAGTCTGACATGGGACTGAGCTAAACGTTTCTTTCCAGTGGAGTAGAGTCTGACATGGGACTGAGCTAAACGTTTCATACCAATGGTGTAGAGGACTCTATAGAGGCTGAACATTGCATACCAATGGTGTAGAGGACTCTATAGAGGCTGAACATTGCATACCAATGGTGTAGAGGACTCTATAGAGGCTGAACATTGCATACCAATGGTGTAGAGGACTCTATAGAGGCTGAACATTGCATACCAATGGTGTAGAGGACTCTATAGAGGCTGAACATTGCATACCAATGGTGTAGAGGACTCTATAGAGGCTGAACATTGCATACCAATGGTGTAGAGGACTCTATAGAGGCTGAACATTGCATACCAATGGTGTAGAGGACTCTATAGAGGCTGAACATTGCATACCAATGGTGTAGAGGACTCTATAGAGGCTGAACATTGCATACCAATGGTGTAGAGGACTCTATAGAGGCTGAACATTGCATACCAATGGTGTAGAGGACTCTATAGAGGCTGAACATTGCATACCAATGGTGTAGAGGACTCTATAGAGGCTGAACATTGCATACCAATGTTGTAGAGGACTCTATAGAGGCTGAACATTGCATACCAATGTTGTAGAGGACTCTATAGAGGCTGAACATTGCATACCAATGGTGTAGAGGACTCTATAGAGGCTGAACATTGCATACCAATGGTGTAGAGTGACGCATGGAGCTGGCTGAACACTGCATAACCATGATGTGAGGCTGATGATCACATTCATCAGCATGGAGCTAGAGCTGAACACTGAAACCATGATGTAGGGAAAGGCTGTGATACCATCATCGCAGGAGCTGAGCTGACACTTGATAACCATTGATGTATAAGGCTGGATCCATCATCAGCATGGAGCTGAGGCTGAACACTGCAACCATGATGTAAGGCTGTGATCCTAACATCAGCATGGAGGACTTAACACTGAAAAACCATGTGATTAAAGGCTGTATCATCATCACAATGGGATCTGAGCTGAACATGCATACCAATTGATTAAAGGCTGATGCATCCATTTAGATGGACTTGAGCTGAACACTGAAAACCATTGTGTAAAGTGTGATCCCTCACGCATGGAGCTGAGCTGAACACTGAAAACCATTGATGTAAAGGCTGTGATCCATCATCAGCATGGAGCTGAGCTGAACACTGAAAACCATTGATGTAAAGGCTGTGATCCATCATCAGCATGGAGCTGAGCTGAACACTGAAAACCATTGATGTAAAGGCTGTGATCCATCATCAGCATGGAGCTGAGCTGAACACTGAAAACCATTGATGTAAAGGCTGTGATCCATCATCAGCATGTGACTAGTCGTTTTCCTGTCATTAGGACATGGCAGTATTATGTAGGAGTACACAATCAGCAGTCTTCCTGTCATCAGGACATGGCAGTATTATGCAGGAGTACGCTATCAGCAGTCTTCCTGTCATCAGGACATGGCAGTATTATGTAGGAGTACGCTATCAGCAGTCTTCCTGTCATCAGGACATGGCAGTATTATGTAGGAGTACGCTATCAGCAGTCTTCCTGTCATCAGGACATGGCAGTATTATGTAGGAGTACGCTATCAGCAGTCTTCCTGTCATCAGGACATGGCAGTATTATGTAGGAGTATGCTATCAGCAGTCTTCCTGTCATCAGGACATGGCAGTATTATGTAGGAGTACGCTATCAGCAGTCTTCCTGTCATCAGGACATGGCAGTATTATGTAGGAGTACGCTATCAGCAGTCTTCCTGTCATCAGGACATGGCAGTATTATGTAGGAGTACGCTATCAGCAGTCTTCCTGTCATCAGGACATGGCAGTATTATGTAGGAGTACAGTACGCTATCAGCAGTCTTCCTGTCATCAGGACATGGCAGTATTATGTAGGAGTACGCTATCAGCAGTCTTCCTGTCATCAGGACATGGCAGTATTATGCAGGAGTACGCTATCAGCAGTCTTCCTGTCATCAGGACATGGCAGTATTATGCAGGAGTACGCTATCAGCAGTCTTCCTGTCATCAGGACATGGCAGTATTATGCAGGAGTACGCTATCAGCAGCAGTAAAGGGTGAAGTGCCCACCTGAAATGCAAACTGTTCTGACCTTTCAGGGTCAGCAGGCAGTAGCTCCGTGGTTGCCGCCCCTGTCCTGTCCAGCCACACCACCCTGGGAGATGGAGGACCTGCCCAGTCGGTGCCACCGTCAGCCTCTCACCTGCCTCCCACCCAGGACAAGACTCAGGCTGTCAGCAGCGTCCCTGCGTCCCCTGGCCAGCCCTACCCTGTGGCCTTCCTGTTGTCCAACGGCGACGTGCTTCCCATGGCCAGTCTGGCCAGTGCCCTCAACCCCAAAAGTCTGCAGGCTGTGACGCCATCGGCAAACCCACCTGTGTTGACCCAGCCACAACAGGTAAGGTTCAGTTGTCTTGGTGTTTCTGTGAATGGGGTGAATTGGAAGAGGCGTCAGTTATAACCTAGAAAAGGTCATGTAATGCGATTGAAACAGAGAGAGAAAGGGGCAGAAACAAATCCCAGTAACTGACCATGATGGTAAACATGCAGCATGTTTTTTCGCTCAGCCAGCTAACAGTAATGGTCAGCATACTGTTTTCTGTCACCCACCCAGCACACCATGGTGGTCACATGTCTTCAGTCAATGGTCAGCATACTGTTTTCTGTCACCCACCCAGCACACCATGGTGGTCAACATGTCTTCAGTCAACGGTCAGCATACTGTTTTCTGTCACCCACCCAGCACACCATGGTGGTCAACATGTCTTCAGTCAATGGTCAGCATACTGTTTTCTGTCACCCACCCAGCACACCATGGTGGTCAACATGTCTTCAGTCAACGGTCAGCATACTGTTTTCTGTCACCCACCCAGCACACCATGGTGGTCAACATGTCTTCAGTCAATGGTCAGCATACTGTTTTCTGTCACCCACCAGCACACCATGGTGGTCAACATGTCTTCAGTCAACGGTCAGCATACTGTTTTCTGTCACCCACCCAGCACACCATGGTGGTCAACATGTCTTCAGTCAATGGTCAGCATTACTGTTTTCTGTCACCCACCAGCACACCATGGTGGTCAACATGTCTTCAGTCAATGGTCAGCATACTGTTTTCTGTCACCCACCCAGCACACCATGGTGGTCAACATGTCTTCAGTCATCCAACAGGAATGCTCAGTCATGGAGCCAGCACGAGTGAGGTCTCTATCCAGATGGCTCCACCAGCCTGTCCAGCGACAGTCACCACAAACTTGCCGATGTAGGTGACCCAGACTGAACCACACCAGGGCAGAGACGTGGAAGGTAAACCCAGTGAATGGCTCTGATGGGAATCAAACCTGTGACCTCCCAGCCAGGAGTCTGCAACGCTAATCCCTTTTGTCCAGATTCACGTTGTACAGTTTGAGATAAAAGTCGAAGTTTTATTAAGGGGATAACAGACCTCATTTTAACCAACTGAAAGGATATATCTCTAACACCACAGACAGCCAAATTTGTCTGTTGTAACTGCCAGGTTTAGTCAGTGTCGAACAAAAGTTAAGACTTGGTTACTGTTTGCCAGAAAAAGAGAAAAGAAAAAACAAACACGCACACGCATTAAAGCAAACTTAACATCTAAACCACATCAAATTTTGTACTGCAGTCAAGGTATGGATGTGCGGCGAAAGTGCTTGTTTTGTGTTTGTCTAGCATATAACTGATTGTTCAGGTCATTTACCTCAATTGGTTTATAACTGAATGTTCAGGTCATTTACCTCATTGATTTATAACTGATTGTTAGGTCATTTACCTCATTAGTTTATATAGGATTGTTAGGTCATTTACCTCATTGGCTTGTAACTGATTGTTGAGGCCATTTACCTAATTAGTTTACAACTGATTGTTAGGTCATTTACCTCATTGGTTATAACTGATTGTTTTGTTAGGTGATTGTTAGTTATTCACCTAATTGGTTATAACTGAATGTTCAGGTCATTTACCTCATTGATTTATAACTGATTGTTAGGTCTTTTACCTCATTAGTTTATATCGGATTGTTAGGTCTTTTACTCATTGGCTTGTAACTGATTGTTAGGTCATTTTACCTTATCAGTTTACAGCTGGTTAGGTCATTTACCTTTTGGTTGATAACTGATTGTTAGGTTATTGACCTCATTGGTTTTTAACTGATTGCCAGGTTATTTACCTCATTGGTTCCTCCGGGGGTTGCGACCTTGTCGTGGTCGGAGGGCTTGCGTGGTCCAGTGATCCCTTAGGCTTTGCTGGCGGGGGCATCAATACTTTAAGATAGGCTGGTTTTTTTCCAACTGCTTCTAGGCCTGTGAAGTTGAGATGCTGCCTGGCCTAAGCATAACGTAGGTAAGGTTGATGCCCTGGTAGGGCTTCCCATGTCAGATAGGCTAAGGGTGAGGATCCTGACTAAGAGTAACCGCCTTTCTCCTTTTCTTGTTTTCTGCCTTTATTTGGCCCTTTTCTATCTTCGTCTCCCTTCAAGTCTTCTTTTCCACACTCCTTTTTTTCTCTGTGGTCTCCTTAAGATCCGCCGTGTTTGCCGTGCGGTGCGACCTGTGTCGGAGGGGAATGTGATCCTGGTGATTGAGAGGGCCAGCGCTCTCAACACATCACTTTGGCTCGGACCTCTCCTAGACAGGAAGTACACTTTGGCCGGGTGTACTAATCGGCTCCCCTTCTTGGGGCTGGGTCAAGACAGACAGTTCCCCTACTGGCCAAGTTAACCCCTGCAGTGCTCAGCTCTCTGTCCCCGGGAGTTGAGCATGATCAGGGGGGATAGGGTTGGTAGTTTCTGTTTGTCGTATATCTCTCCCGAAGCCTGGAAGGGGTCAAGACATTGGTTTCTTGGCCCTGGCCCCTTAGTTGGACTCCAAGGTGGGGGGTAAGGGAGAGATGAACATACTAAACTAAACATGGCTTTATCAAAAAATATCCCCCCAAAAGGAAGAGGAGGCAGCATCCCCTATTTCAGGGGAACGTTATTCTGACAGCGATTCTGACACGGAGGTACGACAGAGAACAGGTTTCTGGGCTTCCTGGCTCGTGGTGGAAGGGACGGAGCAGGAAAGACCCCTTTCAGCTCTGAGCCCTTTTGCTATTCAAAAGGGCTTTCAAGGCTTAGCAGGTGACCCTCAGTCCGTCAAAAGGTTGAGGAATGGATCGTTTCTAGTTCAATGTCGATCAAGAAAACAATCTGAACAGCTGTTGAGGGCAACAAATTAGTGGATAGGGAGATCAGGGTGACTCCCCAAAACAGTTAAATTCATCGAAAGGTGTGATTCGCTGCAGAGATCTAACGGGTTGTCTCAGAGGCAGAAATAAAAACGGAACTGGCGTCCCAGGGTGTGACGGAGGTGCGCAGGGTGACAGTCAAGAAAAGGTGCAGAGAGAGTGGCCACCAACACCCTCTTTCTGACCTTCTGCAACCCTGTGCTGCCTCCGGTCATCAAGTGGCTACCTGAACGTCCGTGTTCAGCTGTATGTCCCGTCCCGTTGAGATGCTTCAGGTGCCGAGGTTTGGACATGTCAGAGACCGCTGTTCTGGGCAGGAGGTGTGCGGTGTTTGCTGCAAGGCAATCCATGATGGCCGTGCAAAGATCCGGCACATTGTGCTAACTGCGGTGGCGGATCATCCCTCCTCTTCAAGAAACTGTCCTCTTTGGTTCAGGAATCCACATTCAACGAATAAAAACAGAAAGATGATCTCCTTTTTTGAAGCCCGCAAGCAGGTTGTGGGCAGTCAGACTCCAACAGCTTCATATGCTTCGGCCGTAAAGACGGTTCCCGCAGTTCCCACTCGATCAGTCTGCTGTCAGACTGATGACTTTACGTTTTCAAAGACATGCAAGTCAGAACTGTTAACTCTGGTGGAAGCAGGTCCACCACCTTCCAACCCAAGGTGACTGCCCCTGGTGGAGGCAAAAAATCCGCCACCCCTCAGACTGCCCAGCAGTCTACAACATCTGCTGCTGGGCAGACTAAAAACACCAGCAATTCCGCTCGAACTCCCCTATCCAGTGCCCGTGCAGGCAAGGGAGTCCACCCAGCGTGGAGATGGTGGAGATGAAGAAGAAACCTCCACATCTCCCAAATCCAGACCTCCACCATCTCCAAACTCCAGGCCTTTGTCACCTGCGGGCAAGTCTGCCAGCAGGTCCAAAGACCAACACAGTCCCAGTGAAACTAAATAATAAATTCTCTCCATTGGACGCAGACGTTGAGGAGAGATGACCTGATCTCTCTCCTTTTCGCCCTCTGCACCATGGATAATACAATATTCCATTGGAATATCCGTGGTCTAAATTCCAACTTCGAGGAGCTGCAGCTTCTGTGTCAGTCTCTAAAAACCTTCCGTCGTGGCTCTTCAAGAAACTCAAATTCAAAGCCAGAAGACCTTAACTCTTTTCTGGCTTTAATATTCTTTCAAAACCTGCACAACCATCCACGTTGGACTGTCGGGCGGTGTTGCCCTTCTCCTACATAAAACTTTGTTGTATAGTCCTGTCGCTCTGTCTACCTCCCTTCAGGCTGTTGCTGCGAGAGTCACTCTCCTCAAGACTGTCACAATTGCTCACTGTATCTGGCCACCTTATGTCCCGTTTGTCGTCGGACCTTGTCAGTTGAATTAGAGATTCTCGACCATTTTTTGCTGTTGGGTGACTTTTTATGGTCCAAATCCTCTTTGGGTTGTGTCAGTCGTCATTCCAGAGGTCTGCTAATTGAGGATGTCCTGTAGGATTTAGATTTGTGTTGTCTGATCGAAGGTTCTTGCCATCTTACCTCCACTCTTCCACAGGTTCACTTTCTGTGTTTAGATTTGTCGGTTTGTGACCCTCGCTGGTCCTTGGACTTTGAAGTGGTCTGTCCATGACGTCTGCACGAAGTGACCATTTCACCTGTCTTCTCCATCGGGGGTTGCGACCTAGTCGTGGTCAGGAGGTTGCGTGTGTCAGTGATCCCATAGGCTTTGCTGGCGGGGGCATCATTATTGTAGATTGGCTGGTTTTCTTCCAAATGCTTCTAGGTCCGAGAAGCTAAGATGCTGTCTGGCCTATGCATACGTGGTAAGGAGTTGATGCCCTGGTAGGGCTTCCCCATGTCAGATAGGCTAAGGTTGAGGATCTGACTAAAGAGTAAAAAAACCCGCCTTTTCCTTTTCTTGTTTCTGCTTTTTTTGCCCTGTTTCTTCTTCGTCTCCTTCATGTCTTCTTTTTCACATCCCTTTTCTCTCTGTGGTCTCTTAAGATCCGCCGTGTTTGCTGTGCGGTGCGACCTGTGTACGGAGGGGGAATGAGATCCTGGTGATTGAGAGGGCCAGCGTCTCTCAACAATCACTTTGGCTTCGGAACCTCTCCTTAGACAGGGAAGTACACTTTGGCCGGGTGTATCTAATCGGCTCCCTTCTGGGGCTGGGTCCATACAGGGCATTTCTCCGGCGGCCAAGACTAACCCATGTAGTGTTCAGCTCTTGTTTCCGGGAGTTGGGCAGATAGGGGGGATTGGGTTGGTAGGGTTTTGTCTGTTGTATTCTCTCCTGAAGCCTGGACGGGGTAAGTCAGTGATTCTTGGCCTGGCCTTAGTTGACTCCAGGTGGGTGGTAAGGGAGGGATGAAATATAATAAAATAAACATGGCTTTTTCAAAAAAAAAATATCCCCCCCAAAAGGAAGAGTGAAGGAGCATCCTTTTTCAGGGGACTTTCAAAAGCAGCGATTCTCTGATACTGAGGTACGACAGAAGACAGGTTTTCTGGGCTTCCTGGCTCGTGATGGAAGGGACGGGCAGGAAAGACCCCTTTAATCTCTGAGCCCTTTTGCCATCCAAAAGGCTTTCAGTCTAGCAGGTGACCGCCTCGTCAAGTTCAAGGTTTGAGGAATGGCTCATTCTAATTCCTGTGCATTCCCCCCGCAATTCTGAAACAGCTGTTCTCGCCCCCGCAATTGGACAGGGAGTATCAGGGTGATTCTCATAAACAGTAAATTCGTCAAAAGGTGTGATTCGGCTGCGAAATTATCAGGGGTTCAGAGGACAGAGATCAAGACGGAACTTGGGTCCCAAGGTGTGACGGAGGTGCGCAGGGTGTACGTTAAGAAAGGTTCAGAGAGAGTGGACCCCCAACCCCTTTCAGACGTGCTGCAACCTGTGCTGCTCCGGTGTCTTCAAAAGTCGGTTACCTTAATGTTCATGTTCTCTGTATGTACCGTCCACGTTAAGGTGTTTCAGATGCACAGAAAAGGTTTGGACACCTTGTCAAGAGACGCTGTTCTGGGAGGAGGTGTGCGGTGTTTGCTGCAAGGCATCCCATGATGGGGCGTTGCAAAAGATCCGGACATTGTGCTAACTGCGGGCGCGAATCCCCTCCTCTTCAAGAAACTGACTCTTTTATTCAAGAATCCACAATAAAAGAGTTCACCCCAGCACGCGCTCTCCTTTTTGAGGCCCGCAAACAGGTTGTGGGCAGTCAGACGCCCACAGCATCTTCATTTGCTTCGTGGCCGTAAAGAAAAATTTTCCACATCGGTCCGGTCTGCTGCCAGACTGATGATTTATCTTTTCCAAGACACTGCAAGGAAGAACTGTCAGCTCTGGTGGAAGCAGGTCACACTCCACCCACAGTGAATGCCCCTGGTGGCAGGCAAAAAAATCTGCACCCTCAGCACTGCCCGCAGTTACAACATCTGGATGATGGGCAGATAAAAAACCAGCACCCGCACCTCGAACTCCTTCTGTCCAGTGAGTGGCGGGAAAGGGAGGTTTCAAACCCAGTGTGGAGATGGTTGGAGATGAGGAAGAAACCTCCACATCTCCCAAATTCAGAACTCACCATCTCCAAACTCCAGGCCTTTGTCACCTTGTGGGCCAAGTCTGCAGCAGGTCCAAAGTAACACCACAGTCCAGTAAAACTAACTAATAAATTCGTCCTTAGAAGCGGACGTTTTGAAGAGGAGATGACCTGATTTCTTACTTTTGCCTATGCACATGGAGTACAATATTCATTGGATATCCGTGGATTAAATTCAAAATTTGAGGAGCTGCAGCTTCTGTGTCAATCCTAAAACCTTCGTCGTGGGCTCTTCAAGGAAATTCAAATTCAAAGCCAGAAGACTATTAATCTTTCTGGTTTATATATTCTTTCATAAAACCTGCTAAAACCTTCCACGTTGGGACTGTCGGGCGGTGTTTGCCCTTCTCCTACACAAATCTTGGTGTATAGTCCTTGTCACTCTGTCTACCTCCCTTCAGGCCATAGCACGAGAGGTAGTCCAATCTCCAAAGACTGTGGACAATTGTTCCCTTTATCTCTCACCTTCTGTCCCGGTTTGTACGTTCAGGACCTTGTCAGGTCTGATAGAAGAACTTCCTCGGACCTTTTTTGCTGTTGGGTGACTTTAACGGGTTCACAAATCCTCTTTGGGGTAGTGGCCAGTACGTTTCATCCAGAGGTTTGCTAATTGAGGGATATGTCCCTTTCAGATTTGGATTTGTGTGTCTCTTGAACGCGGTTCTGCACTTATCTCCACTTTCCACAGGTTCTTTTCGTGCTTTGATTTTGTCGGTTTGTGACCCTCGCTGTGGTCATGGACATCGCGTGGTCTGTCCATGACGATTGCAGGACGTGACATTTCCCTGTTCTTTTACAGCCCCTTTTTAACTGAAACGCCTCTGTCTCTCAACATCTTCATTTATATAGAAAGCAAACTGGGATCTATTTGCAACCACTATTCAAAAGAATTCCAGACAATGATTTTTTTAGAGTTCCAGACCCAGCAGGAATTCACTGTCTAACTCCGTGATAAGTGTGCTAAAGCTTGTATTTCCAGTGGTCTTCCGATAAACTTCAACTGCATAAACTACCTGGTCAATTCAGACTGCCAACAAATTTCAAAAGTTTCGCAAACAGGCTCAGGTCGGGTTTATACCAACGACCTTTTCAGGTCCAACCGCTATGAGGTCCCATCAGAAAACTCCGTGCGACAATCGAGGGGACAACATGTTCAAATCAGTAAACGATCGGTCATGGAGAAACTTTGCTCAGGGCTGACATCTAAAACTTCCAAAGAAAAAAGTTTTGGAACATCATTAGAAAAATCAAAGGAAGAAAAGAAAGACACCACCCCTCCATCATCATTGAAATTCTGATTGCTCTGAATCACTGACAAACAGCTGTTGCAATCTGTTGGCCTCCACCATCCAACAGAACTCCTCTTCTTCAAATAAAATCTTGCAGTCTTTTTATGAAAAACGAGGTTAGAGAGATAATCCTATTACAATTTTCACACAGACACTCTGAAACCTATACTCTTCCTTTTTCAATCGTTGAACTCAAAATCAGCCTTAGAAACCTGCACGATTCTGCCCCTGGTCTGGATGACATTCATTATCAGGTTCCGTGTAACATTTTCCGGAATGCTGTCTTCAGGACTCGTCTCAGTCTATAACATATCTGGACTCAGGGTCTTTCCGCCCTCTGGCAGGAAAGCCCTGATCATTCCCATCCAAAGCCTGGAAAAGGAACTTACAACCCTTCCAACTATCGCCAATTCGCTCTGACCAGCTGCCTCTGTAAGCTGATGGAAATAGATGGCAACTCCGTCTGAGTGTGGAAGTGGAAACGATGGTCTTTTTGGCCAGTGAACAGTGCGGTTTCGGAAGTACACTCGTCGGTTTTGACCATCTTAATCCGTCTGGATAACCACCATCCGCAATTGCTTTGTTTACATGCAAGCACGTGTGTTTTTTTTACTCGAAAAGGCGTTCGACACAGTGGAAAGCAGGGAAGTCTCATGGACCTGCAAGACTTGGTTTTAGGGGTCACTGCCTTGTTCATTCAAACTTTTAGCGTTCGGACAGTTCCAGGAGCGTGTTGGCACACACACCTCGAAATCTGGGCAGGAGTTGGGTGTTCCTCAGGGGAGCATCCTTTCTCCGCCCTTATCAGCATTATTATAAATGACATTGGCCAATCGGTAGAATGGGCACCGCGACCTCCTCTGTGTGTTGCTGACTTTGCGTGTATGCCAGTTGGAGCTTCTTACCACAGTGTACAGCGTCGATCCAACTTCTGCGTCACAGATCCAAACTGTGGGACGAGGAAAACGGGTTTACCTTTCCGTACCTCAAATCAGTCAATTCATTTCCACAATTTTCTGTCGATTCTTTGATGATCCTGAAATTCGTCTGGACAAGTCCACCATTCCAGTTGAAAAGAAGCAAATTCAGGGGTGTTATTTTTGACCAAAAAACTCTACTTTCTCAGAACATCAAAAAACTCAAAACTTTTGGCCAGAAAGCTCTGAATATTCTGGCGGGTCGTTAGCACACAACGACTGGGGGCTGATAAGAAAAACTTTGCTGCCCTGCACCTCTACGAGCTTGGGTCCGTTCCAAATCTAGGACTACGGTGGTGCTGTGTACGGCTCCGCAAGACCCTCTTACTCTAACTCTTGGAGACCCTATCCAACATCAAGGGCTTCGTCTCTGTCTTGGTGAGTTCCGCACTCCCCTGTGTACAGCCGTACGCAGAGGGGGGTGAACTTCATTGTCAACGCAGGTGAAACTGTCTTTGATTATTATTCCAACTGGTTCTCAGAACCGCAGAATCATGCTATGACTGGTGTCTTTGTCTTCCGCTTCAAGTAAGTTTGAAAACAACCCCGAAGTATTCCGCGTGCTTTGGTCTTCGTATGCAGCCTCACGTGCGGAATTGAGTCTAGACTAGGAGTTTGTGTCGGGATTTTTCTAAGTTTCCGGATCAACTCCGGGACTTCTTCACGCCAGAGTGATTCGTTTTCGATCTTTGCAGCTTTTCGCAAAGATGTCTACCAGCTCTCTGGCGTACACGGCTTTGTTTGCTGCGCTCTGTTCCAAATTCCCCATCCTATCAACAAAGTTTTCACTTGACGGTTCCAAGTCTGGAAGAGGGAGTGGCCTGTGCAGCCTACTGCCTGGGGGCTGCTTCTCAGATACTGTTGAAACATATCCATTCAGATGCTTCTGTATATTTGCTGAACTTACTGCTCTGGTACTGGCTTTGAAAGAGAATCTCACATTCTTCAAAGTGGACTTTCTGGTGCTGTCGGTTCCGCTTTCAGCTTTTTGGAAGGCCATAGCAGGCCGCAACCTTCAGCATCAGATCAATTTGATTTCTTTGAACTTTTTCTAGCAAGTTGGAAGGCGGCACGGTTAAACATTTACTCTAGCATGGGTTCCTGCGTAATGTTGGATCGGCGGGAACGAAATGGTTGATCGTTTAGCCAAGAACGCCACAGAGAGAAAACTGTCCAACATATATATCCCTGTTTCAGATGTGAAACCAAAGTTTAGATTATGTGAGAGACTCTGCAGAGGAGGCTTGGAACACCACAGACTGAGTAACAAACTCTTTCAGATCCGTCAAAACCTTAAGGATTCCTCCCATCCACGTCGGGAGGTCGTAAAGTGGAACGGTTCTGTGCCGGCTGCACACGGCATTGTATTTTACCCTTATGCTTACCTTTTAAAGAGTGTGAAGTCGTGGTGCTTTCATGTCATGCGCCACTCACAATGAAAATGTTCTTTTAGAGTGGTGGGACTTGCACGATGTGAGACCAAAACATTTTACAGCGGAGTCCATGAAGATCATGGTCAGGGATTCCCGCCGGATGTGATCCTTGGTTTTTGAGGAGACGATTAATATTTTTCATCTGATTAAGATTTTTACGGAAGAAAGATTTTTAAAGAAGTTCTGGTGCGTTTTGTGACGATGTCATTTAATGAGATGTATGAAAGTGGGTTTTTTTTTTATTTTTTTTTTTTAGATGATGGGTGAGATGATTTTAAGTGGTTGACAGCCCTGGATATGGCCCTTTGCGGTCGGCTGGGCTATAAGCAAAATTTATCTTATCTTATCTTATCCTAGTTGCTGGTCAGGACTGATGACTTTACGCTTGCGAAGACACTGCAGTACGAACTGTCAAACTCTGGTGGAAGCAGGTCCCACCACTCTCAACCCAAAATGGACTGCCTGGTGGAGCAAAAATCCCCACCCCTCTGACTGCTCGCAGTCTACCCCAACATTGATGCTGGGCGATTAAAAAACAGCAATACCCCCTCGAACTCCTCTGTCCAGTTGCCCGTTGCGGGCAAGGGAGTTCAACCCAGGTGTGGAGGGTGTGTGGAGATGGAGGAAGAAACTCACGTCTCAAATCCAGACACCTTCACCTGTTGGCAATGTCTGCCAAGCAGCCTGTAGACAACATACTCAGTGAAAATAAATAAACAAAAATTCACTCATTGCAGCAGAGTTGAGGAGGAGATGATGATCTCTCTCTTTCACCCTCTGCACATGGATCGTACATATTCCATAGGAAGATCCGTTGGACTTAATTCAACTTTGATGGAGCTGCTGTTCTGTGTCATCTCTAAAACCTTCCCTCGTGGCTCTTCAGGAAACTCAAATTCAAAGCCAGAAGACCTTTAATCTTTCTGGCTTTAATATTCTTTCAAAACCTGCACAACCATCCACGTTGGGACTGTCGGGCGGTGTTTGCCCTTCTCTACACAAAACTTTGCTGTATAGTCCTGTCGCTCTGTCTACCTCCCTTCAGGCTGTAGCTGCGAGAGTCACTCTCCACAAGACTGTGACAATCTGTTCTCTTTATCTACCTCCTTCTGTCCCGGTTTGTCGTCAGGACCTTGTCAGTCTGATAGGTGAACTTCCTCGACCTTTTTTGCTGTTGGGTGGACTTTAACGGTCACAATCCTCTTTGGGGTAGTGTCAGTTCGTCATCCAGAGGTCTGCTAATTGAGGATGTCCTTTCGGATTTGGATTTGTGTTGTCTGAACGACGGATCTGCAACTTACCTCCACTCTTCCACAGGTTCACTTTCGTGTTTAGATTTGTCGGTTTGTGACCCCTCGCTGGTCCTGGGACTATGAGTGGTCTGTCCATGACGATCTGCACGGAAGTGACCATTTCCCTGTCCTTCTACAAACCTGTAATAACTGAACACGTCTCTGTCTCTCAACATCTAAAATTATAAGAAAGCAAACTGGGATCTATTTGCAGCCACTATTTCTAAGGCATTCCAGGACGTGATTTTCTCAGAGTCCGGACCCAGCAGAATCACTGACAACACTGTGATCAAGTGTGCTAAAGCTTGTATTCCAGTGTCTGCCGATAAACTTCAAATGCCAAAAACACCCCTGGTTTGATTCAGACTGCCAACAAATTTCCAAAGTTAGAAAACGGGCTCAGCGTCATGTGTACCATCGACCTTCGGGTCCAACGCTCGAGCCCATCAGAAACTCGAGCTAATTCGAGACACACTTTTAACATCAGTAAACGTCGGTCCTGGAGAAGTTTCTGCTCCAGGCTGACGTCGAAAACTTCCAAGAAAAAAGTGTGGAACATCATTAAAAAATCAAGGGAAGAACAACCGTTCCCACTGTGAACCATCTCAAGTTTGCTGACTCTTTAATAACAGAGAAAAAAGCAGTTGCTAATCTGCTGGCTTCAACCATAGAAAAGAATTCCTCCTCTTCTAACAAATCAACCACTTTTGTCAAAAATAAAACCTTAAAGAAAAATCACCCTGCAAACTTTTCGTCAGACAACATGGAAGACTACAACTACAATCTTCCTTTCACGTTAAACGAGCTGAAATCTGCCTTACTCTCTTGCAGCGATTCCTCTCCAGGTCTAGATGAAATCCATTATCAACTCTTGAAACATCTTCCGCAAATAGGTCTGAACATCCTGCTACAGGTATACAACCATGTGTGGACTACTGGTTTCTTTCCACCTTCTTGGCGGAAAGCCCTCATTATTCCAATTCCCAAACCTGGAAAAGATCTTTCTAACCCATCAAACTACCGTCCCATAGCTTTGACCAGCTGTGTTTGTAAATTGATGGAAAAAAAAGGTCAATGCTAGGCTCATGTGGAAACTCGAAACGATGGCCTTTTGGCGAAAGAACAGTGTGGTTTCCGCAAACATCGGTCTACAGTTGACCATTTGATTCGTCTGGAATCTACACTTCGGAACGCTTTTTTGAACAGAGAGCATGCAGTGGCAATTTTTTTCGACTTAGAGAAGGCCTACGATACCACCTGGAAGTCGGGGATACTTCATGATCTCCACGATCTGGGTTTTCGAGGTCATCTTCCGCTTTTTATTCAAAATTTTTTGGCAGAACGACAGTTTCAGGTCCGGGTTGGCACCACTCTCTCTGATGTCCACGAGCAGAGTTGGGTGTTCCACAGGGGAGCATACTGTCTCCTGCCCTCTTTAGTATTAAAATCAACAACATTGTGAAATCAGTTCAGCAGGGTTCAGACTGCTCATTGTTTGTGGATGATTTTGCTGTCTACGCAACTGGAAGCCTGTACCCGAGTGTCCAGCGCAGGCTCCAGCTTTGCGTAGATAAAATCCATCAGTGGGCAGATGAAAACGGTTTCTACCTTTTCTCAACAAAGACGCAGTGTATTCACTTCCATAATTTCCGTCAGTTTTTTCCAGATCCTGAACTTCAAGTAGGGAAATCTCCCATTCCAGCTGTTAAAGAGGCCAAATTTTGGGAGTCATTTTTGACAAAAACTTAACTTTCTCAGCCATATTAAAAACTCAAAACTGCTTGCCAAAAGGCACTGAATATTCTGCGGGTCGTAGCACACACCGACTGGGGCTGATAAGAAAACTTTGTTGCACCTCTACAGAGCCCTGGTCCGTTCCAAACTGGACTACGGTTGTGCTGTGTACGGCTCCGCAAGATCATCTTACCTCAAACTCTTGGACCCTATCCACCATCAAGGGCTTTGTCTCTGTCTTGGAGCGTTCCGCACCACCCCTGTGTACAGCCTGTACGCAGAGGCGGGTGAACCTTCACTGTCCAACCGCAGGCTGAAACTGTCTTTGAATTATTACATCCGACTGTTCTCAGAACCGCAGAATCCTGCCTATGACTGTGTCTTTGACCCTCAGTTTCAAAACAAATTCGAAACCAACCCTAACTGTATTCCGCCGTTTGGTCTTCGTATGCAGCCTCACGTGCGGAATGCAGGTCTAGACCTAGGAGTTGTGTCGGATTTTTCCAAGTTTCCGGATCAACCTCCGTGGACCTTTTTCACACCAGAGATTGATTTCGATCTTGCAGCTTTTCGTAAAGAGTCTACCAGCTCTCTGGCGTACAAGGCGTTGTATGCTGAGCTCTGTTCGAAATTCCCATCCTATCAAAAAGTTTTCACTGACGGTTTTCCAAGTCTGAAGATGGAGTGGCCTGTGCAGCCTACTGCCCTGGGGCTCCTTCTCAGATACTGTTGGAACATATCCATTCCGATGCTTCTGTCTATTCTGCTGAACTTACTGCTCTGGTACTGGCTTTGAAGATAATTTCACATTCTTCGAAGAGGGATTTTCTGGTTCTGTCGGACTCGCTGTCAGCTTTGGAGGCCATAGCTGGCTGCAACCTTCAGCATCCAGAACTTTTACTTTTTTTTGAACTTTTTAGCAAGTTGAAGGCGGACGGTTACAACATTACTCTTGCTTGGGTTCCTGGTCATGTTGGCATCGGCGGGAACGAAATGGTTGATCGTTTAGCCAAGAACGCCACAAGAGAGAAACTGTCCAACACTTATATCCCCTGCTCAGATGTGAAACCCAAAATTAACGATTATGTGAGAGACCTCTGGCAGGAGGATTGGAACACACAGACGAATAACAAACTCTTTCAGATCCGTCCAAACCTTAAGGACTTCCTCCCATCCACGTCGGGTGGTCGTAAAGAGGAACGGTTCTGTGCCGGCTGCACACGGCCATTCGTATTTTACCCATTCTTACCTTTTAAAGAGTGAAGAAGCTCCGTGGTGCATTCCATGTCATGCGCCACTCACAATGAAACATGTTCTTTTAGAGTGTTGGGACTTGCACGATGTGAGACACAAACATTTTACAGCGAGTCCATGAAGATCCTGTTCAGGATGTCCCGCCTCAGACTGATCCTTGAGTTTTTGAGAGAGATTAACATTTTTCATCTGATTTAAGATTTTACGGCAGAAAGATTTTTAACAAAGTTTCTGGTGCGTTTGTAGACGATGTCATTTAACGAGATGTGTGAAAGTTGTTTTTTTTTTTTTTTTTTTTTTTTTAAATGACTGGTGAGTTGATTTTAACGTGGTTGACAGCCCTGATGTGGCCCTTTGCGGTCGGCTGGGCTATAAGCAACATTATCTTATCTTATCTTTATAACTAATTGTTAGGTCATTTACCTCATTGGTTTGTAATTGATTGTTAGGTCATTTACCTCATTGGTTTATAACTGATTGTTAGGTCATTTACCTCATTGGTTTATAACTGATTGTTCAGGTCATTTACCTCATTGGTTTATAACTGATTGTTAGGTCATTTACCTCATTGGTTTATAACTGATTGTTCAGGTCATTTACCTCATTGGTTTATAACTGATTGTTAGGTCATTTACCTCATTGGTTTGTAATTGATTGTTCAGGTCATTTACCTCATTGGTTTATAACATGATTGTCCAGGTCCTTTACCTCATTGGTTTATAACTGATTGTTAGGTCATTTACCTCATTGGTTTGTAATTGATTGTTCAGGTCATTTTACCTCATTAGGACTCCAAGGTGGGTGGGTAAGGGAGAGATGAAACATACTAAACTAAACATGGCTTTATCAAAAAACATCCCCCCCAAAAGGAAGAGGAAAACAGCATCCCCTATTTCGGGGGAAACCGTTATTCTGAAAGCGATTCTGACACGGAGGTACGACAGAGAACAGGTTTCTGGGCTTCCTGGCTCGTGGTAGAAGGGACAGAGCAGGAAAGACCCCTTTCCGCTCTGAGCCCTTTTGCTATCCAAAAGGGCTTTCAAGGCTTAGCAGGTGACCCTCAGTCCGTCAAAAGGTTGAGGAATGGTTCGTTTCTGGTTCAATGTCGATCAAGAAAACAATCCGAACAGCTGTTGAGGGCAACAAAATTATTTGGATAGGGAGATCAGGGTGACTCCCCACAAACAGTTAAATTCATCCAAAGGTGTGATTCGCTGCAGAGATCTAGGGTGTCTCAGAGGCAGAAATAAAAACGGAACTGGCGTCCCAGGGTGTGACGGAGGTGCGCAGGGTGACAGTCAAGAAAGGTGCAGAGAGAGTGGCCACCAACACCCTCTTTCTGACCTTCTGCAACCCTGTGCTGCCCCGGTCATCAAAGTTGGATACCTGAACGTCCGTGTTCACTGTATGTCCCGTCCCCTTTGAGATGCTTCCGGTGCCAGAGGTTTGGACATGTCAGAGACCGCTGTTCTGGGCAGGAGGTGTGCGGTGTTTGCTGCAAGGCAACCCATGATGGGCCGTGCAAAGATCCGGCACATTGTGCCAACTGCGGTGGCGACCATCCCTCCTCTTCACGAAACTGCCCTCTTTGGATTCAGGAATCCACTATCCAACGAATTAAAACTGAAAAGAAAATCTCCTTTTTGAGGCCCGTAAACAGGTTGTGGGCAGTCAGACGCCCACAGCATCTTCGTATGCTTCGGCCGTAAAGAAAGTATCCACTCGGTCAGTCTGCTGCCAGACTGATGAATTTATCTTTCAAAACACAAGGAAGAACTGTCGGCTCTGGTGGAAGCAGGTCCACCACCTCCCAAACCACAGTGAATGCCCCTGGTGGAGGCAAAAAATCCGCCACCCCTCAGACTCCCCCAGCAGTCTACAACATCTGCTGCTGGGCAGATTAAAAAACCAGCAATCCCCCCCTCGAACTCCTCTGTCCAGTGACCGTGCGGGCAAGGGAGTTCCACCCAGTGTGGAGATGGTGGAGATGGGAAGAAACCTCCACCGTCTCCCAAATCCAGACCTTCTTCGCCTGTTGGCAAGTCTGCCAGCAGGTCTGAAGAAACAACACAGTTCAGTGAAACTTCAAAATAAATTCACTCCATTAGAAGCAGACGTTGAGGAGGAGATGACCTGATTTCTCTCCTTTTCGCCCTCTGCACCATGGATAGTACAATATCCCATTGGAATATCCGTGGACTAAATTCCAACTTTGAGGAGTTACAGCTTCTGTGTCGATCTATAAAACCTTCCGTCGTGGCTCTTCAGGAAACTCAAATTCAAAGCCAGAAGACCTTTACTCTTTCTGGCTTTAATGTTCTTTCAAAACATGCACAACCATCCAGGGTTGGGACTGTCGGGCGGTGTTGCCCTTCTCCTACACAAAACTCTGTTGTATAGTCCTGTCGCTCTGTCTACCTCCCTTCAGGCTGTAGCTGCGAGAGTCACTCTCCACAAGACTGTGACAATCTGTTCCCTTTATCTCTCACTTCTGTCCCGGTTTGTCGTCAGGACCTTGTCAGTCTGATAAGAGAACTTCCTGACCTTTTTTGCTGTTGGGGTGACTTTAACGGTCACAACCCTCTTTGGGGTAGTGCCGGTACGTCATCCAGAGGTCTGCTGATTGAGGATGTCCTTTCGGATTTGGATTTGTGTTGTCTGAACGACGGATCTGCAACTTACCTCCACTCTTCCACAGGTTCACTTTCGTGTTTAGATTTGTCGGTTTGTGACCCCTCGCTGGTCCTGGACTATGAGTGGTCTGTCCATGACGATCTGCACGGAAGTGACCATTTCCCCTGTCTTACTACAACCCGTCATAACTGAACACGTCTCTGTCTCTCAACATCTAAATTACAAGAAAGCAAACTGGGATCTATTTGCAACCACTATTTCTAAAGAATTCCAGGACACTGACTTTCTTCAGAGTCCGGACCCAGCTGAATCACTGACTAACACTGTGATCAAGTGTGCTAAAGCTTGTATTCCAGTGTCTTCCGATAAACTTCAAATGCCAAAAACACCCTGGTTTGATTCAGACTGCCAACAAATTTCCAAAGTTAGAAAACGGGCTCCCGCGTCAGTGTACCAACGACCTTCGGGTCCCAACGCTCGAGCCCATCAAAAACTCCGTGCTAAATCTAGACACACTTTAAAATCGGTAAACGTCGGTCCTGGAGAAGCTTCTGCTCCAGGCTGACATCAAAAACTTCCAAGAAAAAAGTGTGGAACATCATTAAGAAAATCAAAGGGAAGAACACCTGTCCCACTGTGAACCATCTCAAGTTTTCGGATTCTTTAATAACAGAGAAGAAAGCAGTTGCTAATTGCTTGCTTCAACCATTGAAAAGAATTCCTCCTCTTCTAATAAATCTGCCACTTTTGTCAAATACAAAGCCCTAAAAGAAAAATCACCTGCAACTTTTCGTCCGACAACATGGAAGACTACAATCTTCCTTTCACGTTAAACGAGCTGAAATCTGCCTTGCTTTCTTGCAGCGATTCCTCTCCAGGAATAGATGAAATCCATTATCAGCTGTTGAAACATCTTCCGCTAGAAGGTCTGAACATACTGCTACAGGTCTACAACCATGTGTGGACTACAGGTTTTTTTCCACCCTCTTGGCGAAAAGCCCTTATTATTCCCATCCCCAAACCTGGAAAAGATCTTTCTAATCCTTCAAATTACCGTCCCATAGCTTTGACCAGCTGTGTTTGTAAATTGATGGAAAAAAAGGTCAATGCTAGCTCATGTGGAAACTTGAAACCCATGGCCTTTTGGGCGAAAGAACAGTGTGGTTTCCGCAAACATCGGACTACCGTTGACCATTTGATTCGTCTGGAATCTACACTTCGGAACGCCTTTCTGAACAAACAGCATGCAGTGGCAATTTTCTTTGACTTGGAGAAGGCCTACGATACCACCTGGAAGTCGGGGATACTTCATGATCTCCACGATCTGGGTTTTCGAGGTCATCTTCCGCTTTTTATTCAAAATTTTTTGGCAGAACGACAGTTTCAGGTCCGGGTTGGCACCACTCTCTCTGATGTCCACGAGCAGGAGTTGGGTGTTCCACAGGGGAGCATACTATCTCCTGCCCTCTTTAGTAATTAAGATCAACAACATTGTTCAATCAGTTCAGCAGGGTTCAGACTGCTCATTGTTTGTGGATGATTTTGCTGTCTACGCAACTGGAAGCCTGTACCCGAGTGTCCAGCGCAGGCTCCAGCTTTGCGTAGATAAAATCCATCAGTGGGCGGATGAAAACGGTTTCACCTTTTCTGCTACAAAAACCCAGGTATTCACTTCCATAATTTCCGTCAGTTTTTTTCCAGATCCGGAACTTCAAGTAGGGAAATCTCCCATTCCAGCTGTTAAAGAGGCCAAATTTCTGGGAGTCATTTTTGACCAAAAACTTAACTTTCTCAGCCATATTAAAAACCTCAAACTGCTTTTCCAAAAGGCACTGAATATTCTGCGGGTCGTAGCACACACACCGACTGGGGCGCTGATAAGAAAACTTTGTTGCACCTCTACAGAGCCCTGGTCCGTTCCAAACTGGACTACGGTTTGCTGTGTACGGCTCCGCAAGATCATCTTACCTCAAACTCTTGGACCCTATCCACCATCAAGGGCTTCGTCTCTGTCTTGGAGCGTTCCGCACCCCCCCTGTGTACAGCCTGTACGCAGAGGCGGGTAAACCTTCACTGTCCAACCGCAGGCTGAAACTGTCTTTGAATTATTACATCCGACTGTTCTCAGAACCGCAGAATCCTGCCTATGACTGTGTCTTTGACCCTCCGTTCCAAAGTAAGTTTGAAAATAACCCGAAATGTATTCCGCCGTTTGGGCTTCGTATGCAGCCTCACGTGCGGAATGCAGGTATAGATCTGGGAGTAGTTTCCGATTTTTCCAAGTTTCCGGATCAACCTCCATGGACCTTTTTTACACCAGAGATTCGTTTCGATCTTGCAGCTTTCCGTAAAGAGTCTACCAGCTCTCTGGCGTACAAGGCTTTGTATGCTGAGCTCCCGTTCCAAATTCCCATCCTATCAAAAAGTTTTCACTGACGGTTCCCAAATCTGAGGATGGAGTGGCCTGTGCAGCCTACTGCCCTGGGGCTCCTTCTCAGATATTGTTGGACATATACATTCAGATGCTTCTGTCTATTCTGCTGAACTTACTGCTGTATACTGGCTTTGAAGATAATCTCCCCCTTCTTCGAAGAGGGACTTTCTGGTTCTGTCGGATTCGCTGTCAGCTTTGGAGGCCATAGCTGGCCGCCCAAACCCTTTAGCATCCAGAACTTTTACTTTTTTTTGAACTTTTTTAGCAAGTTGAAGGCGGATGGTTACAACATTACTCTTGCTTGGGTTCCTGGCCATGTTGGCATCGGCGGGAACGAAATGGTTGATCGTTTAGCAAGAACGCCACAATAGAGAAACTGTCCCAAAACTTATATCCCCTGCTCAGATGTGAAACCCAAAATTAACGATTATGTGAGAGACCTCTGGAGGAGGATTGGAACACACAGACGAATAACAAACTCTTTCAGATCCGTTCCAAACCTTAAAGACTTCCTCCCATCTACGTCGGGTGGTCGTAAAGAGGAAACGGTTCTGTGCCGGCTGCACACCGGCCATTCGTATTTTACCATTCTTACCTTTTAAAGAGTGAAGAAGCTCCGTGGTGCATTCCATGTCATGCGCCACTCACAATGAAACATGTTCTTTTAGAGTGTTGGGACTTGCACGATGTGAGACACAAACATTTTACGGCAGAGTCCATGAGGATCCTGTTCAGGGATGTCCCGCCTGACGTGATCCTTGAGTTTTTGAGAGAGATTAACATTTTTCATCTGATTTAAGATTTTACGGCAGAAAGATTTTTAACAAAGTTTCTGGTGCGTTTGCAGACGATGTCATTTAACGAGATGTGTGAAAGTTGTTTTTTTTTTTTTTTTTTTTAATGACTGGTGAGTTGATTTTAACGTGGTGACAGCCCTGATGTGGCTCCTTGCGGTCGGCTGGGCTATAAGCAACATTATCTTATCTTATCTTATTTTACCTCATTAGTTTATAGCTGATTGTTAGGTGATTTACCTCACTAGTTTATAACTGATTGTTCAGGTCATTTACTTCATTGGTTTATAACTGATTGTTCAGGTCCTTTACCTAATTGGTTTATAACTAATTGTTAAGTTGTTTACCTCACTGGTTTATAACTGATTGTCCAGGTCATTTACCACATTAGTTTATAACTGATCGTTCAGGTCATTCACCTGATTAGTTTACAACTGATTGTTAGGTCATTTACCTCATTAGTTTATAACTGATTGTTAGGTCATTTACATCATTAACTAATTGTTAGGTCATTTACCTCATTGGTTTATCACTGATTGTTTCAGGTCATTTCCCTCATTGGTTTATCACTGATTGTTAGGTCATTTACCTCATTGGTTTATCACTGATTGTTCAGGTCATTTACCTCATTGGTTTATAACTGATTGTTCAGGTCATTTACCTCATTGGTTTATAACTGATTGTCCAGGTCATTTACCTTATTGGTTTATAACTGATTGTTAGGTCATTTACCTCATTGGTTTATAACTGATTGTCCAGGTCATTTACCTTATTGGTTTATAACTGATTGTTCAGGTCATTCACCTGATTAGTTTACAACTGATTGTTAGGTCGTTTACCTCATTAGTTTACAACTGATTGTTAGGGCCGTTTACCTCATTGGTTTATCACTGATTGTTAGGTCATTTACCTCATTGGTTTATCACTGACTGTTCAGGTCATTTACCTCATTGGTTTATAACTGATTGTTAGGTCATTTACCTCATTGGGTTATAACTGATTGTTCAGGTCATTTACCTCATTGGTTTATAACTGATTGTTAGGTCATTTACCTCATTGGTTTATCACTGATAGTTCAGGTCATTTACCTCATTGGTTTATCACTGATTGCTCAGGTCATTTACCTCATTGGGTTATAACTGATTGTTCAGGTCATTTACCTCATTGGTTTATAACTGATTGTTAGGTCATTTACCTCATTTTTTTATCATTGGTTGTTCAGGTCCTTTACCTCATTGGTTTATAACTGATTGTTAGCTTATTTACCTCATTGGTTTATAACTGATTGTTAGCTTATTTACCTCATTGGTTTATAACTGATTGTTCAGGTCATTTACCTCATCGGTTTATAACTGATTGTTAGCTTATTTACCTCATTGGTTTATAACTGATTGCCTCCGGGGGGTTGCGACCTTGTCGTGGTCGGAGGGTTTGCGTGGTCCAGTGATCCCTTAGGCTCTGCTGGCGGGGGCATCAATACTTGGAGATAGGCTGTTTTTTTCATACTGCTTCTAGGCCTGAGAGGTGCAGATGCTGTTTGGCCTAAGCGTAACGTGGTAAGGAGTTGATGCCCTGGTAGGGCTTCCCATGTCAGATAGGCTAAGGGTGAGGATCCTGACTAAGAGTAACCCGCCTTTCTCCTTTTCTTGTTTTCTGCCTCCCTTATTTGGCCCTTTTCTATCTTCGTCTCCCCTTCAAGTCTTCTTTTCCACACTCCTTTTCTCTCTGTGGTCTCCTTAAGATCCGCCGCGTTTGCCGTGCGGTGCGACCTGTGTCGGAGGGGAATGAGATCCTGGTGATTGAGAGGGCCAGCGCTCTCAACACATCACTTTGGCTCGGACCTCTCCTAGACAGGGAGTACACTTTGGCCCAGGTGTACTAATCGGCTCCCCTTCTTGGGGCTGGGTCAAAACAGGCATTTCTCCGGCTGGCCAAGGTAACCCCTGCAGTGCTCAGCTCTCTGTTCCCGGGAGTTGAGCATGATCAGGGGGGATAGGGTTGGTAGGTTTTTGTCTGTTGTATGTCTCTCCTGAAGCCTGGAAGGGGTCAAGATAGTGATTCTTGGCCCTGGCCCCTTAGTTGGACTCCAAGGTGGTGGGTAAGGGAGAGATGAAATTTTTGCCTATAAATATGACTTCCATTAAACATCATCCCCCCAAAAAAGAAAAGTTCCGTCATTTTCGCAAAGGTCGTCACAGGAGTCCGATGGAGACTCTGATTCTGAAAATGAAACAAGGCAGTTGTCAGGATTTTGGTCTTCTTGGTTGATCATGGAAAGTAAGGAGCAGGACAAACCTCTTTCAGCACTAAGCCCGTTTGCAATACAGAAGGGCTTCCAAGGTATTGCAGGAGACCCACAGTCCATAAAGCGACTCAGAAACGGCACCTTTCTCATCCAGTGTAAAAGTAAAAAACAATCAGTGCAGCTGCTGAAAGCTACAAAGCTTGTAGACCGAGAGATCCGGGTGACCCCCCATAAACAGCTGAATTCCTCTAAGGGAGTCATTCGATGCCCAGATCTTAGAGGAGTCTCAGAGGCAGAGATCAAAGCGGAACTGGCATCCCAGGGTGTGACAGAGGTGCATAGGGTGACAGTGAAAAAAAGGTGCAGAAAGAGTGGACACCAACACCCTCTTTCTGACATTCTGCAATCCTGTGCTGCCTCCTGTCATCAAGGTAGGATATCTGAATGTCCGTATACAAATGTATGTTCCGTCTCCAATGCGTTGCTTCAAATGCCAGAAGTTTGGTCATGTCAGAGACCGCTGTTCTGGGCAGGAGGTGTGTGGGGTTTGTTGCAAGGCAACCCATGATGGGCCGTGTAAAGACCCGGCGCATTGTGCAAACTGCGGTGGCGACCACCCCTCCTCTTCACGCAACTGCCCTGTCTGGAAACAAGAGTCAACCATCCAAAAGGTAAAAAACAGAAAAGAAGATCTCGTTTTTTGAAGCCCGCAGGCAAGTTGTTGGCAGTCAGACGCCAACAGCATCTTCATACGCTTCGGCGGTTAAAAAAAGTATCGACACGTTCAGTCTGCTGCCAGACTGACGATTTTACTTTCTCTAAAACTTTGCCAGGAAGACAGATAAGCTTTGGTGGAAGCAGGTCCACCACCTCCCAACCCACAGTGAATGCCCCTGGTGGAGGCAAAAAATCCGCCACCCCTCAGACTGCCCAGCAGTCTACAACATCTGCTGCTGGGCAGATTAAAAAACCAGCACCCGCAACTCGAACTCCTCTGTCCAGTGCCCGTGCGGGCAAGGGAGTTCAACCCAGTGTGGAGATGGTGGAGATGAGGAAGAAACCTCCACCATCTCCCAAATCCAGACCTCCACCATCTCCAAACTCCAGGCCTTTGTCACCTGCGGGCAAGTCTGCCAGCAGGTCCAAAGACCACCACAGTCCAGTGAAACTACAAAATAAATTCGCTCCATTAGATGCGGACGTTGAAGAGGAGATGACCTGATTTCTCTCCTTTTCGCCTCTGCACCATGGATAGTACAATATTCCATTGGAATATCCGTGGTCTAAATTCCAACTTCGAGGAGCTGCAGCTTCTGTGTCAGTCTCTAAAACCTTCCGTCGTGGCTCTTCAAGAAACTCAAATTCAAAGCCAGAAGACCTTTACTCTTTCTGGCTTTAATATTCTTTCGAAACCTGCACAACCATCCACGTTGGGACTGTCGGGCGGTGTTGCCCTTCTCCTACACAAAACTTTGTTGTATAGTCCTGTCACTCTGTCTACCTCCCTTCAGGCTGTAGCTGCGAGAGTCACTCTCCACAAGACTGTGACAATCTGTTCCCTTTATCTCTCACCTTCTGTCCCGGTTTGTCGTCAGGACCTTGTCAGTCTGATAGAAGAACTTCCTCGACCTTTTTTGCTGTTGGGTGACTTTAACGGTCACAATCCTCTTGTGGGGTAGTCACCCAGAGGTCTGCTGATTGAGGATGTCCTTTCAGACTGGGATTTGTGTTGTCTGAACGACGGATCTGCAACTTACCTCCACTCTTCCACAGGTTCACTTTCGTGTTTAGATTTGTCGGTTTGTGACCCCTCGCTGGTCCTGGACTATGAGTGGTCTGTCCATGACGATCTGCACGGAAGTGACCATTTCCCTGTCCTTCTACAACCTGTAATAACTGAACACATCTCTGTCTCTCCGCATCTAAATTATAAGAAAGCAAACTGGGATCTATTTGCAGCCACTGTTTCTAAGGAGTTCCAGGACACTGATTTTTTTCAGAGTCCGGATCCAGCTGAATCACTGACTAACACTATGATCAAATGTGCTAAAGCTGTATTCCAGTGTCTTCCGATAAACTTCAAATGCCCAAAACACCCTGGTTCGATTCAGAATGCCAACAAATTTCCAAAGTTAGAAAACGGGCTCAGCGTCAGGTATACCAACGACCTTCGGGTCCCAACGCTCGAGCCCATCAGAAACTCCGTGCTAAATCAAGACACACTTTTAAAATCAGTAAACGTCGGTCCTGGAGAAGCTTCTGCTCCAGGCTGACATCAAAAACTTCTAAGAAAAAAGTGTGGAACATCATTAAGAAAATCAAAGGGAAGAACACCTGTCCCACTGTGAACCATCTCAAGTTTTCGGATTCTTTAATAACAGAGAAGAAAGCAGTTGCTAATCTGCTTGCTTCAACCATTGAAAAGAATTCCTCCTCTTCTAATAAATCAGTCACTTTTGTCAAAAACAAAGCCCTAAAAGAAAAATCATCCTGCAACTTTTCATCCGACAACATGGAAGACTACAATCTTCCTTTCACATTAAACGAGCTGAAATCTGCCTTACTCTCTTGCAGCGATTCCTCTCCAGGTATAGATGACATTCATTATCAACTATTGAAACATCTTCCGCAAGAAGGTCTGAACATCCTGTTACAGGTATACAACCACGTGTGGACTACAGGTTGCTTTCCACCCTCTTGGCGGAAAGCCCTCATTATTCCCATCCCCAAACCTGGAAAAGATCTTTCTAATCCATCTAACTACCGTCCCATAGCTTTGACCAGCTGTGTCTGTAAATTGATGGAAAAAATGGTCAATGCTAGGCTCATGTGGAAACTCGAAACCGATGGCCTTTTGGCGAAAGAACAGTGTGGTTTCCGCAAACATCGTAGTACAGTTGACCATTTGATTCGTCTGGAATCTACACTTAGGAACGCTTTTTTAAACAGACAGCATGCAGTGGCAATTTTCTTCGACTTGGAGAAGGCCTACGATACCACCTGGAAGTCGGGGATACTTCATGATCTCCACGATCTGGGTTTTCGAGGTCATCTTCCGCTTTTTATTCAAAATTTTTTGGCAGACCGACAGTTTCAGGTCCGGGTTGGCACCACTCTCTCTGATGTCCACGAGCAGGAGTTGGGTGTTCCCCAGGGGAGCATACTGTCTCCTGCCCTCTTTAGTATTAAAATCAACAACATTGTGAAATCAGTTCAGCAGGGTTCAGACTGCTCATTGTTTGTGGTATGATTTTGCTGTCTACGCAACTGGAAGCCTGTACCCGAGTGTCCAGCGCAGGCTCCAGCTTTGCGTAGATAAAATCCATCAGTGGGCGGATGAAAACGGTTTCACCTTTTCTGCTACAAAAACCCAGTGTATTCACTTCCATAATTTCCGTCATTTTTTTCCAGATCCTGAACTTCACGTCGGGAAATCTCCCATTCCAGCTGTTAAAGAGGCCAAATTTCTGGGAGTCATTTTTGACCAGAAACTTAACTTTCTCAGCCACATCAAAAACCTCAAAACTTCTTGCCAGAAAGCTCTGAATATTCTGCGGGTCGTAGCGCACACAGACTGGGGCGCTGATAAGAAAACTTTGCTGCACCTCTACAGAGCCCTGGTCCGTTCTAACTGGACTATGGTTGTGCTGTCTACGGCTCCGCAAGACCCTCTTACCTCAAACTTTTGGACCCTATCCACCATCAAGGGCTTCGTCTCTGTCTTGGAGCGTTCCGCACCACCCCTGTGTACAGCCTGTACGCAGAGGCGGGCGAACCTTCGTTGTCCAACCGCAGGCTGAAACTGTCTTTGAATTATTACATCCGACTGTTCTCAGAACCGCAGAACCTGCCTATGACTGTGTTTTGACCCTCCGTTCCAAAGTAAGTTTGAAAATAACCCGAAATGTATTCCGCCGTTTGGGCTTCGTATGCAGCCTCACGTGCGGAATGCAGGTATAGAACTGGGAGTAGTTTCCGATTTTTCCAAGTTTCCGGATCAACCTCCATGGACCTTTTTTCACACCAGAGATTCGTTTCGATCTCGCAGCTTTCCGTAAGGAGTCTACCAGCTCTCTGGCGTACAAGGCTTTGTATGCCGAGCTCTGTTCCAAATTCCCATCCTATCAAAAAGTTTTCACTGACGGTTCCAAGTCTGAGATTGGAGTGGCCTGTGCAGCCTACTGCCCTGGGGCTCCTTCTCAGATATTGTTGGAACATATACATTCAGATGCTTTGTCTATTCTGCTGAACTTACTGCTCTAGTACTGGCTTTGAAGATAATCTCCCATTCTTCGAGGAGGGACTTTCTGGTTCTGTCGGATTCGCTGTCAGCTTTGGAGGCCATAGCTGGCCGCAACCTTCAGCATCCAGAACTTTTACTTTTTTTTGAACTTTTTAGCAAGTTGAAGGCGGACGGTTACAACATTACTCTTGCTTGGGTTCCTGGCCATGTTGGCATCGGCGGGAACGAAATGGTTGATCGTTTAGCCAAGAACGCCACAAGAGAGAAACTGTCCAACACTTATATCCCTGCTCAGATGTGAAACCCAAAATTAACGATTATGTGAGAGACCTCTGGCAGGAGGATTGGAACACACAGACGAATAACAAACTCTTTCAGATCCGTCCAAACCTTAAAGACTTCCTCCCATCTACGTCGGGTGGTCGTAAAGAGGAAACGGTTCTGTGCCGGCTGCACACCGGCCATTCGTATTTTACCCATTCTTACCTTTTAAAGAGTGAAGAAGCTCCGTGGTGCATTCCATGTCATGCGCCACTCACAATGAAACATGTTCTTTTAGAGTGTTGGGACTTGCACGATGTGAGACACAAACATTTTACAGCGGAAGTCCATGAAGATCCTGTTCAGGGATGTCCCGCCTGACGTGATCCTTAAGTTTTTGAGAGAAATTAACATTTTCATCTGATTTAAGATTTTACGGAAGAAAGATTTTTAACAAAGTTTCTGGTGCGTTTGTAGACGATGTCATTTAACGAGATGTGTGAAAGTGTGTGTGTTTTTTTTTTTTTTTTTTTTTTTTTTTTTGTTTTTTTTTAAATGATGGTGAGTTGATTTTAACGTGGGTGACAGCCCTGATGTGGCCCTCTGCGGTCGGCTGGGCTATAAGCAACATTATCTTATCTTATAACTGATTGTTCAGGTCCTTTACCTCATTGGTTTATAACTGATTGTTAGCTATTTACCTCATTGGTTTATAACTGATTGTTAGCTTATTTACCTCACTGGTTTATAACTGATTGTTCAGGTCATTTACCTCATTGGTTTATAACTGATTGTTAGGTCATTTACCTCATTGGTTTATAACTGATTGTTAGGTCATTTACCTCATTGGATTGTAACTGATTGTTAGGTCATTTACCTCATTGGTTTATAACTGATTGTTAGGTGATTTACCTCACTGGTTTATAACTGATTGTTCAGGTCATTTACTTTATTGGTTTATAACTGATCGTTAGGTTATTTACCTCATTGGTTTATAACTGATTGTTCAGGTCCTTTACCTCATGGTTTGTAACTGATTGTTCAGGTCATTTACCTCATTGGTTTATAACTGATTGTTCAGGTCCTTTACCTCATTGGTTAATAACTGATTGTTAGCTTATTTACCTCGTTGATTTATAACTGATTGTTGTTGTCCTTTACCTCATTGATTTATAACCGATTGTTAGGTCATTTACCTCATTGGTTTATAACTGATTGTTCAGGTCATTTACCTCATTGGTTTATAACTGATTGGCAGGTCATGTTCAGGCTTTACCTCATTGGTTTGTAACTGATTGTTAGGTCATTTACCTCATTGGTTTATAACTGATTGTTCAGGTCATTTACCTCACTGGTTTATAACTGATTGTTCAGGTCATTTACTTTATTGGTTTATAACTGATCGTTCAGGTTATTTACCTCATTGGTTTATAACTGATTGTTCAGGTCCTTTACCTCATCAGCTTGGTTTGTGAACTGATTGTTAGAGTCAATTTACATCATTCCCGTATTATAATACTGATTCTGTGTCCAAGGTCCTTTAACCTCACTGCGATACTTTATACTGATGTGTTAGCATTAGTTATCGCGTTGATTTATAACTGATTGTCTGTTGTCCTTTACCTCATTGATAAATTATAACCGAAAATTGATTAGGTCGATTGTAGCTCATTGGTTTATAACTGATGATGTTCAGGGCCTTTACCTCTTGGTTTATCAACTGATTGTTCAGGTGGCCTGCAGTTCAGGTCATTTACCTCATTGGTTTTATTTACTGAATTGTTTAGGTCATTTACTACATGGTTTATGAACTGATTGTTTCCAGGTCAGTTTATCTTATTGGAAATTTATAACTGATTGTTCAGGTCATTTACATATGGTTTATAAACTGATTGTCAGGTAATTTAACCTAGTTGCGTTTATAACTGATTGTTAGGTCATTTACCCTCATTGGTTTATAACTGATTGTGCAGGTCATTTACCTTATTGGTTTATAACTCATGTGTATTTTCACAGAGATCAATAGAATAATCTACTGGTGAGTTGATTTTAACGTGGGTGACAGCCCTGATGTGGCCCTTTGCGGTCGGCTGGGCTATAAGCAACATTATCTTATCTTATCTTACCAATAGAATAATCTGCCAGCTAGTGTGTGTCTTCACAGAGATCATAGAGTAATCCACCATAGAGTAATCCATCAGCCAGTGTGCATCTTCACAGAGATTAATAGAGTAATCATCAGCTAGTGTGTATCTTCAGTGAGATCAGTAGAGTAATCCATCAGCCAGTGTGCATCTTCACAGAGATCAGTAGAGTAATCCATCAACTAGTGTGTATCTTCACAGAGATCAATAGAGTAATCATCAGCTAGTGTGTATCTTCAGTGAGATCAGTAGAGTAATCCATCAGCCAGTGTGCATCTTCACAGAGGTCAGTAGAGTAATCCATCAACTAGTGTGTATCTTCACAGAGATCAATAGAGTAATCATCAGCTAGTGTGTATCTTCAGTGAGATCAATAGAGTAATCCATCAGCCAGTGTGCATCTTCAGAGATCAATAGAGTAATCCATCAGCCAGTGTTTATCTTCACAGAGATCAATAGAGTAATCCATCAGCTAGTGTGCATCTTCACAGAGATCAATAGAGTAATCCATCAGCCAGTGTGCATCTTCACAGAGATCAATAGAGTAATCCATCAGCTAGTGTGCATCTTCACAGAGAGATTAATAAAATAATCCATCAGCCAGTGTGCATCTTCACAGAGATCAATGGAGTAATCCATCAGCTAGTATGCATCTTCACAGAGAGATTAATAGAGTAATCCATCAGCCAGTGTGCATATTCACAAAGAGATCAAGAGTAATTCATCAGCCAGTGTGCGTCTTCACAGAGATCAATAGAGTAATCCATCAGCCAGTGTGCATCTTCACAGAGAGATCAATAGAGTAATCCATCAGCTTGTGTGTATCTTCACAGAGATCAATAGAGTAATCCATCAGCTAGTGTGTATCTTCACAGAGATCAATAGAGTAATCCATCAGCTAGTGTGTATCTTAACTGAGATCAGTAGAGTAATCGATCAGCCAGTGTGTATCTTTACTGAGATCTATAGATTAATCCATTAGCCAGTATGCATCCTCATAGAGATCAACAGGTCAATGAATTAATCTGTGGATGTCACTGCAGAGTTGAGCTCAGTAGATTCATCTGTCAGCCAGTGTGCATCTTCACAGAGATCAGTAGATTCATCTGTCAGCCAGTGTATACCTTCACAGAGCTCAATAGATTCACCTATCAGTGTGTGTGTATCTTCACAGAGCTCAATAGATTCACCTATCAGTGTGTGTGTATCTTCACAGAGATCAGTAGATTCACCTATCAGCCTGTGTGTATCTTCACAGGGAGATCAGTAGATTCACCTATCAGCCTGTGTGTATCTTCACAGAGATCAGTAGATTCACCTATCAGCCTGTGTGTATCTCACAGAGATCAATAGATTCACCTATCAGTGTGTGTGTACCTTCACAGAGATCAGTAGATTCATCTGTCAGCCAGTGTATACCTTCACAGAGCTCAATAGATTCACCTATCAGTGTGTGTGTGTATCTTCACAGAGCTCAATAGATTCATCTATCAGCCTGTGTGCATCTTCACAGAGCTCAATAGATTCACCTATCAGTGTGTGTGTATCTTCACAGAGCTCAGTAGATTCACCTATCAGTGTGTGTGTATCTTCACAGAGATCAATAGATTCATCTATCAGTGTGTGTGTATCTTCACAGTGATCAATAGATTCATCTATCAGCCAGTGTGTATCTTCACAGAAATCAGTAGATTCATCTGTCAATCAGTGTGTATCTTCATAGAGATCAATAGATTTATCCACCAGCCATAGTTTTCCTCTACTACTGTGTCCCATCACTGATTTAAATAGACTGTTAGCAGTCAGCCAGTGTGACTGAACAGATTTATGTAGACTTTCAGCAGTCAGCCAGTGTGAATCTGAACAGATTTATATTGACTTTAGCAGTCAGCCAGTGTGAATCTGACCATATTTATGTAGACTTTTAGCAGTCAGCCAGTGTGACTTTGAACAGATTTATGTAGACTTTTAGCAGTCAGCCGGTGTGAGTTTGAACAGATTTATATAGACTTTTAGCAGTCAGCCAGTGTGATTCTCCACAGATTTATGTAGACTTTTAGCAGTCAGCCGGTGTGACTTTGAACAGATTTATGTAGACTTTAAGCAGTCAGCCGGTGTGACTTTGAACAGACTTGTATAGACTTCTAGCAGTCAGCCAGTGTGAATCCCACAGATTTATGTAGACTTTTAGCAGTCAGCCAGTGAATCTGAACAGATTTATGTAGACTTCTAGCAGTCAGCCAGTGTGAATCCCCACAGATTTATGTAGACTTTCAACTAATTGCCCACAGATGCTAGTTGCATGACAAACAACAGCAACAATAACAACAAAACTTTTTTGAACGAATAACAAAAATAAACAAGAAATAGATAAATCAGTATGTAAGTAAATGTTGGTTAAAAAAAAAAAGTCCCACTGATGGCTAAAGAGACGGACTTGTGCTGTTGTTCAGGTCCCACTTCTTCAGACACACCTGGCCCAGGAGAGCACCAGCACGGTGATGTCATCGCCAGTCATCGACAGCGTGGCCAGATTTGTCAGCACGGTGGTGCCATCACCAGTCATCAACAGTGTGGCCAGAACTGCGTCTGCCAGCACCACCCACGTCACCAGCGTGGTAAAGAGCATCGCCGCCGTCACCGCCAGTCCCACCGCTGTCGGTGCCACCCAGAGCAGCATGGCTGTCGGTATCATCGCCCCCTGTGCCGTGACGCTGTCCATGAACACGACAGCTGTGACCCCAGTAAAGGTCGCACCCGTCGGTGCCAAGCCGTCATCAGAGGTAAAGTGGATGTGTTGTTCTTGTCCTTTGTTGTTGTATGCGTAGTGTGGTCTCAAACTTAGCGGATGTGGTGTAGCGTATATGGACTAGTCTGCATGCAGTGAGGCCTCCTTGATGAAACTGAAACTGTTGTCGTTTCGTTCAGGCAGGTCACAGTGTGGGCGCGAGTTAAGTGGAGTTGTGCTGCATGCTTATTTCTGCACAAGACTGAAGGAAAAGATAACCCAAGGTGCAGGTGGGACCCAGAGCAGACATGCCTGCCATCACAGGTGGTTCCTAGTGGTCCCGAAAAATCAGGAAATCAGGTGTGGTGTACCTGATGTAGGATTCAGCGCTGACCGTCCCAAGAAATTGAAAATCAATGAGTAGTGAAGGAAGAGAATCGGCCCACATTCACCCGAGAGATGGCCGCTAGGAAAAACACCCATTGTGCCCATGGTGTGTTTTAAAGAGTTATGTGAATTTTTTTATTTTTTTCCATCAATGACTTAACTTCAGCACAGTGACAGCCCTGATATAACCTAATAAACATTACCATTGTAATGACCCTTAATAAACTACATTACCATTGTAATGTCCCTTAACTCATTGCAGACGTAACTTTCTGCCACAACCGTGACACGCTGAGATGCACTATTTTCGGTATTTTTACAAAAAATATACAGACAGAACCAAACCGAATACAACAATAAATATTATGTTTTTGAAAACTTCAAATCATGTTCTTTTAGAAAAAAAATACTACAGTCCTGTGTTCAGTACACACTTCACTCGCCACTGGTTTGAAAAGTGTAGGCAAACGGCTATGAGTAAAAACTTTTTCTCCACGTAAGTATGGATGAAAAATCAATATGATCATAACTGTAGTCAACACAATGTGTAGCAAACACATAAAAACAATGTATCTTTCACACACACAGCTGTGTACATCTAAACCTCAAACAGAGAGCTGCTGTCACATATTTGAAGAAAAAATGTGAAAATTTTATTATCATTTGGTATGTGCAACTCGCCATCGTCACTCATATCCTCTCTGTCCGATTTGGCAAGTTCGGAAAACAGTTTGGAAAAGTTCCACAAGTTCGGAAACAGTTCCAGTTCTTCCTTTGATCGTTCTTCCATTATTCTTTCAATTACTTCTTGAAATACGATGTTTCTGTTCGCTACGACTCGCTGACGCGTCGGTGCCGACAACATAATGAACACGGGCAGCCAGAGTTATCTCCAGCTATCTCATAATATGAGCGAAAAAGTAGAATCAAACGCGACATAATATACCAAGGGAGAGTACCACCTAATAGAGGAGATCCTCAGCTTTCTGTAGATACCACGATTGTCTCCCTTAGACCGCACAGCTGCATGCGAAAATTCAAGTAGATCGTCGATCACCTGGCCGGCGATGTGTCTGTGCGAAGCACTCAACCCGTCGTCGGCCAGGTGATCGACGAGGCGGCAATGAGTTAATAAACTACATTACCATTGTAATGTCCCTTAATAAACTACATTACCATTGTAATGTCCCTTAATAAACAACATTACCATTGTAATGTCCCTTAATAAACTACATTACCATTACCATTGTAATGTCCCTTAAAATATTGGTGTGTCCCTGATTTAAGAGATTTGTGTCCCTGAAAGTATAAAATTGGGCTAGACATCTGTGCCAGAGAAGTACTGTTCTCAACCATTTGTTCTTCAGTCGAGGACAGTCCTTCCGTGGGTCTCACCTGCGCCTTGGGGTGTACCTGTTTGTTCAGTGGTCGGGGACAGTCCTCCGGATCTCACCTGCACCTGGGGGTGTACCTGTTTTTTCAGTGGTCGGGGACAGTCCTCCGGATCTCACCTGCACCTGGGGGTGTACCTGTTTGTTCAGTGGTCGGGGACAGTCCTCCGGATCTCACCTGCACCTGGGGGTGTACCTGTTTGTTCAGTGGTCGGGGACAGTCCTCCGGATCTCACCTGCACCTGGGGGTGTACCTGTTTGTTCAGTGGTCGGGGACAGTCCTCCGGATTTCACCTGCACCTGGGGGTGTACCTGTTTGTTCAGTGGTCGGGGACAGTCCTCTGGATCTCACCTGCACCTGGGGTGTACCTGTTTGTTCTGTGGTCGGGGACAGTCCTCCGGATCTCACCTTGGGGGTGTACCTGTTTGTTCCGTGTTGTGCAGAAAGGAGCATGCAGCACAAAGATGTGTCTGCTTTCTGTGCGACCTCCTTTCATTTGATGTCAGTATGGCAGCCAGAAAGGAGCATGCAGCACAAAGATGTGTCTGCTTTCTGTGCGACCTCCTTTCATTTGATGTCAGTATGGCAGCCATTTCAGGTGTGCTGTTGATTGCTTTGACCGTCCATTTTACCTGGCTCATTTGGTATCCATGGTGATCGACTATTTACACCATTTCTTTTCTGCTCTTTCAGGTTACTGTGCTGACCGAGTATATTCACCATCCTTTTTTTTGTTCTTTCGGTAACCATGGTGACTGACTACTTGGACCTTACTTTTTCTGCTCTTCAATTCAATTCAATTTATTGTCCTCTTACAAAAGGAAAATTGTTTTGCAGTGATCATAAAGCATCCAACAGTATCAAAAACCATTCATATGTAACATTTGAAATGTGAATAATATTAATGTATACACTCACACCTATAGTCACAACACTCAAACCTCCACACCTACATGCACATTCACTAAAGAACCACACACACACACAAGCATGCATGCACACATGGGTGTAGACACACACACACACACCCATATACGCACACAGAGAGAGAGGGGAGATTTAAAACCTATATCATACATAAAGTGAGGACGAATCATAATAAGAAAGAATAAATCTGCTAATAATCATGTAATCTTGGCAACATGCTGCTTTGACGATCCTTTCTTCTGGTCTTCAGGGAACTGACTGCCTTGACCATGCTTCTTTCTGTTCTTCAGGTAACCATGGTGACTGACTATTTCGATTTTTCCTTTTTGCTGATTAGGTAATCATTTGACTATCCTTTAAATAAGTTGCTTTTGGTAACTGTGGCGACTGAGCACTTTGACCATCCTTTTTTTCCCTGCCTTTCAGGTAACCCTGGTAACGACCAGGGGACCAGAGAAGGTGAGGGTGCTGCAGGTGAACAACCTTCAGCCACCAGCGGGGAATCGGAAGGAAGCTTTCACACCAGTGACAACAAGTAGAGCTGCCAACGCCACAATCCATGGCATACAACCTGCCACCCCTCTGGTGATCAGTGGGTTGTCTTCCAGCCAGGTGAAAATAGTGGAAGGGGTGAACAGACTCCAGTCTTTGAATGGCAATGCTGAGACTGGTATTGGCGTTGCAAACAGTGCTGTAACTGTGATACAACCTGCCACCCCTCTGGTGATCAGTGGGACGTCTCCCAGCGAGACGAAAATGTTGGAAGTGGTTAACAGACTCCAGTCTTTGGATGGAAATGCCGAGACTAGTAGTGGCACTGCAAACAGTGCTGTAACTGTGATACAACCTGCCACCCCTCTGGTGATCAGTGGGACGTCTCCAAGCGAGACGAAAATGTTGGAAGTGGTTAACAGACTCCAGTCTTTGGATGGAAATGCCGAGACTAGTAGTGGCACTGCAAACAGTGCTGTAACTGTGATACAACCTGCCACCCCTCTGGTGATCAGTGGGACGTCTCCCAGCCAGACGAAAATGTTGGAAGTGGTTAACAGACTCCAGCCTGTGAATGGAAATACTCAGACTAGTATCGGCACTGCAAACACTGCTACAACTATGATACAACCTGCCACCCCTCTGGTGATAAGTGAACCCTCCCCCAGCCACACCAACAGAGCCATCAGCAGCCCGGCATTATTATGGCAACACAATGGACAGACTCTCAGATTTCATCTGGATCTTCACAGCCTGCAGGTGTTGTCACAGACGAAGATCTCTGCCGGAGCAGAATCTTTGTCTTCAGCGTCTTCCAGCACCAGAGTGGGGTCCCCCCTTCCACGCAAGTCCAGCATGCGAACCATTTTGCCCAAACCTGTCTCACCTCCCAAGACTGGGGGCCTCTGCAGCACTGTTGTACCAAGCTTGGCTGTGACCAGCTTAGCTGTTGGGTCAAACATAACTACGTCATGTTCAGCTGTTGCAACAGTCCCTCCACCTCCCATATTGTCCTCGGGAATGTCAGTCAGGCGTCAAAAAAGAAGTTCTAAAAAGAGCGTAAAGAAGAGTGACAGTGAAACATCAGCTATGTTAGGGAAAACGGATAGTGCCACCACAACAGTCGTGGTACACCCTGCTGCTGCAAGTTCAGGGGAGATAACTAGCAGACCAGTGAGGCACAGTCCAACCAAAGAAAGTAATCCCATCCTGATCAGTGAAGAGGATGAAGATGATGCCGGTACCATGCCCATGGACCAGTGCAGATCCAATGTCAGCCAGGGTACCACTGACCAAACCAGATCCTCTCCAGGCTCTAAGCAGCTCGTCAGACCCGAAGACCCTCAAAATAGCACCAAGATGTTACAGAGAAATTCTGTTCCCAGTCTGACAAAGTGCTGGACGCTCTGCAGGAAGAACAAGGGGAGTGTACTGGGAGTCTTGTGGAGCGGCAGAATGAAGAGGAAGGAAGGAAGATTAGTCGGGTGGACCAGGATCAACACAACCAGTTGATGACGCTGCTGTCTTCATCATCGTCTCTCTCCCAGTCATCGGTCTCCTCTTCTCCTTCATCATCGTTTGTGCTGCCGGTCCCTGCAGCTGCAGCAGTATCCACAACATCGCTGGTGAGTTCCCTGTATGAATGATACGGATTTATTTCATGGTCAAGCTTGTTTAAAACCTCAAATGTATGTAACTTGCACTCCAAATAAGGCAACTGGTACATTGGTATTGGGACCAAGAAAGGGTTATAGGGGTTGGGATGGGCATAGGGGTGATTTCATTCCAATGTCCCCTAATTCCGTTCCCTCCCACCCCCATATTTTTTGTTTTACTTTCATTGTTTTCTGCCGAGTCCATGTATGTGGCTGGTACCTGTTGGTCTTTTGCCCAGTTCAGAGCTTTGTGTATGTATCCTGCTGTTTACTATAATCATTATGAATATTATTATTACATGGATGAAACCACATGTCTGGAAATGCCGGAAACTGGTTGGATGATTTAGTAGGCAAAATAAAGAAATATTGCAATTTAATGTACATTTTTTAAAACATTCTGTTTTTAGGACAGATTTCAACTTGATTTATTTCGGCAAAGCACTCGTGCCCACTCATATTTTTCATGCCTGATATATGATAATCAGGAGATGGGTATATCCTTAAGCTTGTCAGCCCAGTGTATTATTACTGCAACTTATACACAAGGTTTATTTGAACATGTTTCATGAATATAATAAAAAAAAAAGCTATACAATTTACATAACTATGTTTACTTCCACTAGAAATGAACTTGTGCCCAGAATTTAATAATAATAATGACAATTTATTCACTATGCTATGTTGAAGGAAAGCAAACAGTTGAATTTAGTGGAAAAACTCTGTGAACACTATAGACCAGTGTTCTAGGTGGGTGACTTAATTACTTGCTTTTGTGCCTGTGTCTTAGTCTGACAATACTCTTCAAAAGTTCATTTTCTTGCTTGGTTGGTTAGTTTATTTTTTTTAATGCTACTTTAATGATGATGATGGCTTGTGCATTCAGTTTCGTGGGTCTGGGTCAGTCGGTGTGTGATACAGTAGGTGTAGGTCAGTGTGTGACACAGAGGTAGGTCATGTGTGACACAGTAGGTGTAGGTCAGTGTGTGACACAGTAGGTGTGGGTCAGTGTGTGACACAGGTCTGAGTCAGTCAGTGTGTGACACAGTAGGTGTGGGCCAGTCAGTGTGTGACACAGTAGGTGTGGGTCAGCCAGTGTGTGACACAGTAGGTCTTGGTCAGTGTGTGACACAGGTGTTGGTCAGTCAGTGTGTGACACAGTAGGTCCGAGTCAGTCAGTGTGTGACACAGTAGGTGTTGGTCAGTGTGTGACACAATAGGTGTGGGCCAGTGTGTGACACAGTAGGTCTGAGTCAGTCAGTGTGTGACACAGTAGGTCTGGGTCAGCCAGTGTGTGACACAGTAGGTCTTGATCAGTGTGTGACACAGTAGGTGTGGGTCAGTCAGTGTGTGACACAGTAGGTGTGGGTCAGTCAGTGTGTGACACAGTAGGTCTGGGTCAGTCAGTGTGTGACACAGTAGGTGTGGGTCAGTCAGTGTGTGACACAGTAGATGTGTATCAGCCAGTGTGTGACACAGTAGATGTGTATCAGCCAGTGAGTGACACAGTAGGTGTGTATCAGCCAGTGAGTGACACAGTAGATGTGTATCAGCCAGTGAGTGTCACAGTAGATGTGTATCAGTCAGTGTGTGACACAGTAGATGTGTATCAGCCAGTGAGCGACACAGTAGATGTGTATCAGCCAGTGAGCGACACAGTAGATGTGTATCAGCCAGTGTGTGACACAGATGTGTATCAGCCAGTGTGTGACACAGTAGATGTGCATCAGCCAGTGTGTGACACAGTAGATGTGGGACGTGGATGGTTTCATGTCTGCTGCCAATATAATGAACTTATGAAGCTCCTGAGGTGAGGTCATGTCAAGGTACCGATGGTCTTGTTTTAATATGTAGACGCGACTGTCCATTGAAATCATGGCCGACAAGTAAAAAAAAAATTCTTTGTTTATACATCCTAATCTGTTCTTTTACAACATGCTGTCTGAATCAGAAGCAAACAGGTAAGCGACATCGCGACTGTTTGCATTGGCCATGTTTTGATCAAATGCATTTGTGATTGAATCTTTTGTATTGGCCTCATCGGTGACCACGTGTGATGCAGCGGCGTTTGCTGCAGTTGATGTTGATCATTATTTTTGGCCGCATCTTCAAATAATTCACTTTCCTCTTCTCTGTTGTAATTATCGATATCTTTATCGCAGCCCTCACTGGCAGATCAACTTTGTAATATAATTTCAAGCGCTTCACAGAGCAAGGAATCGGTACCACCCCTTCATTTGGCTCCTAGTAGTCCGCTGGACCCTATAAACACTAAATAACTAACTAACTAACCATCCCTTCGCCTGACCTACATATTTCAGGCACAGGAAATTCCAGCCGCACTTGGCGGGAAAGCCGAGTGCCAGTTCCTTTGTTTCAAAGCTGTTGGGGTCAGCCAAGTTCATGATAGAGCACTAAAAGTAGGGTCTACAACTCGCTAGGACATCCCAAGACTAAATACAGAGCTTATTTCCCTTAGACCATTTCAAGGAAAGTGTAGGAATTTTTCATGTTCCCGTCCGCCGATAGTGGCGGACACGGCAGAATGTACTGTCTGCCCGTCCGCCAGCCTTGGCTGACGCGGTTGTAAGGGAAAGAACTTCTGTCCGCCACCCTCAGCGGACACAGCTGGTAAAGGTTAAGGTATGTGCTACCAATAGAGTAAAACACCTGAATTGAGGTCAAGGTACTGATGACTGTGTGTGTGTTTCAGACGGGTGCCTCCATGCCGATGTTGATGTCACCAGTAGAGGAAACCCCTTCTCCCATGCCAGCCCCAACGATGGACCAGGCATCGTTGTTGTCATCGGCAGAAGGTCCGTTGTCATCGGATTTACCCTTGTCCTCGCTGGTGGAAAGTCGAGCCCCTGTCCTCCCTCCCCAGCCACAGTCAGGGAAGGACACCTCCATGAAAGACACCACTCCTCAAACAACCCAGGACTGTGATCAGAAGATTGCCAACAGAGAGACGGGGGCCAGCGATCTGACCTCTCAACCCCCAACCTCAGGACAACCAACAGAAGCAGAGTGGAGTCCAGTGCCTCGAACATGGCCAAGAAGAAGAAGGAGGTGCGGACCAGGAAGGAGCAGCTGCAGGAGAAGATGGAAGAGGGTGTCAGACCTCCTCAGAACCTTCCGAGCGACGGTCATTCCACCAGCCTGTTGCCACAGACGCTGGACATGGCCAGGACGGAGACCACCTCTCCTGTCTGCCTGGAGTTTTCTGTGGACCAGCTGGGCAACCTGGATGACTTGGTAGGAACAGGCAACATGGAGCTGGCCTTGCATCAGTACAGTGAGGACGTGAGCCAGGCCAGGAAGACACGGAGAACCAGGCATCGACGTCCGTGTCCAGTGTGCATCTTGACATTTCTTCTTTGATATCCAAAGAGAACGTGAAAGAGAAGAAGTCTACAGAGTGGACAGCTAAAGACTTTTTGCTGTTTACATCTCAGAAAAAGGCAATGGCCAAAGATTCAGAGAAGAAAATGGTGAGTGACAGGTTCCATGTCAGTTCTGCTGCAGCTTATAGTGGAGGACCTGAAGACATGAGCAGCAGCACTTATGCCTTGTCCAACACTTTCAGCTGTGCAAACAAGGCAGCAGCTTCTTCATCAACCATTTCTTCTGCAAAATCAAAGTTCTCAAACGGTGTAAACTCCACTGTGCAAGAGCTGCAAGGAGGCAGTCAGTTGTCTTGTCAAGGGAAACAGCAATCCTCTACTCTAACAGCAGTGTCTGACCAGTCATCTGTGGGACAGGAAGGGCTGGTTGAAAAGTACAGTTCTAGCTCTGCCTCATTGGTGTCCGTCAGCTGTCCAGCATCTGTGTGTGCAACGAGTGTTGTGGCGCCTGCCATTAGCATCCCCACACAGCTGAACTGGCTCAGCTGGCCTCCCACATCTGTCTCCACCCCCAATGCCTCCGTCCTTGCCACACCCTCTTGTTTGGCACGGCAGAATCTGCCTCCCACGTCAATCTCTGCTCCTGCTGTGTCTGCCCTGGCCACGCCCTCACATTTGACATGGCAGAACCTTCATCACACTTCAGTCCCTGCCCCCACCGCCACTGGTCTGGCCACGCCCTGTCCGTTGACGTGGCAGAATCTGCCACACCTGGCTGCCCCTCCCCCTGTGACCAGCCCCTTCCTTCTCATTTGCATAGCCATGCCCCTGCTGCCACTGGTGTTAGGTCTCAGCTGACGTGGCAGAACTGGCCTCACCTTCCAACCTCTGCTGCTACCTCAGCTGCCAGTACATCTCCTTTGCTTTCGCCCGCTCTGCTGACCCCTGCTCCAATGGCAGCCAGAGTTACATCTCATGCCTTTCTTACTCCTTCTCCAATCACAACTGCTGTTACATCACATTTACCTTCTGCTTTGCTGACTTCTGCTCCAATCACAACCAGTGTTGCATCTCATGCTTTATTTACCCTTTCCCCTACCACATCCACCGCTCATGCATTATTTACCCCTTCTCCAGTCACAACAACAGTTGCATCTCATGCCCCTGGAGTGGTCGGTTTTTCCTCCTTCAAAACTCTGCCCACCTTGGAGTTTGAAAACAATTCTTCCAACATGTTGCAGAAGAACCAGTCTGTCTCCAACAGCTGGTCACCAATCTACTGTGAATATGGAAAGTCCAAAAGCCGCAGTGCGACCGTCGGTTCTGATGTGCCCCCTCAGAGTCAGCATTCTATGGACGGCTCTGCTTTAACCATTTCCTCTCTGTTGCCAACCTACACTCCAGATGTTTCCACTTCAGTGACTGGCTCCAAGACGGCAATGTCGGGTCCCTGCTCTCTGACCTCTGACCACCCTGCCACCTCCCTGTTCCCCATGTCAGGTCACTGCCCAGCTGTGTCCGCTCTGCCGCCTGTCTCCACCTTCAGCGTCAGTTTCCAGAATGAGGCACCGCTGTCATCATCCATCCTGGCAGCCGGCTGTTTCAAAGTGAAGAAGGGGTCCGACACTCCAGGCCCTGATGCCGGTCTGTTTGCCAGCACGATGTCCAAGCTGTCCCACTTGGAGAAACCTGCTGCAGTGAACAAAATGGGGGACGACAAATTGCGGAGACCTCGCCCGGGGATCTATTCTGCAGACAACTTTGTATGCTCCAGCCAGCAGAGCTCCAGGTCCAACCCTGGACCCTACCAGCAGCAGTTGTCCAGTTACAGCGGAGCGGGAACGAGGCGGGCACCAGGGATGCATGATTCCAAGGGATTCAACTTCACCAGCATTGGGTTGAACCTGACATCAGCGTCCACTGTGGTGAGTCGACCAGACACTGGGAGCAAGTCCAGTTCCTGCTCTACGCTGTCCTTCAGTTTGTCCCTGCCAGCACCAGCTCAGCCATCCCTTGCATGGTCCAGTTCCTCGTACAGCCAGCCTGCTGCGCCGTTCTCCTTCCTGTCCTCGCAGACTGCCCATGGAATTCCCATGTCAGGATCCCTGGACCCTGCCCTAAACAGGCTGATGCAGGACGGAGGACTGACTCGGGATGCTGGTGCCCCCAAATCCAACGATGGATCTGCATTGTCAACGTGCCCCAACACTTGCATCAGTTTTGGTAAAATGATAGGTGAAAATGTTGGTTTCTCCATGAGTGCAGAGAAAAGGAGCTTTGACTCTGAGCTGTCCAAGATAGGGAGCGTGATGAACAAGCCATCTGCCGGGGGTGATTTAAGTCAGGGTCTTTCTGAGGCCGGCTCAGGCAGAAGTGGGGGCAATCAGAAACTGTTGTCGGAAGTTCCTCCCCCTGCCCAGTGTCTCCCTCAGCTGCCAGGTCAGTTCAGTCCCCTGCCTGCCCCTGGTCATCCTCCCAACGACTCACTGTCCTGTTCCTCCTCCGCTTACTTCCCCAGCCTCAACACATCCCCCCTGCATCATCACTCCCCTGTGTCCATACCGGACATGGATCATTGGAACCGAGGCTTGGACCCCATCTTGAATGCCCAGCCCCCCACCTCCCCTGTCCATCGGTCAAGAAAAAGAAAATATGCGCCTTCCTCTGCAACAAAAAAGAAACTAGTGTACACAGCAGATGCTAATTTCGCCTCCAATCTCCTGGACTCCAACCAAAGCTTTTCGTCCATGTTTTCCTTTCAGAAGTCGTCAGTGCCTCCCATGGACAGGACCTCTCAGGGCAACAGCCAGTTTCTGGCTAACAGCCTGCTCACCACCACTTCTCATCCCCTGTCATCCTCCTCGGAGAAAAAAACGTCTGACCTTGGCCCTCCCTACCCCTTATTCCATCCCCCTCCCACACCCAAAACACCATCGGCCTTAATTTTCAGACGGGATTTGGCATGGGAGCCAACCACAACAACGCCTCAGTGACTCCTCATTCAGTTTCGGTGACGCCCCACGTGAATAATTTCACCTTGGGAAACATCCTGTCAGACGTTCCAGGCAGCACAGGCGACCCGCCCATCAAGTTCCACAACCCTGCCAACACCATCCTGCCACCGCCTCCCCCCCAGGCCCCCGTGGATTCTGGGGGGATTCAGCCTCAGCATCAAGGGACTTCTCTGTACCACAACCGCCCCCATCCAGGAACTCTCATCTTCTCCCCAACGCCATGACTCTGACTACCTTTTTGGGCCACAATCGTGGATTTGACACTCCGCCGTCATGGCGATGAACACCCCTCTGTCTGTCTTGTCTTTTTTTTTGGTCCTGTCTTGGCCACAGTCATACAGTCATGCATTTGAAGCATGGATGAAACCAGATGCCAGGAAATGCTGGAAACTGGAATTTGACATTACTGTTTGTCCGGGGATCCTGAAAATAGGAAATGTCCTGGTCGATATTTTTTCTTCTGAACGTTTCGGTAAAAGTGCGTCCTGATTACTCTGTCCGATCTAGGTTTTTCTTTCCCAAAGTGATCATTGTTTTGTCATTTTGCTGAGATAATGTGCACATGCTGCTTCGGGTTGTAGTCACAATACCGTCTGTTGAGCCTTATAAAGAAGGTGGGTCTGTGATCAATGATAGAGTTCAGAACATTACCAGCCGCCGTGGCGAAGTGGTTAGCGTCGCGGACTCCCGGCTGGGAGGTCGTGGGTTCGAATCCCATCAGAGTCATGTGGGTTTTTCTGCCCCGACCGGCTCCTACCCAGAGTTGAGTTTGCTGCGGACTCAGTTGGGAAGACTGGGACCACACAGTCGAGTTTCATCCACTTAATTGATGCGTTTCTGAGAGTGTTGCTCAAATTTCCTGACCAACACTGCAGGTGCCTGTATCTCTCGGGCCTGGTTGACGCCGGGATATATTATGAAAGGAAGCGTAGAGTACAGCCCTGTCATGTAGTCTCGGACCGAAATGGAAATCCGTAGCATCATCTTAATCATCCTCATTCTCATTGATCAGCATTAAAAAAAATGTCTCAAATTCTGTGGCCCTTCATGCCCTGCTCTCATGGTGACCTCAATTTCGATGTCCTCTCCACGTCTGTGGCCTTGGTTTGGTTCCGTCGGGGTCACCGGTATCGGCGAGTCCATGGGGGCTGTCTTTGTACGGACGTGGTGGTGCCCTTCGGGAGAGCTCACTCACGCCGGCTCCGCGACTAAGCAATTATTGTCATCAGTAGGGGGCTTAGTAGGTGGTGTCCTGTGTATGTTAGAACAGGCGCCACTGAACACCACCGAAGTGACTCGGCAGCAGTGCAGTGTCTCCTCCGGTGGGTTGCCTCTTGACGACTTGACGTTGACTGCTCCCTGTGGATTGCCGGTTCCGGGGCTGCGGCGGGGTCGACCGGGCTGTGACTGTGGGCGGGGTGTCGGAATGAGCGGCGTGGGTGCACTGCCTCTGAGGTGGCGCAGAGGTTGGGACAGAAAAAAAAAAAAAAAAGTTCAGAACATTTTTCGTTTTCACATGCTATCACACAGCAGAGGCTTCTTCTGGGCAGTAACTGCCTCCTCTTACATCAACTGTGGTAACGCAAATCACTTTCAAACCCGATTCATCAGCACACATTGGCATGGACTCGGTGCTCTCTCGCTGAATTTTTCAATGTTTCTGGGCATGTTGTAAAAAATTTGATACAGCTTGACGTCATTTCGCACATGGAAGTTAACAAGAGTTGTCACTCTTTGGTCAGATTTTCCCTCCTCTGCAATTGCAATAACACTCGGGAATATCGTCTCTAGAATTTTTTCCTGATTTTTTTTTCTTTTAAGTTTGTCGTATTTGACCTATTTTTGCCAGTCATGGGAACAGCATTTGATGAAATCCTTTGAATAAACATGTCTATAATTAAATGCTCAAAAAAAGAGAAAGAAATAAAAAAGAAAAGGATAGAAAAAATGTTGAAGGATTATCCTACTAATTACATTTTTGTCAGTTAATCTAAACTGAAAGGCCACTTTCAATGGGGAATATGTGATTCCTGGTTCTTTATTGTTTGACAAAGCACCAGTTGGCTAATTTAGTTGGCAAAAGGAACAAATATTGTTCAATGTATGTTTTCTAAAACATTCTGTTCATGTGACAGATTTCATCTTGATTTGTTTTGGCAAAGCAGTCATACCCACGGATCTTGTAACTTATTTTTCACACCCGATTTATGATAATCAGGAGATTGGTATATATACCCTTGTTATCCAAGTGTATTATTAAAACAACATATATTATTAGGACCTGTTATAAAAAGTAAACAAAAATGTATACATAATAGTATACGTGACTATTTATTTTTGCTTCCATGAGAAATTAATTTGTGCCCAGAATTTAATCTTCATTTCCCTTAGTAAATTTATTGAAGATTTTCAGGACATTTCAAGAACTACACTGTAGGATTCAAGGTTTAAATCCAAGTATCATTTTATAACTTCACAGTTTAAATCTATGAACCGAGTCACACACCTGCTGCACCAGTAACCTCCACCTTACCCAAGACTCTACTCCTTCCCAAGTCCCTTCCTCCTGAGATACAGGGTCTCAACTTTCTGCACAGATTCCGGTCACCACAAAGTATTTCTTCACACCTGCTGCACCAGTAACCTCCACCTTACCCAAGACTCTACTCCTTCCCAAGTCCCTTCCTCCTGAGATACAGGGTCTCAACTTTCTGCACAGATTCCGGTCACCACAAAGTATTTCTTCACACCTGCTGCACCAGTAACCTCCACCTTACCCAAGACTCTACTCCTTCCCAAGTCCCTTCCTCCTGAGATACAGGGTCTCAACTTTCTGCACAGATTCCGGTCACCACAAAGTATTTCTTCGAGTTCAAACTGCAAGCTGTCTTCGTAAGTTTCAGAAGTGGTAAATTAATTATAGTCAACAAAAATGATTGCGACCTCCGCTTTCTTGAATGAAGTGAACTTCACTGCATGCAGGTCAGTGAGGTTAATGTCAGTTTTAATGGTATCCTTGTGGATTGCATGGTGAAAAGGAGCTAAGGTGTCTCCAAATGCCCTGTTTTCTTGTCGCTTTCTTCTTTGCTGATTTCCTTCTTGAACCGTTTGGTGGGCCTAAGGCACTCCTCCGTAGGAACCTCCCCTTTCTTTTCATTTTTTTCTGGTCTCCATGCTGCATCACACATGAACAATTCTTTTTTTTTTCTTCTATTTATTTTCTAGAACTTTGTGTTAATCATCATTTGATGCTCTCCTTTTTCTTTTTCTCGTTTTGGTCATAGGATGAACACATTTATTTTTTTTGCTATTATATTTTCTTTATTGTTTCAATGTCTTGGTCTAGCTTTCTTTAGAACGTGTTTGACTTATGTCACACTGTATATTGATATTACTGCTATAACCAAAATTTCCTGCGTAACCTTCAATGCCTCCTTGGGAGCACCTAAACGCTTTTTTGATACATTTAAGAAATACAGTCACTTACCAAATCATTTAAAAGTGTTTACAGATGGGTCGGTAATGGAATCTCTGACAGTGGTTCTGGCTTTATAATACCAACTTTAAATGTCAGGAAATCATATCATTTAGGAAAGGGTTTTCAATTTATACCTCAGAATTATATGCAATACTGAAAGCTTTGATGTACATATATGATACACCAATTGCTTTATATAAAATCCTATTGTGTGTTGATTCCAAATCTGTTTTGCAATCACTAGAGCGTTGGGACTGCAAAGCTAGAAAAGATTTGCTTTTTGAAATAAAGCATGTATTGCATTGTTTCATAACTCTAGGTATAAGAATTGATTTTTGTTGGGTCCCATCTCACTGTGGTATAAAGTGGAATGAAATAGCAGACAGTCTTGCAAAAGAAGGAGCAAATAGAAACGCTGAAAATTTAACCCAAAGTCCCTTAGATTTGTCCTCTGTACTTTTCCATAATTATGGAAAAGTACATACATAAGCAGAATTTTAGTAAAAAAGTGACTACTTTACCATCGTGCCCTAGGCACATTGTTAGATTAATTCATAAATTAAGGCTGAATACCTGGAACACTAAATATTCTCATGGTATTACTTGTGTCTGCGGAGAAAACATTTCCGTACGTCATCTTTTGTTTGAATGCTCAGTGTTGACCTCACTCTATCAGGAGGAAGGTATTGAGATGAATAACTTTGATAATGTCAATACTGTCTTATATGGTTCATGTGTTGCTGAAATTGCCATGGTTATTTCGCAGTCACAGGTTGCAAAACTTTTATAAAGATCGCAACTTTGTGTACCTTTAGGGTATTTCACTTATGTAAATATGCATATGTCAGATGTGGGTTTGAAAGAACTAGATAAGTTGAGCGAGTGTAAAAGGTTGGTTTTTTTTTTTTTTTTTTTTTTTTTTAAACAAGTGTCTAATATCATCTGACGATGAAAAGACATTAAACAAACCTCTGAACTGAACTGAACTGTAGAACTGTTTGGTATCAAAGTCATAGATTTCAAATGCCAATGATGGATGTCGTAAGAGCAGGAAACATTGATGGATGTTGTAAGAGGTAGAAGGGTCTATGATCGATGTTGTAAGAGGTAGAAGGGTCTATGATCGATGTTGTAAGGACAAGGGTCAGCACGGACCTTGTAGGGTAGTTTAAGAAGGCTCAGGGATGTTGTAAGGTAGGGGGAGAAGGCTCAGGGATGTTGTAAGGTAGGGGGAGAAGGGTGAGGGATGTTGTCAGGTAGGGGGAGAAGGTTCAGTGATGTTGTAAGGTAGGGGGAGAAGGCTCAGGGATGTTGTAAGGTAGGGGGAGAAGGGTGAGGGATGTTGTAAGGTAGGGAGAGAAGGTTCAGTGATGTTGTGAGGTGGGGGAGAAGGGCGAGGGATGTTGTAAGGTAGGGGAGAAGGGTCATGGATGTTGTAAGGTAGGGGGAGAAGGGTCATGGATGTTGTAAGGTAGGGGGAGAAGGGTCAGGGATGTTGTAAGGTATAGAGAGAAGCTTCAGTAATGTGAGGTGGGGAGAAGCTTCAGTAATGTTGTAAGGTAGGGGAAGAAGGGTCAGTGATATTGCAGGCATGCCTACCGTCCCGCTGTAGCCGTATTTGTTCCTGAAAATAAAGAAAATGAGCAGGGCGTCCCGGAAATACGGGTTTTGCGTTCGCGTCCCGGAAAATTAAAAGTTCGCGAAATGCCGTTTATTTCGCTAGGATCCGGTTCAAAGTCTCAGGCTGGCGCAAGACGGAAGCGAATGTCCATCGCGCATGCGCGGCGCGGTCATTTCTTACCCCCCTGCTTCAACAATGGCGTCGAACAGCGAAAACAAGTTTTCACCGATTCTGATTCATCTCCAAAGAATTTAAGCGCAGTCAAACGCAGCCAGACGTTCGACAGGAGTATACAGAGTTCTGGCCTTGTATCAAGCCAGGGAGGAAAGGAGAAACGTTCGCTTTCTGCGAAGTTTGTGCATGTGATTTCTCCATCAAATCCGGTGGAAAAGACGACTGTCGGCGGCACACACAAACTGACAAGCATAAAGCGAACATAAAAATTTCTGAAGCACAGCAACAGAATAAAAAAATCACTGGATTTTTTAACAGTGTCAACTTCGGCCACAAAGAAGGAATCTATAGCCGTCATTCGTGCGAAGTCCAGGTCCGAGGGTGCACTAGACAGACAGTACAAAGAGGCTGACCTGGCTGATCTGAAGAGTGCCTACTACAGGTCTCTTCAGCCCTCTCAGTCTCATTAGTACAGAAAGGACTGTATTTGTACATAGTGTAAATAAAGGTAAGCTGTTTTTTCATGCTTTTTATTTAGTTTGCTATTTTTGTGTTGCTTCTGTCTGATGACCAATAATTTGCCGAATAGTTAGGTGTCCCTGAAAATTGTGTCCTGTCCCTGATTTTGAACATGTGTGTCCCTGAAAGAGCAATTTAGGGTAGGCATGCCTGATATTGTGAGTGGGGGAGAAGGGTCAGGGATGTTTGTAAGGTGGGGGAGAAGGGTCAGGGATGTTGTAAGGTAGGAGGAGAAGGGCGAGGGATGTTGTAAGGTAGGGGAGAAGGGCGAGGGAGGTTGTAAGGTATGGAGAGAAGGTTCAGTGATGTCAGGTGGTGGAGAAGGGCGAGGGATGTTGTAAGGTAGGGGAGAAGGGTCATGGATGTTGTAAGGTAGGGGGAGAAGGGTCAGGGATGTTGTAAGGTAGGGGAAAAGGTTGAGGGATGTTGTAAGGTAGGGAGAAGGGTGAGGGATGTTGTAAGGGAGGGGAAGAAGGGTCAGGGATGTTGTAAGGGAGGGGAAGAAGGGTCAGTGATGTTGTAAGGTAGGGGAGAAGGGTCAGGGATGTTGTAAGGTATGGAGAGAAGCTTCAGTAATGTTGTGAGGTGGGGGAAGAAGGGTCAGTGATGTTGTGAGGGGGGGAGAAGGGTCAGGGATGTTGTAAGGTGGGGGAGAAGGATCAGGGATGTTGTAAGGTAGTAGGAGAAGGGCGAGGGATGTTGTAAGGTAGGGGGAGAAGGGCGAGGGAGGTTGTAAGGTATGGAGGAAGGTTCAGTGATGTTGTGAGGTGGGGGAAGGGCGAGGATGTTGTAAGGTAGGGGGAAAAGGGTCAGGATCTTGTAAGGTATGGAGAGAAGGTTCAGTGATGTTGTGAGGTGGGGGAGAAGGGTGAGGGATGTTGTAAGGTTGGGGGAAGGGTGAGGGATGTTGTAAGGTAGGGGAGAAAGGTGAGGGATGTTGTAAGGTAGGGAGAAGGGTCAGTGATGTTGTAAGGTAGGGGGAGAAGGGTCAGGGATGTTGTAAGGTGGGGGAGAAGGGTCAGGGATGTTGTAAGGTAGGGGAGAAGGGTCAGTCAGGGATGTTGTAAGGTAGGGGGAGAAGGTTCAGTGATGATGTGAGGTGGGGGAGAAGGTCAGTGATGTTGTAAGGTAGGGGGAGATGGGTCAGGGATGTTGTAAGGTGGGGGAGAAGGGTGAGGGATGTTGTAAGGTAGGAGGAGATGGGTCAGGGATGTTGTAAGGTGGGGGAGAAGGGTGAGGGATGTTGTAAGGTAGGGGGAGAAGGGTCAGTGATGTTGTGAGGTGGGGGAGAAGGGTGAGGGATGTTGTAAGGTAGGGGGAGAAGGGTGAGGGATGTTGTAAGGTAGGGGGAGAAGGGTCAGGGATGTTGTAAGGCAGGGGAGAAGGGTCAGGTAGGGCGAGAAGGGTCAGTGATGCTGTAAGGTAGGGGGAGAAGGGTGAGGGATGTCAGGTAGGGGGAGAAGGGTCAGGGATGTTGTAAGGTAGGGGGAGAAGGGTCAGGATGTTGTAAGGTAGGGGGAGAAGGGTCAGGGATGTTGTAAGGTGGGGAGAAGGGCGAGGGAGGTTGTAAGGTATGGAGAGAAGGTTCAGTGATGTGAGGTGGGGAGAAGGGTGAGGGATTTGTAAGGTGGGGGAGAAGGGCGAGGGATGTTGTAAGGTAGGGGGAGAAGGGCGAGGGAGGTTGTAGGGTGGGGAGAAGGGCGAGGGATGTTGTAAGGTAGGGGGAGAAGGGCGAGGGAGGTTGTAGGTAGGCGGAGAAGGGTCAGGGATGTTGTAAGGTATGGAGAGAAGCTTCAGTAATGTTGTAAGGTGGGGAGAAGCTTCAGTAATGTTGTAAGGGAGGGGAAGAAGGGTCAGTGATGTTGTAAGGTAGGGGGAGAAGGGTCAGGGATGTTGTAAGGTATGGAGAGAAGCTTCAGTAATGTTGTGAGGTGGGGGAGAAGCTTCAGTAATGTAAGGTAGGGGAAGAAGGGTCAGTGATGTTGTGAGGTGGGGGAGAAGGGTCAGGGATGTTGTAAGGTGGGGGAGAAGGGTCAGGGATGTTGTAAGGTAGGGGGAGAAGGGCGAGGGAGGTTGAAAGGTATGGAGAGAAGGTTCAGTGATGTTGTGAGGTGGGGGAAAAGGGCGAGGGATGTTGTAATGTAGGGGGAAAAGGGTCAGGGATCTTGTAAGGTATGGAGAGAAGGTTTAGGGATGTTGTAAGGTAGGGGGAGAAAGGTGAGGGATTTTGTAAGGTGGGGGAGAAGGGGTCAGGGATGTTGTAAGGTAGGGGGAGAAGGTTCAGTGATATTGTGAGGTGGGGGAGAAGGGTCAGGGATGTTGTAAGGTGGGGGAGAAGGGTGAGGGATGTTGTTAGGTAGGGGGAGAAGGGTCAGTCAGGGATGTTGTAAGGTAGGGGGAGAGGTTCAGTGATGTTGTGAGGTGGGGAGGAAGGGTCAGTGATGTTGTGAGGTGGGGGAGAAGGGTGAGGGATGTAAGGTAGGGGAGAAGGGTGAGGGATTTTGTAAGGTAGGGCGAGAAGGGTCAGTGATGCTGTAAGGTAGGGGAGAAGGGTGGGGGATGTTGTTAGGTAGGGCGAGAAGGGTCAGTGATGCTGTAAGGTAGGGGGAGAAGGGTGAGGGATGTTGTCAGGTAGGGGAGGAATGGTGAGGGATGTTGTAAGGTAGGGGGAGAAGGGTGAGGGATGTTGTAAGGTAGGAGGAGAAGGGTCAGTGATGTTGGAAGGTAGGGGGAGAAGGGTTAGTGATGTTGTGAGGTGGGGGAGAAGGGTCAGTGATGTTGTGAGGTGGGGGAGAAGGGTGAGGGATGTTGTAAGGTAGGGGGAGAAAGGTCAGGGATGATGTCAGGTAGGGCGAAAAGGGGTCAGTGATGCTGTAAGGTAGGGGGAGAAGGGTGAGGGATGTTGTCAGGTAGGGGGGAGAAGGGTCAGGGATGTTGTAAGGTAGGGGGAGAAGGGTGAGGGATGTAAGGTAGGGGGAGAAGGGTGAGGGATGTTGTAAGGTATGGGGAGAAGGGCGAGGGATGTAAGGTATGGAGAGAAGGGTCAGTGATGTTGGAAGGTAGGGGGAGAAGGGTCAGTGATGTTGTGAGGTGGGGAGAAGGGTCAGTGATGTTGTAAGGTGGGGGAGAAGGGTGAGGGATGTTGTAAGGTAGGGGGAGAAGGGTGAGGGATGTTGTAAGGTGGGAGAAGGGCGAGGGATGTAAGGTGGGGGGAGAAGGGCGAGGGATGTTGTAAGGTGGGGGAGAAGGGCGAGGGATGTTGTAAGGTAGGGGGAGAAGGGCGAGGGATGTTGTAAGGGGGGGAGAAGGGCGAGGGATGTTGTAAGGTAGGGGGAGAAGGGCGAGGGATGTTTAAGGTGGGGGAGAAGGGCGAGGGATGTAAGGGGGGGGAGAAGGCGAGGGATGTTGTATGGTGGGGGAGAAGGGCGGGGGATGTTGTGAGGTGGGGGAGAAGGGCGAGGGATGTTGTAAGGTGGGGGAGAAGGGCGAGGGATGTTGTAAGGTAGGGGAGAAGGGTCAGGGATGTTGTAAGGTAGGGGGAGAAGGGTCAGGGATGTTGTAAGGGAGGGGAAGAAGGGTCAGGGATGTTGTAAGGGAGGGGAGAAGGGTCAGTGATGTTGTAAGGTAGGGGGAGAAGGGTCAGGGATGTTGTAAGGTATGGAGAGAAGCTTCAGTAATGTTGTGAGGTGGGGGAAGAAGGGTCAGTGATGTTGTGAGGTGGGGGAGAAGGGTCAGGGATGTTGTAAGGTGGGGGAAGGATCAGGGATGTTGTAAGGTAGTAGGAGAAGGGCGAGGGATTTTTGTAAGGTAGGGGAGAAGGGCGAGGGGGGTTGTAAGGTATGGAGAGAAGGTTCAGTGATGTTGTGAGGTGGGGGAGAAGGGCGAGGGATGTTGTAAGGTAGGGGGAAAAGGGTCAGGGATCTTGTAAGGTATGGAGAGAAGGTTCAGTGATGTGAGGTGGGGGAAAGGGTGAGGGATGTTGTAAGGTTGGGGGAAGGGTGAGGGATGTTGTAAGGTAGGGGGAGAAAGGTGAGGGATGTTGTAAGGTAGGGAGAAGGGTCAGTGATGTTGTAAGGTAGGGGGAGAAGGGTCAGGGATATTGTAAGGTGGGGGAGAAGGGTCAGGGATGTTGTAAGGTAGGGGGAGAAGGGCCAGTCAGGGATGTTGTAAGGTAGGGGGAGAAGGTTCAGTGATATTGTGAGGTGGGGGAGAAGGGTCAGGGATGTTGTAAGGTGGGGGAGAAGGGTGAGGGATGTTGTAAGGTAGGGGGAGAAGTGTGAGGGGTGTTGTAAGGTAGGGGGAGAAGGGTCAGTCAGGGATGTTGTTAAGGTAGGTGGAGAAGGTTCAGTGATGTTGTGAGGTGGGGGAGAAGCGTCAGTGATGTTGTGAGGTGGGGGAGAAGGGTGAGGGATGTTGTAAGGTAGGGGAGAAGGGTGAGGGATGTTGAAAGGGTAGGGGGAGAAGGGTGAGGGATGTTGTAAGGTAGGGGGAGAAGGGTCAGGGATGTTGTCAGGTAGGGAGAGAAGGGTCAGTGATGCTGTAAGGTAGGGGGAGAAGGATGTTGTGAGGTAGGGGGAGAATGGTGAGGGATGTTGTAAGGTAGGGGGAGAAGGGTCAGGGATGTTGTAAGGTAGGGGGGAGAAGGGTCAGGGATGTTGTGAGGTGGGGGAGAAGGGTCAGGGATGTTGTAAGGTAGGGGGAGAAGGGTCAGGGATGTTGTCAGGTAGGGCGAGAAGGGTCAGTGATGCTGTAAGGTAGGGGGAGAAGGGTGAGGGATGTTGTAAGGTATGGGGAGAAGGGCGAGGGATGTAAGGTATGGAGAGAAGGGTCAGTGATGTTGGAAGGTGGGGGGAGAAGGGTCAGTGATGTTGTGAGGTGGGGGAAACAGAAGGGTCAGTGATGTTGTGAGGGATGTTGTACGGTAGGGGGGAAGGGTCAGTGATGTAAGGTAGGGGGAGAAGGGTCAGGGATGTTGTACGGTAGGGGGAGAAAGGTGAGGGATGTTGTACGGTAGGGGGAGAAGGGTCAGGGATGTTGTAAGGTAGGGGGAGAAGGGTCGGGATGTTGTACGGTAGGGGGAGAAAGGTGAGGGATGTTGTAAGGTATGGAGAGAAGGTTCAGGGATGTTGTAAGGTAGGGGGAAATGGGTGAGGGATGTTGTAAGGTAGGGGGAGAAGGGTGAGGGATGTTGTAAAGTAGGGGGAGAATGGTCAGTCGGGGATGGTGTAAGGTTGGTGGAGAAGGGTCAGTCAGGGATGTATGGTGGGGGGAAAAGGGGTCAGGATGTTGTAGGTAGTGAAAGAAGGGTCAGTGATGATGTAAGGTAGGGGGAGAAGGGTGAGGGATGTTGTAAGGTTTAGGGATGTAAGGTAGGGGGAGAAAGGGTCAGGGATGTTGTAAGGTAGTGAAAGAAGGGGTCAGGGATGATGAAAGGTAGGGGGAGAAAGGTGAGGGATGTTGTAAGGTAGGGGGAGAAAGGGTGAGGGATGTTGTGAGGTAGGGGGAGAAGGGTGAGGGATGTTGTAAGGTGGGGGGGAGAAGGGTGTGGGATGTTGTAAGGTAGGGGGAGAAGGGTGAGGGATGTTGTAAGGTAGGGGGAGAAGGGTGAGGGATGATGTAAGGTAGGGGGAGAAAGGTGATGGATGTTGTAAGGTAGGGGGAGAAGGGTGGGGGATGTTGTAAGGTGGGGGGGTGAGGGATGATGTAAGGTAGGGGGATAAATTTCAGTGATGTTGTGAGGTAGGGGGAGAAGGGTGAGGGATGTTGTGAGGTAGGGGAGAAGGGTGAGGGATGATGTAAGGTAGGGGGAGAAGGGTCAGGGATGTTGTAAGGTAGGGGGAGAGGGGTCAGGGATGTTGTAAGGTAGGGGGAGAAGGGTGAGGGATGATATAAGGTAGGGGAAGAAGGGTCATGGATAAGGTAGGGAGAGAAGGTCCAGTGATGTTGTAAGGTAGGGGGAGAAAGGTGAGGGATGTAAGGTAGGGGGGGGGGGGGGGAGAAGGGTGAGGGATGTAAGGTAGGGGGAGAAATTTTAGTGTGTTTTAAGGTAGGGGGGGGAAGGGTCAGGGATGATGTAAGGTAGGGGGGAGAAGGATCAGTCAGGGATGTTGTAAGGTAGGGGGAGAAGGGTCAGTCAGGGATGTTGTAAGGTAGGGGGAGAAGGGTCAGTCAGGGATGTTGTAAGGTAGGGGAGAAGGGCGAGGGATGTTGTAAGGTAGGAGAAGGGTTGGCGAGTGATGTAAGGTAGGGGAAGGGTGAGGGATGTTGTAAGGTAGGGGGTGAAGGGCGAGTCAACGATGTTGTAAGGTAGGGGAGAGAAGGGTCAGTCAGGGATGTATGGTATTGGGGAGAAGGGTCAGGGACGTTGTAAGGTGGGGGGAGAAGGGTCGGGGACGTTGTAAGGTAGGGGGAGAGAGGGTCAGGGACGTTGTAAGGTAGGGGGAGAAGGGTCAGTGAGGTGGGGGAGAAGAGCGAGGGACATTGTAAGGTAGGGGGAGAAAGGTGAGGGATATTGTAAGGTAGGGGGTGAGGTTTGGCAAGACACTTTGGGGTTCCTCGCCCCCAATGCCTCCTAAGCGCGCATGTTTTAGGGAGGGGGTAGCAAGTAGGAAACCAACTGCGTTAAAGCAATCATTTTAAGATTGATGATATAGCTGCGACGTATACTTGCAATTTGAGTAATAAAAATGGAGAAATGCACCAGACAATCATAAGACACAAATTACAGGGTTTAAGTATTCATCGGTAGGAGTGCCACGTTGGAGATCTCCAAGTCTGGAGACAAGAGGCTCCACCCCATGGTACTCCCAACACAAAATTGTTGTCTATGCCCCGAGTTTATCTTGTTCGATGGTCTGCACCGTCCAGTATGTCGTCTCGTTTCCTCTGTGCGTGTTCATCACCCTGAAAAGGCCGTGTGCGTCTAGCTGGGCGACAGTAACAAGATGTGAACGTCTTCCATTGCGGGGCTGTGGATACTGAATACTTGTGCTCACGGATCCCCCCCAACTCAGAGGGAGATGGCAGAGGCTCATCTGTGATGATTGTTTTTTTTTCTTTTAGTGCGTTTGTAAAAAGGGACGGCGCATAATGTGCCGCTGGTTTGACTACAATACAGATTCGTCAGCGTGACTGAAACCAGTGTACAGACTCCTTTACCGTCATGTGAATTGTGGAGTACACCGTCTATTTGAAAGATTCGAGTTCATACTGGAATGACATGTTCTTAAATTGCGTTTGTAGAATAACTGCTTTGAAGATGTGTTTGGGTTCATTATGGAACAACATGCTTTTGTTTTGCTTGGGATGTTTGCGTTTGTTGTTTTTCTCTGCCGACGTGTGTGTGCGTGTACTTTGAATGTTTGTGTCAACAGGACTTTCAATGTAGTCAACTGGGTCTTTCTGGGCGAATGTTTGTGTCAACGGGACTTTCAATGTAGTCACTGGGTCTTTCTGGGCGAATGTTTGTGTCAACAGGACTTTCAATGTAGTCACTGGGTCTTTCGTCAGTCTAACAAAAGGCACACATTGTGAAAAGGACCAGAAAGAGTCCTGACAAAGGACACAGAAACGACCAGGCAAACAGTCCTGACAAAAAAAAGGACCAGACAGTCCTGACAAACAAAAGGACCAGACACGCAGACCTAACAAATAAAAAGACCAGTCCTGACAAAGGAAAGGACCAGATCAGACCTAACAAATGAAAGGACCAGACGAACCAGTCCTGAGAAAGAAAAGGACCAGACACGCAGTCCCGACAAAGAAAAGGACCAGACACGCAGTCCTGACAAAGAAAAAAAAGAAAAGAACCAGAAACAGCGACGACAACTAGAAGGACCACAAGCAAAGTCATGACAGACAGAAACGGGCTAGAAAAACAATTCCGACGTGGAATCAAAACTACTGACAACCTTACAATAGCCGTTAGACTGTGCTGCCGTGAAGGTGCAAGCCTATCGGCATTATTTCTCCAACCCAGAGCGTGAAAAAAAAAGAAAACTAAGGAAGAAAGGTAGCAGAGTGGTTAAGACGTTCACCTGCCAATCCAACGTGTGAGAAGTGCGTGGGTTCGAGCCCTGCCTTTCTCGCCCGTTCTTTCCCAGTTTGAATGACAAATCGAACTGAACGTCAAGTCCATCGGATGGGGACTATAAGCGAGTCGGACCCGTGTGCCTTCCTGCACACGTTAAAGAACCCACGGCAGTTGAAAATCGAAAAGAGCAGGGGAGTTCCCCGCTACCCTGGCAAAATTGATGTAGATTGAAGATAGCCGCTTGATGTTTCTTACCAAGTCACAAAAACTGTCGCTTACTGTTATCGTGTGCCATCGTGTACCGGTGGAAATAGACACGTATAAACATCGCATGCATCCTATTTGAGAAACTGGAGGAATAAATGAGATAAATGAAAATGAGTGACTGATATTTGAATGGCACAGGAAACGACTTAATGAGCGCCAGTAGGCTGCTCTTCGGCCGGCTCTACCTGGGTAGGCAGCCCGTTGAGTGAGTGAGGTCGTGTGTTTATTGTAAAACGCTTAGAGCTTGGCCTGTGACCGAGGATAGGCGCAAATACCCAATATAATAAAAGAAAACAAAAAAAAGACTGTACAAGCAAATAGATACTGCAGAAAATAGATACACATTGCAGAAAATGGATACACTGCAGAAAATTGACAGCTATAGCGTGCAGTCTGGACAGTGCGTACTTTTTTCATAGGCAAGTCACAAGATTACAACAACAACAAAAGCTGGCATAAACTATGACCAGAAATAAATAGGATAAAGTAGCAAGAACGAAATATACAAGAGCTAATTATGAAGGCAGAAAAACAGTTGACAATAGTGATGCCAACACACACACACAGGACCGAGTCAACGACAGTGACAGTCAAAGGGGAAGTAACTAGAACAGAACTCCCAAAGTCGGGGAAGATGTTTTTGAAAGAAGCCCCAACATCCCCGGGAAATCCTCCCAGGGTTCCCGTTTCCCCACCCGACTTGAACAGGTTGCGTGATCATCATCTACTGCTCTCCCTTTCCCGTTCACACACTTCTCCACGAACGAAGTTTTACGTATCAAGCAAACCAGCGGTCCAATACATCCCCCAGCCTCCTCCTCCCGCATCCTCCCACACCCCATTACTCTCCCACACCAATACAAAAGGAGAGAGAGAGAGAGAGAGAGAATGTTGCTTCTAGCCTGGCCGACCGCAAAGGACCATATCAGGGCTGTCACCGCGTTGAAGTCAACTCACAAGTCACACCACTGTAAGACCGCCGTCAATGCAGTCAGTCAGTCAGTCGAGAAAACTTGGGAACATCGTGCATTGGAAAACGACATTGTAAGAAATTAAGAAAGGAAGAAAGATTGTGTGTGTGTGTGTGCCTACGCGCGTGTGTGTGTGTGCGTGCGTGCGTGCGCGCGCGCGTGCGTGCGCAAGCGCAAGCGCGAACTGCACATCACAAAAAGTAATTGACAAGGAGCAAAAGGATGAAATCACCGGTCGCTTGTTCATGTATGCTACGTAATACTTTTCACCAAACTTAATATTACGGAACACATGTCTATTTGCCAGGCCAGGGCCAGGGCCCAAACATCTTATAACCACACATGTCTATTAATTATTTTGACAGGCCAGGGCCAGGGCACAAACAACATCTCATAACCACACATGTCTATTTGACAGGCCAGGGCACAAACATCTTATAACCACACATGTCTATTTGACAGGCCAGGGCCAGGGCACAAACAACATCTCGATCCCCCCCTTCCTCCACCTCGGAACCATTTCTGACTAGGCAACACGAACAATTGTCCCGATCATTGAGTCACACAAGATCTTGTCTTGCTCAAACAGGTCAGGGATGAGGGAATTTCTACAGTTAAATGAACGAACGAAACGTAAACGTAGTAAGTATTAAAAGCGCACTATTTTTACAATGTCCATATTAACGAAGCGCCGATAATTGCTACAATAATCTCTGTCTGTCTGCGTCTCTCTCTCTCTCTCTCTCTCTGTCTCTCTCTCTCTCTCTCTCTCTCTCTCTCTCTTTTGGCTCTTCCCCCCCCCCCCCCCCCTCAAATTCCATCTCACTTTCCTAAATACCTTCTACGTATTTTCATGTCTTACGGAAAATGATTACATGTTGTGCCTTGCTCTCTCTCTCTCTCTCTCCTCTCTCTCCTCTCTCTCTCTCTCTCTCTCTCTCTCTCTCTCTCTCTCTCTCTCTCTCTCTGTGCGTGCGTGTATGTGTGTGTTCCAAATTATGTACGTACTTTGTCATATTCATTTTACTGTCCGTTTTTATACATGCTAATTTTTGTACGTTGTACATTTCCATATATTCCCCCTGCTCAGCCCACCCCCACCCCACTCTCTCCTTCCCCTTAATTATTGTTATTTTTATGTTTTGTTTGTTTATTATTATTTTTTCATTTCTCTTCTATTTTCATTTGATGTTCCATTATGACTGCATGACCGCTTTGTTTGCTTTCTTACATTATTTCATTTCACTGCATGTTGTAGTCCCTACTCAGGGCGAGGACTGGATGTAAAAAAGCATGTCAGTGCTTATCTATTATCCTCGTAAATAAAGAATTTTGTCTTGTCCCTCCCCCCCCCTCTCTCTCTCTCTCTCTCTCTCTCTCTCACACACACACACACACACACACACACAAACAAACTTGTTTTAAATAAATAGGGTGGCAACTCCATCATAACAATTTCAACTTGTTTCAAATATAAAGGTTGACAACTTTGTCATACAATCATGTCTATGGCAATTGAAAAAGCAACCATGAGTAGAAAAGAACAATTCAGCAAAATAAAAATAATTCGCACAAACGAAAAAAAAAGTTCCCTAAAGACAACACAATGCGAACAAGACAGGAGAGATGGACACACAGACAACACGGTGATCTAATTAAAACAAAAATCTAAACACAGAAAAGCGAGGGTCTGTAATGAAGACGGAAAGAGGAAGGGGCGGACAGGGCTGCAAAAGAAAGGGGAAACAACACATCACACAAACCGCCGAGCCAAGAAAGATGTATGGACTACACAGAGAGAGAGAGAGGTGTGTGTGTGTGTTTTTTTTTTTTTTTTTTTTTTATTTAATGAGAAATCGCGAGACAAAGTCTCGTGAGAAAAATCGCTAGACAAAAATGTCACAGGCCCTTGGATGCGTCACTGGACAAGGCCAACTGGGGCAACAAGGGAGGGAACCCAGGCAAAAGTCTCACCAATTTTACAATTGACGGTTCATGCTGCTCTCACCACCACGTTTCAATTCTTTTTATTTCTTTTTGATTCTTTACACATGGACTGTTACAAAGCAATGTTTAATGTTCTGGACGGCTTTCCATTATTTTGTAGAAATGAATGATTCAAAACAAAGCAAAACCAAACCATAAGACAATTTGTTACAATAATGTTTAAAAAAGTTGAGCTGAACGCTGCTATGAACAGTCTGAAATGCGTTGCTAGAGAAGAAAGACGCGTTATTTTCTCGGTGGAGTCATAAAGGCAAGATAGTAAAGCATGTCTTGTTTATTTTCTCGCTTCTATTTAATTCTTTAAAAAAAAAAAAGCCATTGTAAAACGCGTTTATAAACCAACACCAGTTACATAGTGTCCTCAGTGAACAAATGAAAAACGTCAATGAAATCCAATATGTCTCTGACAGAGAACAAGAAAGAACCTGGCAATTACTGACAGGGAGTTGAGAGATTGTCCCCAGCGTTCATTACCGAGCCCTTCCCTCCCTCCCCCCCCCCGCTCCACCCTCCACTTCGCCCTGCTCTTGCACTCATCGCCACTTCCATCCCCTGCCTCTACCTCCTCCCCCTCCAACCCCCTGCCTCTCTGTCCACCCCCACCCCACCCTTTCTCTCCCCCCAGCTCCTAATCAAACTTCCACAATTCGCCTCTTCCACAGCTGAGAGAAAAAAAAAGGAAGGAAGGAAATGGGAAGGCATCACCATACCCCCTACCGCCCCCCCCCCCCCCCCCCCCCCCACCCCTAGGGAAAGAAAGAAAAAAAAAAGGAAAACAAAATGTCAGCTCTGAATATTTCACAAACGACCGCCGCTGACGCGCTCGCTTCCCGCTGCTGCACTAATTGCCGATCAATACATCTTCAAAGAGGGGAGGTAACTGGGTCCCCCTTTGGGGGAAAAAAATAGCCGAGGGCGCAAGGGGAATAACCCCACACTTCAACGATGCCATTTGCTTCGATCGGCGGCGGCGGCGGCGGGGTAGACCGGAGAGGGGGGAGGGAGGAAGGAGGGCGGAAAAAGAGTGAGGGTGGTGGGCGAGGTGTCCGCTCACAGTCGTCGCCCCAAAAAGAGCAGCGGCTCAGAACTTGTCCGTTCCTGCGCCAACAGAATTGAGCAGACTCCGCGGAGTTGGGAGTGGAGGTTCGGTGCTGGCAGAACTGAGGGAGTTGGGAGACCAGTGGTGGGGGCTCCGCGGAAGACCTGAGGAAATTGGATTGGGTCGGTGCTGGTGGTCAAAGAGAGGTGGCAGGATTTGGATTGAGTCGCTCTGCCTGTCATGTGACAGACCCCCAGGTTCTGTGTGTTGCCGGAGGGATTATTGGCATGAGGTGTGCCGGAGTGAGGGTGGTGGTGTGGTGGTGGTGGTGGGGGTGATGATGATGGTGACCAGAGTGTGTGGGAATGGGGGTGTGATGTCGGGGGCTTCTTTGGAGAGTTTACCCACTGGAGGTGAGTTTTTTTTATATTTTTTTTAAACATGATTGTTTGTCATCGTTATTGTCATCATCACATTGGTACTGTGCAATATGACATGTTCACGTTTGCGTTTTTTTTTGTTTTTTTTTCAAGCACCTGCACATTTCACTGAATTAAAACGACGGGGTGTCTCACCGTTTCACGTCGGTCGCACTGACGTTTGGCCAATCAGCGATTTCCACGTCCCTTTCATCTTAGTCATACGCGACAGGATAGAGGTGTTGAAACCGGCCCGGTCCTGAAGGCAAAGAAGTCGACTGATTGCTACTTAGAACGGACAGTGTGGCGTACGGTCTGGAAGTCGGCACCAATAAACTGCTACCTCCTAACAACTGCCACCTGAGCAGCTTTCACATTCGGTCTGCGGGGAACAGCGGCATTATTAGGAGCTACCGCAGTGCCTAATCCCTTGTGGGTTTCCTTTATATTGGTTTATCTTCTATCTTCAGAAAATGAGTATTTCATTCGAAACCAAACCGGTAATTTGACAAAAAAAAATTGCTGTTGTGTTAAGTTTCGACGTTTTACTGAAATGGTTTTTAACATTTCGTCTGAATTGGGTGGACTTTGATGTGGATGCATATAGCCTACGAAGATGCACACACACACACACACACACACACACACACACACACACACACACACACACACCTATCTATCTATCTATCTATCTATCTATCTATTTATCTATCTATCTGAGTGCGTGTGTGTGCGCGCGCGCGCACGCGCGCGCACGCGCGCGCGCGTATGTGTGTGCATCTACATCAAAGTCTACTCAATTCAAACAAAACATTTTTAGTAACGAACAACTCTTGCTCCAATAATAAAATAAATAGACGCCCATAACTAAAATAGGAAAAAAAAAACTAAATAAAAAATATCTTTCATTTCATTTTACTAAGATTTCGAAAACTGAAAATAATTTTCAGTTTTCGAAATCTCAGTGTGTGTGTGTGTGTGTGTGTGTGTGTGTGCATCTTCGTAGGCTATATGCATCCACATTTTTGTCGGATCCAGCGGACGAAAGGCCTCGGAGCAGGCAATACAAATAGATGTGCCTTCAAGAGGGATTACGATGGTTCCCTCAGGCAGCTAGTGAAGGGTTTCTCATATTTATAATATATTCCACATTTTCATCTTCAATTTTATTTTTTATTTTTTTTTCCCCTAAAAGTTTAAATGTTTGCCAAGTCATTACTATAACGACTGAAGAATTGTTAGCCTGTGCTTGTTTTCACCCACTACTTAATTGTTCATCATTAAAATAACTAATTTTAAGTAAAAGCTCTCTCTCGCGCTCTCCCCTTCTCTCTCTATCCACCTCTCTCTCTCTCTCTCTCTCTCACACACACACACACACACACACACACACACACACACACACACACACACACACACACTTTCTCCTTCCACATTTTCCCCTTGTATCTCCCACCTCCTCCTCCCATTCCACTTCCTCTGCTGTTAAAAAATCAGCATAAAAAAGGCAAACACAAATAAAAGAAACTCGACAAATATACAACCAACCTCCTCTTCCATCCTCTCTCTCTCTCTCTCTCTCTCTCTCACACACACACACACACACACACACACACACACACACACACACACACACACACACACACGCACGCACACACACACACACACACACACACACTGTTCATCGCAGGAACCCCAAGTCTACACGCAGGGACCACACATCGACCCTGTAGCATACACGTGCGCACCGCGCACACAGACGCAGTCACAGACCCCCCCCCCCCTCCCCCACCACATTCCTTTTCTCTCTCTCTCTCTCTCTCTCTCTCTCTCTCTCTCTCTTTCTCTCTCGGCGCGGAAATCTTTTTCCTTCAGAACAGAAAGAAACGCATTCTCGGTGAATCCAATTTCTTGATTTCATATATCTCGTTCCGTAGGACCTGTCGCAGACCACAGCTTTAGATATCATTACTATCATGATCATAGTCACCATAATCATTATCACTGTGACAGCAGTTATTGTTTGCAAAAAAGAATTGGAGGTTGACTGCAGCATGTTGACACAACAGGTGACACAGCAGGAAAGGTCAGTCGTCAACTTACAGGTGGAAATGAAGTTAGGACGTTTCCACACTTACTGTCATAATGTGAAGATACTGTCGAAACGTCCCAACTTCATTTCCACCTGTAAGTTGACAATTGACCTTTTCTGCTGTGTCAACGGTTATTGTTATACTGTTACCAGTATTATTACTATTATCATTATAGTAATTATCATCATCATTATAATCACCATTCTTCTTATTATCATCATCCTTATCATTATTCTTATTACTCTCATTATTATATCATGATTATTACTATCACTATTATTGCCGTTATTTTTGTCTTTTTTGCTTTTTTATATCACCACACGTCCATTTTCTAGCAGTTATAAAGGAGAAAAATGAATAGAGGCGTTAAAACAAACAAACAAAAAACAGAAAGAACATAGGAAAAAACAGGAACTTCTGAGTTCAATTTTCTGTAGTCCAAAAGGTAACAGGAAGCCGGGAGGGGGAGGGGGGGGGGGGGGGGGGGGGAGGGGGGGGGGGGGGGGGGGGGCGGGGGAGGGGTCAGCCAATGGCAACTGAGTTTTTGTTACCACCTGACCAATCAGTTTACCTTAGTCCTTAAAGGAGACAGAAGGGGGGGGGGGGGGGGGAGCAGGCAATGGTAACTGAATTTATGGTACCACCAGATCAATCGCTTCGCTTTAGTCCAAAACGGTGACGGGAGGGGGAGGGGGGGGGGGGGATTCAGCAAATGGCAACTGAGATTTTGACTCCACTTGACCAATCAATTCACTTTAGTCCCAGAAAGTGACCCAGGGGGAGGGGGGAGGGGTGTGGGTGAAGGGGTCAGCAAATGGCAACTGAAATTTTGTCAACACCAGGCCAATCAATTTACTTTACTCCCAAAAGGTAACGGGGGAGGGGGGGGGGGGGGGGGGGTGGTGGGGGGGGGGGGGGGGGGGCAGCAAATGGCAAGTGACTTTACGTTACCACCTGGCCAATCGATTATTTTAGTCCCAAAAGGTGACAGGGAGGAAGGGGAAGGGGGGAGAGAGAGAGGAGGCAGTATGTGACACGTCTGGAATGTGTGTCAGCATCTGGCCAATCAGCTGACACGTCTGGAATGTGTGTCAGCATCTGGCCAATCAGCTGACACGTCTGGAATGTGTGTCAGCATCTGGCCAATCAGCTGACACGTCTGGAATGTGTATCACCATCGGGCCAATCAGCTGACACATATAGAATGTGTGTCACCATCGGGCCAATCAGTGACACATATGGAATGTGTGTCACCATCGGGCCAATCAGCTGACACGATCTGGAATGTGTATCACCACCGGGCCAATCAGCTGACACATATAGAATGTGTGTCACCATCGGGCCAATCAGCTGACACGTCTGGAATGTGTATCACCACCGGGCCAATCAGCTGACACATATAGAATGTGTGTCACCATCGGGCCAATCAGCTGACACGTCTGGAATGTGTATCACCACCGGGCCAATCAGCTGACACATATAGAATGTGTGTCACCATCGGGCCAATCAGCTGACACGTCTGGAATGTGTATCACCACCGGGCCAATCAGCTGAGACATATAGAATGTGTGTCACCATCGGGCCAATCATGTGACACATATGGAATGTGGTCACCATCGGGCCAATCAGCTGACACGTATGGAATGCAAGTCACCAGCGGGCCAATCAGCTGACACGTATGGAATGTGTGTCAGCATCTGGCCAATCATGTGACACGTATGGAATGTGTGTCACCATCGGGCCAATCATGTGACACGTCTGGAATGTGTGTCACCATCTGGCCAATCATTGTGTCACCATCTGGCCAATCATTGTGTCAGCATCTGGCCAACCAGCTGACACTCATCCCATGAGGTGACAGAGGGAAAGTAGCAGATGACATCTGGACTTCACAGTCATGTTCTTTTACCATCAGTCGAGTCACGGGGCAAATTCAACTCCATGTTTTGATGGGATTAAAAAACAACAATGTGTACAGAGACACAGAGAGCGACTGGAGCAAAGAAAGAAGAACGTGAAACAGGTTGCAGCGGCGCTGACGACCAGGCAAAGTGAACAAAAAATGAACACAAAAGTGGAGATGCGAATGGACGCATGCTTTTTTTCTCTCTATACAACACGAAACAGAGAAATCATTTTTGGACAATTGTCGGTTCTTCAGATGTTGCAACTGACGTAGGCAAAAAACACTCCATGATAGTAAGCAACATGAGAATGACAATACTTACCTACCAACCTACCAATCATCTATCCAATTATCCATCTGTCTATCTAATTATCTACCTGTCTATCCAATTATCTGTCTGTCTGTCTGTCTATCCATCAATCCATCCATCCACTCATCCGTCCGTTCATCCATGCATCAATCGATCGGTCTGATTGTCTGCCTGCCTATCTATCTGTCTGTCTGCTATCTATCTGTCTGTCTGTCTGTCTACCTATCTGTCTGTCCGTCTGCCTATCTACCTATCTTCTGTCTGTCTGCCTATCTATCTGTCTGTCTGTCTGTCTGCTATCTATCTGTCTGTCTGCCTATCTACCTATCTGTCTGTCTGCCTTCCTATCTATCTATCTGTCTGTCTGTCTGCTATTCTATCTGTCTGTCTGCCTATCTACCTATCTGTCTGTCTGCCTATCTACCTATCTTCTGTCTGTCTGCCTATCTATCTGTCTGCTTATCTATCTATCTATCTGTCTGCCTATCTACCTATTTTTGTGGTCCTCCAACCTATTTCTCATTTTTTCCCTTTCTTCTTCTTGTTCTTTTTTTTGTGAGTAAGGGGGGCTTCCATCCTCCTATTACCCCCCACTGTGTCCTTCCCCCTCCCTCCCTCCCCCTCTTCATCAGTGACTCTCACGCACCGCTCCAGTCTGTGTACCTCATTAACTGACGGATATTTGAAAGCTGACTTTTATCATTGGGACATTATCACAAAGTGTCTGGGTTTATATGGGTACTAACATTTGTACTGACATTTTCATTCCGCGTCTTTGTGACAAAAAATGATATACACACAAGTGAGGGAGGGGGGGGGGGAGGCACAGAGAAAGAGAGAGAGAGAGAGAGAAGAGAGAGAGAGAGAGGAGAGAGAGAGAGAGAGAGAGAGAGAGAGCAGACAAACACCGGGAATAGGAGTGGGGATGGGGATGGGGGGGGGGGGGGGGGGGGGGGGGGGGGGTGAGGACTGTCGAACATTACGAACAGAGCACGGTCAAAATGTCTACTACTGAATGTGTTTACGAATTTGAACCCCCCACCCCATCCCCCTCGCCTCTACATCCCTCTCCTGTGTTCTGAGCGTTTCTCCCGAAGCGCCCCCCCCCCCCCCCCCCTTCAGACGAAGCAGCGGCCAAAACAAAGACGCGACAAAACAAAGACGCGACAAAACAAGGAAGCGACGAAACAAAGACGCGACAAAACAAAAACGCGACAAAACAAAGACGTTACAAAGCAAAGAAGCGACGAAACAAAGGCGCGGCAAAGAGTTTAAGGATAGCAGCAGACAGGAGCCCAACACACACAGTGATAGGAGGGATGAGAGTTGTAGACGTGGATTACGAGGGATCAGGCCAGTCAGACCACTGCCCAGCGAGGCCACCATTACAGCCAACAGACCAGCCTGCAAGTGCAGCCAGGAGGAAAAGGCTAGGAAGCCAGACACACCAAAAAGAGAACACGTATGCAAGCGCGCGCGTGCGCTCACACACACACACACACACACACAACAACACACACACACCACACAACACAACCACACACCCACACACACGCTCGCGCGCGCCTATCTATCTATCTATCGATGAATCTATCTGCACACATGTCTATGTATCTGTCTGTCTATCTACCTATCCACGTGTTTTCCATCCATGCATCCATTTTTCGATCTAATCTATCTACCTATCTATCTACCAATCTATCTCTCTATCTTTCCATCTGTCTATTCATCCATCCATCCCTCTCTCTCTCTCTCTCTCTCTCTCTCTCTCTCTCTCTCTCTCTCTCTCTCTCTCTCTATATATATATATATATATATGTGTGTGTGTGTGTGTGTGTGTGTGTGTGTGTGTGTGTGTGTGCGTGCGTGCGTGCGTGCGTGCATGCGTATGCGCGCGCGTGCGCGCTTGTTCGTGTGTATTTTGATGTGTGTATGCGTGTATCTGTGTGCGTGTGTGTGTGCGTGCGAGCGCGCACGTTTGCGCGCACGCGCGTGCATGCGTGTGTGTGTGTGTGTGTGTGTGTGTGTGTGTGTGTGTGTGTGTGAGTGAGAAGAGAAAGAGAGAGAGAGAAAGATGAGAGAGAGAGAGAGAGAGGAGGAGAGAGAGAAGAATGTGAGACGAGAGAGAGAGAGAGAGAGGAGGTGTGTGTGTGTGTGTGTGTGGGGGGGGGGGGGGGGGGGGGGGGTCCACTTCTGAAGCTCTGACTCATCAAAACTGCGTCATTTTCTACTAATGGACAATTGAACAAAGGCCCCAACTTTCCTTAGTCCGAGTTCACCGTTAAATTTGTTCAA
>CM031628.1:8240473-8245473 GCA_018398815.1 Conus ventricosus | reverse complement strand
TTAGTGTGTTTGTCAGTGTACTGCCCCAAAGACCAATGGGCCTTATCCTGCTGCTTTCGTGTTTGTAATGTTCATTTGCTGGCTCGATATTTTGAAGTAATGTATGTCATCATTAACATTATATTTATTATTATTATATAATTATTATCATTAATGTATTATTATTGTTGTTATTGCTATCATCATCATCATCATATCATCATCAACGTCATCGTCATCGTCATCATCATCATCATCATCATGATGACTAGCGCCATTCATTTCAACTATTATGATAACCCGAAATTCACCTTATCCAGTCAGTCATTGGCTTACTTATGTTTTGTTTGTTTGTGTGTTTTTTGTTATTCATTACTGAGCTATTAATCTTTTTATTTATTCGTTTTAACAATCTATTCATTTCCCCACTTCTTATCGACAACACCCTTTTTCTGTTTTCTGTTTATTTTTTCGATATTGTTTTTTATTTTGTATCCTTTTCATTTAATTACTCCAATTCCTTTTTTTTTTCTAAATCGTATTTAGTTAACATAACTATCCAGTTATATTTCCTTCAAAACTAAAAAAAAAACCCACCCATATTTTATGTTTTTCCTCCATATTTCACTATTTATTCCTCCCTATACATCTTTTCAAGTATTTCTAAAGAAAATGAAACAGACAGCAGAGTTGCCGGAAAAAGAAAATTTTAAACACAAACACCAGATGGGAAAGTAACGCTGATTTTTGACACAACACCAGATGGGAAAGTACGCTGATTTTATGACACAACACCAGATGGAAAGTAACGCTGATTTTATGACACAAACACCAGATGGAAGTAACGTGATTTTATGTACTTATAAAGTACTTTTTGTCACGCTAATTGTCTTCGGGTAGAGTACTTTATACGTGTGTAACATCTGAGTCAGTCATTTGTCGAACATTTCACCTCTCTTTTGTGTTGTGTGTACATTCTGTGTTACTTCACACCTTATATCGTGTGCTCAATTATTTCGGCTCTACGTAAGTTCTCTCATTTTCCATTCCCTCATTTCCAGTCACCAACCCAAGAGAACAGCACTCTCACCACGCTTTCTGTCACCAAGACGACACAACTCCTTCCTGGCTGCTGCATCATTTATCTGTTCTTCGCCAAAAAAAAAAAAAAAAAAAATCTAATTGACTCGTTCGCATGCTTTTTTCCCCCTGTAGAAGACCCGGAGGCTGAAACGCGTTCTCTTTGTAATGTCATTTGTTGGCTCCATTCGTTTGGCAGTCTGGTAATTCCACCTTCATTTTCTTGTTGTAGATTACACACTGGCAAACGCACGCACGCACGCACGCACTCACGCACGAGAGAGAGAGAGAGAGAGAGAGAGAGAGAGAGAGAGAGAGAGAGAGAGAGAGAGAGAGAGAGAGAGAGGACAGAGACAAGAAGAGACAGAGAGAGAGAGAACTCAAGATGGTTTATTCATGGTTAGACCATTGCCCCTCATGAAGGGGGTTGCAAGTTAATTACATTTGTCTTAGCGCCCATGCAACTGCTGCCAAACATGAAACAAATCTCTTTCAGTTTTATGATAGGAAAAAGGATCGCCGCTTGAAAGCTTTAACTGAATTCACTGAGAAATTTCTTACAGTTTGCTCCTGCGTACATGCCAAAAGAAGTGCTAATCTAAACCGGCTGGGAATTCATAACATTTGAACGGTTCTATACTGAGCTCTTAACTCGTGCAAGACAGGGCAACACGACACAAAAACACACTTCCTTGTCTGTATCCTTAATGCAAAGTGGGCATACAAGATCGCCATCGCTATGAGATTGATGGCAGTAATAATGCTCGACAGTTTCAGAAATACTTAACCTGAATCTAGTTCTTATATACGTTAGATGCCTATGTAAGTTTGGCGCGCGCGCGCGCGCGCGAGAGAGAGAGCGAGAGAGAGAGAGAGAGAGAGAGAGAGAGAGAGAGAGAGAGAGAGAGAGAGAGAGAGAGAGGAGAGAGAGAGAGAGAGGGAAGAGAGAGAGAGAGAGAGAGAGAGAGAGAAAGAGAGGGAGCCGGAGACAGACAAAGAGAGGGAGACAAGAGAGAGAGAGGAGAGAGAGAGAGAGAGAGAGAGAGAGAGAGAGAGAGAGAGAGAGAGAGAGAGAGAGAGAGGAGAGAGAGAGAGAGAGAGAGAGAGAGTTACACACACGCGCATACGACTTGTACTGGGGAATGTGGAGACACTGCTTGAATTACTGTGGGAAAAACCCACAACAGCAACAAATTACTGTGGGAAAACCCCACAAACAACAGCAACAATAACAACCAAAGAAAGGACAAGAAAACTTGGTCTCAAAAGGCAGTATAAAAACGTTGAACCGAGCCGTTCATTTTTAAAAAGACAAATCCGATTTCAATCGCTGACCTCCTGAATATGAATGTCTTAATTGCATTCTGCTCTTCCCGTGAGACAATGCAGAGTACGTGTCTCTCGTTTTGTTTGTTTTTCTTTTTTTTTTCCTTCTTTTTTTATTTTCATTTTCTGCCTTGCATTTGCTCGTCTGCCTGCACACGTTACCTCCTTCATTAATTTATCTCCCTGACCTCTTTCCCGCCCCCTTCCCCTCCCCCTTCCACTCCCCATCCCAAATGATCAAGGCACGGAGCGTGTTAAAATAAAACCAGCGGACTCCTGCCTTCCAGATAGCAGTTTCCTTTCCAGAAAGAACGTGCAATTATTTGGAGGGTGAGGGGTGGGAAGGTGGGGGTGGGATGGTGAGGAGTTCGGTACAGGAGGGGGTCGACGGCTTGGCGTGCGCACTTTGAAATGCATCGCCTTGAGGTGTTGTCACAATCATCGCAGCTTTGTCGTTTAAAAACTGAGCCAAGCGTCTAACAGATCTGGAAACGACATATTTGGCCGGTACAGCCATCCTCTTTCTGTCCTGAAGCAATGACGGAACACTGGGTGACGTCATTGGCTGCGGTGTGATGCAACACGATCTGTCTCAAAGTTCTTGTTGTCCAGTTATGAATTTATATCACTGATATAATCATAAACTTATAAATCCCACAAGTTTATTACTAAAAAAAAAAAAGAATTCCTGAGGCTATCTTACGTTGAAAATGTCATCATTTTTATTTAATAACACCCCAAACCGCATTACGACCAATTTTTTAAAATCAGAAACCAGTAAGTCTAGAAAAAACCTACATGATTCCCCAAATCCTTGGAGAGTTCCCTTGATTTTCTGAGTTAATGGACAACAAATGTACACTACACTCAGACACACCAGGATACATTCATATTCGCTCTCTCTCTCTCTCTCTCTCTCTCTCTCTCTCTCTCTCTCTCTCTCACTACACACACTCAACACTCCCCTCCCCTCCACACTCACACACAATCATATATAAGAACTCCACTCCACCCTCTGATCCCCACCCGTCAATGTGCACACAACAATCTAACGCTGGCACACAGCAAGCTGGAAGCTCTGGAAGCGTCAGCATCTGTCATCTTGGTGGCAGGTCTGTTCAGGACCAGCATCAGCCATGTGTGTCTGCCAAGGAGCTGACCACATAACGTCACCCAAACCGCATCCACGACCGCCGAAAAAAAAAAGAAATCATTCAGTCAAGAAAAACATACATGACTCTCCAAATCGTTGAGGCTCTCTCTCTCGATTTCCTGAATTACCGGACAGTACGCTGCACTCAGAAACCCAGAGACAATAACCCTGAAACATTTACATTTACCATATCCAGGCAAGGGGAAAAATAGGGGGGGGAGGGGGGGGGGGGGGGGAGCGAAAACTACGATATAAATTCCACATACATGCGGGGAGACTCCGCTCTCCCCTGACACAGAGGTCAAGGTAAGTGACTGATTTGACCTTTGCCTTTTGCCCCGGTGTCCTTTCGCTCCCTGCCCTTTCGCTTGGCCTGCGTTTTGGGGATGGTGTTGCTGCGGACATGGCGTGACAACTGAGGAGGCCAGAGTCATGTTGCTGATCTACATGTATCCAGCCCACTGTACCAAACGCACAATATGCAAGCTTTTCATACAGACTTAGTCGCGCGCTCTCTCCCCTCCCCCCCACTCTCTCTCTCTTTTCCGCACCCCACGCACGCACGCACACACATTTTCACGCTGAAATACACGGATCCCCCATCCCACCTCCCAACACACTCACATATACACACTCGCGCTTTGCACATTGGTGCATATTCACGTATTATGTAAAGACCACGTAGACACTCACACATGTGTTCAACGACATAAGCAGCGTTTGCACTAAGGTTTCATGGGAATGGGGTTAGACATGCAATGGCTTTTTTCTCTAATCCCATGATGAAATCTAAACACAAAATATGCGCTCACACTGCGGGCAGAACGAAAATCGCCAACTGAAACGGTGGACGGAGTATACACAACACGTCATTTTGTTTTTACCCGTAAGTTCAAGTGTCATATAAGTTCGCTCTGGAAGGGTGAAATAAAGAAGTGGGATTCGAACTCTCGCCCCAAGTGAAATGCGCGAACAGACAACAGCTGGGAGGAACTCACTCATCAGACGTGGAACAGTTTAAAGAATCACACACACACACACACACACAACACACACACACACACACACACACACACACACACAAAACATATATATATATATATATTTTATAACCTGCACTTGTTTTCCCCCACTACTTAATTGTTCAGAGAACAACAAGGTTTCGAAATATCGGTATATGCCCAGGAGTTATATTTACGAGTTTCCCTCCTATGGAAGATGTTCCCTTGGATATAAGCTTGCTGAAGGCTAATTTGAGAAGCATTTATTTTGTTTTTCCCATTCCCCCACTCAAGCACATATGTTAGTTAGGCAGAATCATCACACTGCAGATATGAATGCTTATTTCCCTATTTTTCAATCTAAGCCATGAGCAAAGATAAGATATGTTGCTTATAGCCAGCCGACGCAAAAGGGCCACACATCAGGCTGATACGAGCAAACTTTTTTTCTTAATTCAATA
>CM031628.1:8215473-8230473 GCA_018398815.1 Conus ventricosus | reverse complement strand
GATGGGATGATTGAGGTGGTGAAAATAGGTTTGGTGATGATGATGATGATGAAAATGGTGGTGTGGTGGTGGTGCAGTGGTGGTGGTGGTTGAGATGATGATGGTGATGATGGTGATGGTGATGATGATGATGATATTGGGATGAGGGTTTGATGAAAGGTTGATGATGGTGAGGTGGTGATGGTGAGGGTGATGATGGTGATGGTGATGGTGATGATGGTGATGGTGATGATGGTGATGGTGATGATGGCGATGGTGAGGCGATGATGATGGCGATGATGATGGCGATGATGATGGCGATGATGATGGCGATGATGATGGCGTGGGATGATGATGGCGATGGCGGCGTGATGGCGTTGGCGGCGGATGGCGCGATGGCGACGGGGACAATGACGGTGCGGTGACGGTGACGGTGATGAGGGATGATGATAGGTGGTGGTGGTGGTGGTGACTGTGGGGGTGATGATGGTGATGATGATGGTGATGTGATGAGGGTTGGTGGTGGTGGTGGTGGGGGTATGGTGGTGGTGGTGATATGTGATGATGATAGTGATGATGATTGGTGATGATGATGTGATGGTGATGATGATGATGATGATGATTATGAAGAGGGATGATGATTATGAAGATGATGGTGATGGTGATGATGAGGGATGATGATGGTGATGGCGATGATGATGATTGGTGATGATGATGATGATGGTGATGATGATGATGTGGTGAGTGATGGTGATGGTGATGAGATGAGGGTGATGATGATGGTGATTGTGAGGATGATGATGATGATGATGGGTGATGATGGTGATGGTGGTGATGATGGTGATGGTGGTGATGGTGGTGATGATGATGGTGTTTATAACGATGGTGATGAGGGATGATGAATGATGATGACGATGAATGGTGATGGTGATGATAATGATGGGGGGATGTGATGATGGTGGTGGTGATGATGGTGGTGGTGGATGATGATGACGATGTGATGACGACGATGATGACGATGACGTGATACGATGATGATGATAATGATGATGATGATGATGTGATGATGATGGTGGTGATGGTGATGATGATGATGATGATGATGGTGGTGGTGGTGGTTGGGGGTGGAGGGATGATGACAAAACGGTGACGAACGATTGTGATTGTAAATGAGGAAAGGCAGGTTGGTGGTGGCGATAATCAAAATGAGGACGAATGAAAACGACTACCCCGGTGATGAATATGATGTGGTATTGAAAAAAGGCGATGTTGATAATGTTGATGTTGTTTGAAAATTGATGAGATGACAATGAGGTGATAATGATGATGGAATGAGGGATATGGTAGTGTGGTAGTGGTGTGGTAGTTTTGGTAGTTGTGGTAGTAATTGTGATGGTGGTGGTGTAATGATACGGATGACGATGATGATGACGATAATGATGTGGTATTGTGATGTTTTTGAGATGACGATATTTTCTGTTGCTGTGTGACGATGACGTGACCGAGATGATGGAGATGGTGTTGTTTGATGATATGGTGATGATGATAGATGATGATGATGGTGATGATGAAGATGATGATGAGATGATGATGGTAACGATGATGATGATGGTAACGATGATGATGATGATGATGATGATGCCCGTGGTTGGTGGTAATGAAGTTTACGAAGCGAACAGCGATCGTCCGGTGAAATCACACGATTCAAAACTGCATCAAGCAGCTGCCAAGTTTTTTCTTATTTACCCAATGGCGATAGCACTTCTAGCGAATTCCCATGTTCACAACCCCACACACACACACACACACACACCCCAACCACACACACACACACACACCCCACACACACTAAAAGAGAGAGAGAGAGAGAGGGAAAGAGAGAGAGAGAGAGAGAGAGAGAGAGGAGAGAGAGAGAGAGAGAGGAGAGAGAGAGAGGAGAGAGCTACCTTTACAAATTCTTTTATGTTACCAACATACGGCTTTAACCACACTTCACCAAAACCCTTTTCCCCAAAGACAAAATACTTACGTCTGATAACTCAGTTCTTCTTTCCCTAATATCTCATCCATGCAACATATTAAACTAAACAGCAACAGTTCAGACCAGTAACTTATTCACCGCGCAGCAGAACTGGCCTGCATCAGCGGGTGTTCGTCTTTCTACATAAAAAAAAATTCAAAGCGAACAGTTACACACTTTCACAGTAATCAACTGCTTTGCTTAATTCCCGCAGTCTGGAACCGTATGGCATGATGGGTCATGTTTTCTAATCAAATTTAAAAAAAGAGATTTTAGTGAAGATTTTTCACAATGATAAACGGTTCATGATAGATTTCATGATAGCCTCCTTTTTCATCCCACATCTATTTTGCCCCCAGTTTGAAGGGATAGGTGATTGTTCATTCTCCGTTTTCCCATTGCCCTCAATGATTGTTCATTCTTCGCTTTCATTGTCCTCAATGTTGTTTTTCCTTGCCTGAAGAAGACCCTTACGGGGGAAACGCGTCGTGTTTCGTCTTGTAATTTGTCTATTTCGATCAGCGGTACAGTAATTTTTCTTTTATTTTTTTTTAAAGGTAGATAATGGCGTGTTTGTGACTTTACTAGAAATATTTTTACAGACAGAAGCAAAACTGAATCGCGTATCGTAGCACAAAGTATTCCCAAACACTTAGAAGCACTGACCATTGGCATGCAATTGCATCGCACATCCATCTCTCTTCAGCCAATAATCCAGCTTTACAAAATTTCGATTATGTGACATTATGGATATTAATTTTCAATTCAAGGACGCAGCAGCGCTTTGCCAATCAATCAATTGGTTCTCCATTAATAGTAACAAAAATCTAATAGCAAGTTAACCTAATAGGCCAGCCACCGACTAAACAGTCCCAAGGCATCACAGGAAAAAAAATCGACCATATCCTCCGTTATCAATGGCCTCCACGGCAGGTCAACACCATGACCTTAGGTCATACACCATGACCTCCACAGGGAGGTCATTCAACAAACCCTGACTCCACAGGCAGGTCAACACCATGACCTCCACAGGCAGGTCAACACAATGACCTTCACAGGTAGGTCAACACCATGACCTCCACAGGCAGGTCATTCAACACCATGACCTTCACAAGCAGGTCATTCAACACCATACCTCCACAGGCAGGTCATTCAACACCATGACCTTTACAGGCAGGTCAACACCAAAGACCTCCACAGGCAGGTCAACACCATGACCTTCACAGGCAGGTCATTCACACCATGACCTCCCAGGCAGGTCAACACCATGACCTTCACAAGCAGGCCATTCAACACCATGACCTCCACAGGCCGGTCATTCAACACCATGACCTCCACAGGCAGGTCAACACCATGACCTTCACAGGCAGGTCATTCAACACCTTGACCTTCACAGGCAGGGCATTCAACACCATGACCTCCACAGGAGGTCATTCAACACCATGACCTCCCCAGGCAGGTCAATTCAACACCATTTACCTCCACAGGCAGGTCAACACCATGACCTCCCCAGGCAGGTCAACACCCTGACCTTCACAGGTAGGTCAACACCATGACCTCCACAGGGAGGGCATTCAACACCAGACCTTCACAGGCAGGTCATTCAACACCATTGACCTCCACAGGCCGGGCATTCAAAAACCATGACCTCCACAGGCCGGTCATTCAACCCATGACCTCCACAGGCAGGGGCATTCAACGCCAGACCTCCACAGGCAGGTCAATACCATGACCTCCACAGGCAGGTCATTTAACACCTTGACCTTCACAGGCAGGTCATTCAACACCATGACCTTCACAGGCAGGTCATTCAACACCATGACTCCCCATGCAGGTCATTCAACACCATGACCTCCACAGGCAGGTCATTCAACACCATGACCTCCACAGGCAGGTCATTCAACACCCTGACCTTCACAGGCAGTCATTCAAAAACCATGACCTTCACAGGCAGGTCATTCAAGACCATGACCCCCACAGGCAGGTTATTCAACACCATGACCTCCACAGGCAGGTCATTCAAACACCATGGGCCTTCACAGGCAGGTCAATACCTGACCTTCACAGGCAGGTCATTCAACCATGAAACCCCACAGGCGGGCATTCAACACCCTGACCTTCACAGGCAGGTCAACACCATGACCTTCACAGGCAGGTAATTCAACACCCCTGACCTCCACGGCAGGTCATTCAACACCATGACCCTTTACAGGCAGGTCATTCAACACCATGACCTCCACAGCAGGTTATTCAACACCATGACCTCCACAGGCAGGTCATTCAACACCATGAACTAGCTTGCATTTAAGAGAGAGAGAGAGAGAGAGAAGGGGGAGAGAGAGAGAAGAGAGAGAGAGAGACTGACTGATATGTAATACTTAAGGTGTGATTTTTGGCTGAGGTCTAGTATTACAATCTGTCCTTTCATGCACACATTATTTCAACATAATTTTCATGTATACTAAGAATTTAACGTAAAAACACTGTAATGTAACTCTACGGGCCCACAAGTGCATAGTTATAACTGTGATATGGTGGGAAGTCACACGGAAGGGAAATAAACCAGAGAGAGAGAGAGAGAGAGAGAGAGAGAGAGAGGAGAGAGAGAGAGAGGAGAGAGAGAGAGGAGAGGGGAGAGGGGAGAGGGAGGGAGAGGGAGGGAGGGAGGGAGAGAGATTTGTTGAATACCACTCCTCCCATGTACGCTTCCGAATAAAACTTTCCAGGAAACAAACTAGCAAAAACAAACCATGCAAAAACAAATATGCAAAGGAAACGGTTTCATTTTTCTTGGAAAATGTCTCCAGTAACATTTTCTGAAGACGCTTTTTAAGCGTAAGTTTATTGGAGAGTTATATTTTTAAAAAAAGGAAAGAAAGAGAAAGGACAACGAAAGGAAGGAAGGAAGGAAGAAAGGAAGAAGGAAGGAAGGAAGGAAGGAAGGAAAGGAACAAGAAGGAAAGAAGAAAGCAAAAAAAAGAAAAATAAATTGGCAGAAAAGACATAAAGCTATCGATAGTTTGACAAATAGATAGACAGATATAGATAGATAGAAAGAGAAAGAAAGATATAAAAAAGTAGAAGATAGCAAGAAACAAAGAAAGAAAGAAAAACAGAAAAGAATAGATAGAAGAACGATAGAAGATAGATAGAAAAGAATATAGACAGAAAAAATATAGATAGAAGAACGAAAAGAAATGATTAGATAGAAAGAAAAAATAGACAGAAAAAGATAGATAAAAGGAAATAAGGAGAGATAAACAGAAAGAAAGAATCACAGACAGAAAAAGATAGAACGATAGAAGGATAGATAGACGAAGAGAAAAAAAAGAAAAGAAAAAGTGAACGATAGAAGGATAGATAGACAGAAGAAAGAAACAGACAGAAAAGATAGAACGATAGAAGGATAGATAGAAAAGAAAGAAAGAAACAGACAGAAAAAGAAGAACGATAGAAGGATAGATAGACGAAAGAAAGAAAACAGACAGAAAAGATAGAACGATAGATAGACAGATAGAAAGAAAAAGTAAAAACAGAAAGATAGAAGGATAGACAGAAAGAAAGATCGAAAGAAAGAACACATAGAAAGAAAAAAAACAGAGACAGAAAAGAAAGAAAGGAACTGTTCATCTGTGCGTTCTGTGTTTTCACCAGTATCTGACATGATTCAATGCGTAAAGAGCAGTTGCAGACTGTCAGCAGAGGTTTCACCACAGCCAGGAAGTGACGTAACAGGGAAGAACAGGACGCCATTTCTTTGTCTATGTGGGGGGATGCATTGCGGGAAGAGTCACGACGGACACATCAGAGAGAGAGAGAGAGAGAGGAGAGAGGAGAGAGAGGGGAGAGAGAGAGAAGAGAGAGAGAGAGAGAGAGAGGAGTGGGGGGGGAGGGGGGAGACAGACAGACAGAGAGGAACAAGGCAGAGAGAGAGAGGGAGAGAGAGAGAGAGAGAGAGAGAGAGAGAGAGGCAGGCAGACAGAGAAAGAGACAGACAGACAGATAGGCAAAACAGGTGACAAAAAGGCAGACAGAGAGACAGGCAGACAGCGAGCGGACACACACACACACAACACACAGAGAGAGAGAGAGAGAGAGGAGAGAGAGAGAGAGAGAGAGAGAGAGAGAGAGAGAGAGAGAGAGAGAGAGAGCAGAGACAGGGAGAAAAGGGGGGGGAGAGGAAGGAAGAGAGAGAGAGAGGCAGGCAGGCAGGCAGACAGAGAGACGGACAGACAGAGAAAGAGACAGACAGAGAGAGACAGACAGAGAGAGACAGAGAGAGACAGAGAAACAGAGAGAGAGAGGGGAGAGAGAGAACAGAGGGGAGAGAGAGAGAGAGAGAGAGAGGCAGCAGACAGACGAACGGACACACAGAAAAGACAGATAGGCAGACAGAGGACAAACGACAGAAACAGGCAGACAGAAAAAACGGACACACAGACAGATTGACAGACAGACAGGGCTCATGAACACATTTGTTTCCGAGTGCAGTCTGGAGGCCCTGCCCCCCTGTCCCTGTGTCAGCAGGAAACCACTGGTGGGCATCTGCTTCCGTGTGCGGGAGAGAGGAGGACTGCACAGCCAGGGTGGCGGATGGGCATCATGCTGGGGGGCAGCGGACTGGGCCTAGATATGAGAGAGAGGGGGAGAGAGGAAGGGAAGAGGAAAAGAGAAACGAGAGAGGGAGAGAGAAAGGGAAAGGGGAGAGAGAGGCGGTGAGGGAGAGAGAGAGAGGGAGAGGGAGGGAGAGAGGAGAGAGAGGGGGGGAGAGGAGAGAGAGAGAGGGAGAGGGAGGGAGAGAGAGAGAGGGGGGGAGGAGAGAGAGAGGGAGAGGGAGAAAAAGAGACAGGGAGAGGGAGAAAGAGGGAAAGCGAGAGAGAGAGAGGGGAGAGAGAGAGAAGGAGGAGAGAGAGAGAGAGGGAAGAAAAGAGAGAGGGAGAGGCGAGAGAAAGGGAAAAAGAGAAGGAGAGAAGGGGAGAGAGAGAATAAAGGTTACTTTCTGCTCGTACGTCTGTCTGTTTGCCCGCCTTTCTGTCTGCCTTTTTTAAAACTCTTCTTGTCTTTTCTCATTTATCTATCTTTCTCTGTTCTGCTGAGCACGTCTGTGCATCGAGCACGGTTGTGTGGTGTGTGGTGGTGTGCGTGGTGTGTGGTGTGTGCGGTTGTGTGGGGCGCGCGGCGAGCGTCAGTACAACCATGAGTTAATCTGATAATAAATGGAATTCAGTCAGTGTGTGTGTGTGCTGTGGTGGGGGTGCGTGTGTGCGTGCTGTGGTGCGTGCGTGGTGTGCGTGCGTGTGTGTGTGTGTGTGTGTGTGTGTGTGTGCACGCGCGCGTGTGTGTTTGTGTCTGCGTTTGCAATAGTTATAATTCATAATGTAGTTCACAACATTTAATGAAATTACACACACGGGTCATCGCACCCACACACCACACACACACACACACCACAAAAGCACACACGCACGCACACACGCCGCGCACACACACAAACACACACACGCACACACCGCAATTCAAAATCACACACGCATGCCAGCGCCGCACACACAACACACACACACAACAACACCGAGCGCGCGCCCCAAACAAACCAAGCAAGCGCGCACGGCACACCACACATGCACACACTCAAGCGCGTGCGCGTGTTCACACACACACACACACACACACACACACACACACACACACACACACACACACACAGAGGCAGACAAGCAGACAGACACACACACCGCACACACACACACACACACACACACCACACACACACACACACACACACACACACACACACACACACACACACAGTTAGACAGCAGTAGACCATTACAGCAGTAGACAGACAGCAGGGCAGGCAGTGACAGCAGGCACGCACACACACACACACACACACACCACACACACACACACACACACACACACCAGAGGCAGTAATATATACATGAAATGCGTGTGCGCGCCCACACACACACACACACACACACACACACACACACACACACACACACACACACACACACACACACACACGCCACAACATGCATCAAAAGCCAGTGAAAGAAATAATATTCTTCGTGCTTCCTCTGCCTCCATGGCGACTATCGATTCTCTCTAATTCACAGCTTTCATATTCCCAATGAAAGTTGAATAATGAGATGTCATCGCGGACCCTTATGTGTGGCCTTTTTCCTTTTTAACGCTCTCTTTGGGAAGGTTTCCATGGTTACCAGGCCCGTGACTGACTGTACTTGGAGGCAGACGGAAAGGAAAGAAAGACTGAGGAAAAGAAAAGGTAGAACGAACAAAGCGCAGAAAAAGAGAACAGGAAATGTGATTTAGAAAACGAATTGAAAAAAAGGGGGAAAGTAAAAGAAAACAAAGAAAGTAAAAGAAAAAGGTACAATAAAAAGCGGAAGAATTAGAAAAAAAAGCACAGGAGAATAATTTAGGGTATGGTTAGAAGAAGAAGAAGAAGAAGAAGAAAAAGAAAAAGATGGAGGAGGTGGAAGAGGCGGAGGAGGAGGAGAAGTAGAAGAAGAAGAAGAAGAGGAAGAAGAAGAAGGAGAAGAAGAAGAAGAAAGAAGACGAAGAAAGAGGAGGAGGAGGAGGAGGAAAAGAAGAAGAGGAAGAAGAAGAAGAAGAAGAGGAGGAGGAGGAGGAGGAGAGGAGGAAGAAGAAGAAGAAAGAAGACGAGGAAAGAGGAGGAGGAGGAAAAGGAGGAAGGGAGAGAGACTAAGTGGACAGGATGAGATTCGTGGGAAGATCAGAGAGAGACTAAAGATTTGGACAGCATGAGATTCGTGGGAAGATGAGGGGAAGAAGGACCAGAGGAGAATGGGAAGGAAAAGAAGAAGAAGGGGGTGGAAGATGAGGGGAAGAAGGACCAGAGGAGAATGGGAAGGAAAAGAAGAAGAAGGGGGTGGAGGAGGGGGAGGACGAAGGACACATGAGGGGATGGAGACAGATCAGATCATGGCGCTGTTTCTGAGGAATGGTCACCGCGGACAGCACGGAGCTTCAGCAGCAGAACACTGAAAGAGCCATTCTGGAAACTGGCAAAAAAAAACAAACAAAAAAAAAAGGGTGGGGTGGGGTGGCAGTTATTATTGTTAGCCTGATGAGTCATATCAAACGTTTGACAAACACTTAAAAACGAACACTTTCATCAGGACTGTTAGCATTCCGCCGAACGGAAGAGACAAACAAACTACGAGACAAAACACGACGCGTTTCGACCTCGTTGGTCTTCTTCAGGCCCGCCAACATTCAAGACAAGGAAACGAAGAAGGAACAGTCAGTGATCCTCTCCGACTGGGCGCCAAGTGGACGTGGGAGCGAACGGACCCACAGATACCCTGGAGTTTTAGGGTATAACAACCTGAAACAAAAGATTAACGGGCTTACTATTGAAAATGTTTCAATAGCTGGGGATTTCAATTCTGTCCTTGTTCCTGTAGAAGATGGTACAGCCGTAGACATGCCAACTGCTAACACGCCAACTGCTCTAAGAGCAAACGAAGAAGTCAAAAACATGACTGGAACTTTGAAATCGCGCAAATCTAAATCCAGAGTGTTTACATAAAAAATGGAGAAGAAACCCATCTCCTTTCAACGGGCTAGATGACATTTTTCTGACCTCAGAAGAGTGCTACTCTGCAGATTATGTGGATAGGAAGTGCGGACATCAATCACATCATTCCAATTTTATTGATTAAAACTCAAAATGCGATCCTTTTTTATTTTTAACTCCGTTTGTTTTGAAAGTTAAAACATACCTGGATGCAATAAACATTAAGACAAGACATGTAACAGGAGTTTCACTTTCAGCTTCAGTTTTGTTAAGGTATCACTAGTTTATACACGCTACACCACATCCGCTAGGTTTTGAGACCACACTGCGCATGATTCAAAGCTGATGGAAAATGAAATTCATGACGAAGATAAGAGAATTTAAGAAAAAGGTCTCGTGGCTACGACTTAGCAGATGTCTGACCTACGCATTATACCACCGCTCTGGTCAGACCTTGAGTACCTACCTAACACTAGCTGTGCCATTGAAGCGTGGCTGTCATCCCCCGTCGCAAGCTGTGGGCACAAAGAGGAAGCACAGAGGAGTTGGCAATAAATGCAAACATCAAAGATACGCCTGACGAAGAGCTGCTGCCACTTTCTGACAATGCTTTGGCTTGGTTTCCCACATTTGAAACTAAGATTAAAAAAAAAATCATATGCAACGACGAAAAAAAAAACAAAGAAGAAAAATGCCAGAAGATAATGAGCTAGGTTTGGGAAGACCAGAAGCAGCGAAGAATATACATGAGGTTAACATTACCGCCATAGTAACGTAAAACAACAGAGCTGTAACATATCAGAGATAAACTAATGGAGAATTGTCAGGATCAAGAGCTAGGTGGATAGCAGAGAGAGAGAGAGAGAGAGAGAGAGAGAGAGAGAGAGAAGAGAGAGAGAGAGAGAGGAGAGAGAGAGAGAGAGAGAGAGAGAGAGAGAGATAATGTGAGCAGTACACACACACACACCAAACACACACACACACACACACACACACACACACACCATTTTGTGCGAAAAAAAAACAATGGCCAGGATCCTTGATCAAGAATTTAATGTTGTAACAGATCAGAAAGACAGCCTCCAAGAAGTTTAGAAATCTCATGTGTTGCTTTATACAGAATCTGGAACGGATTTACACCATTCTATACTGTCAATCTGGAATGAATTTACACCATTCTATGCTGTCAATGTGGAATGGATTTACACCATTGTAACTGTCAATCTGGAATGGATTTACACCATTTCTGTAACTGTCCAATCTGCAATAATGGATTACACCATTCTATACTGTCAATCTGAATGGATTTACATCCATTCTATACTGTCAATCTGAAATGGATTACATCATTCTATACTGTCAATCTGGAATGGATTTACACCATTCTATACTGTCAATCTGAAATGGATTTACACCATCTATGTCACTGAATAACCATTCAATTCTTGAAATGGATTTACATCATTCTATACTGTCAATCTGGAAATGGATTTACACATTCTATACTGTCCAATCTGGAACAATGGATTTACACCATTCTGTACTGCCAATCTGGAAATGGATTTACACCATTCTATACTGTCAATCGGGAATGGATTTACACCATTCTATACTGTCAATCGGGAATGGATTTACAACACCATTACTATACAGTCAATCTGGAATGGATTTACACCATTCTATACTGTTTTATTTGTCAGCTGGCCAGTGCTGGTGCTCAAAAAAGGTTTTGTAATAAATTGAAATTTTGCAAATTTATTTATGCGCGTTGTGTAGCTTCTGGATCTACATGCGAGTTTGAAAAATTAAATATTTGAACTTTCTCTATTCGCGCGCGCGCGCACACACCACCACACACACACCACACACACACACACACACACACACACACACACACACACACACACATATATATATATACACATACAAGCACGTATGCAGGCACACACGCACTGGCAGCACACATAGACGCGTGCGCACACGCGCACACGCACATTTTCCCTACACACACACACACACACACAACACACACACACACACACACACACACACACACACACACACACACACACGCAACCTAGTGATCGCTTTTTAACATACTCGATCCAGAATTTGTTTCTGGGTTTACGGAATATAACAGGGCCTGGCAGATGTCTTTAAAGCTTGTAGCATTCAAAACATAAAAAGATAAATATATAATTATAAGTGCACACCTGCAAACTGCGCTGAAATATCAGCCGACAACTTTTTTCAGTTTTTTACGATAAACGAATCCAGGAAGAAAAAATGTTATGTTGTTTCCTTGCAAATTAATGACAAGAATACACATTGTTTGCGCAGTTTCTTATTTCAAAGAGAAACACGATATCAATCACGATTTTGTCTCCCTTGTTAGACATAAACATGCAATAACCAACAACGTAAAGAAATCGAGCATCACCTTAAAGGACAAGAAACATGTAGATTCAACTTGCCGTTTCCAGAAAAGGTTCAGCAAGATTTGAAGCTTTATTACGATTTTGCTTGAAAATGGAAAATGCTTAATCATATTCCTGTAAATAAATGGGACTTAAAATGTCGGTACCTTTAGACAGGAAATTATGCTTTCTGCAGACTCATGATCAATGATATTAAACTAGAATGGTTTCAACTGAAGATATTGCAGTGATATATTGCTTCAAATGTCACTATGAAGAACTGGAGTTCGTAATTATGACCAATGCAGTTTTTGTGGTGCCGTCACATACGATATTGATCACATGTTTTAGAAACGTACACATGTCCGATTCATTTGGAATACATTTACAGATCTGATTAGAAATACATGTGAAAATGCAAGGACCACAAGACTTGCAGAATCGCTTGTTTGTTAGGCTCTGACGTGAACATTCTTAATGACAATATGCCCATCTCCCCACCCCACGAATGAAGCGAATAACAATATCTTTTTGAGGAAATAAAACCAGAGTAGTGATATAAAATTGAAGAACAGAATACTTGCATAATTAGAACCACTGAAATTTTCCTATGAAATAGCATGTATATAAACCGTTCTTCGTTCGCATAACAATGAAATATGTCTTTTTTTATTGACACTCTGATCATTTACAAATGTTTAATGAGGAGTTGGATGCGTCATTCAGCTCATGAGACAGCCAAGGCCTTGCACTGGCTTTGTCTGTGCCTACTGTTTACATGGATAACACTGTGGCCATTTCAGATGGTTTGGTGTTTGAAAATGGGTTTCAAACATCCAGACATTCAACTGCTTCTTTAGTTCCCTCTCTCCTCTCTCTCTCTGCTCTCTCTCCTCTCTCCTCTCTCCTCTCCCCCCCTCTCTCTCTCTCTCTCTCTCTCTCTCTCTCTCTCTCTCTCTCTCTCTCTCTCTCTCTCTCTCTCTCTCTCTCTCTCTCTCTCTCTCTCCGATGTTAATGATTATTTTACACTGACACTTGATGTATGGTGACTTTTCTTTTCTTTTTGCGTTTTGTTTCAATTGAAACAACTGAAACAATTCAATTGTACTGGATGCAAGTTTGAAAAAATGGAAAGTGGTCATTGAAACAGAGTAACAATAAACAGGAACAGCAGTGACCCAGGTTTCCAGAAATAACAAACAATACTGAAAACCAAAGGAGACAGCCAAGACCTTGCACTGGCTTTTGTGTTTGATAACACTGTGGCCATATCAGATGGTTTGGTGTATGAAAATGGGTTTAAAACATCCAGACATTCAACCGCTCCTTTAGTTCCCCCCCCCCCCCCACTCTCTCTCTCTCTCTTTCTCTCTCTCCCCCCTCTCTCTCCGATGTTAATGATTATTTTACACTGACGCTTGATGTATGGTGAATTGAAACAATTGAAACAATTCAATTGAAACAATTGAAACAATTCAATTGAAACAATTCAATTGTACTGAATGCAAGTTTGAAAAAATGAAAGTGGTCATGGAAACATACAGTAATAATAAAAGGGAACACTTGTGATACAGGTTTCCAGAAATAACAAACAATACTGAAAAACAAGGGAAATAAGCACAGTACTGAAAAACAGAACCAGAAGCAAGACTGAACAGGAAAGGAACACACAAACAAGACTTCAAAAGAAGGGAACAAATATAACTGAAAAACCAAAGGGAAACAAACATTACTTGGGAAAACAAACGGACAAACAAACAATACAGAAAAAACAAAAGAACAAACCAACAAACACGTCTGTCCTGATGCAGAATCTGAGAGAGAGGAAGAGACTTGAACCACAGACCCTATACACCACGGCATTGCCGGGCCCTACGAGGGCAGACTTGAACCACAGACCCCACACAATACGGCATTGCCAGGCCCTACGAGGGCAGACTTGAACAACAGACCCCACACAATACGGCATTGCCGGGCCCTACGAGGGCATACTTGAACCACAGACCCAACACAACACGGCATTGCCGGACCCTACGAGGGCAGACTTGAACCACAGACCCCACACACCACGGCATTGCCGGGCCCTACGAGGGCAGACTTGAACCACAGACCCCACACAATACGGCATTGCCGGGCCCTACGAGGGCAGACTTGAACCACAGACCCCACACACCACGGCACTGCCGGGCCCTACGAGGGCAGACTTGAACCACAGACCCCACACAACACGTCATTGCCGGACCCTACCAGGGCAGACTTGAACCACAGACCCCACACACCACGGCACTGCAGGACCTTAACAGGGCAGACTTGAACCATAGACGCCACACACCACGGCACTGCCGACTCTACCAGGGCAGACTTGAACCACAGACCCCACACGTGGAGGTGACAGACAGGTGACAGACAGACGTGGAGGTGACAGACAGGCGTGGAGGTGACAGACAGGCGTGGAGGTGACAGACAGGTGACAGACAGGCGTGGAGGTGACAGACAGACAGGCGTGGAGGTGACAGACAGGCGTGGAGGTGACAGACAGGTGACAGACAGGCGTGGAGGTGACAGACAGACAGGCGTGGAGGTGACAGACAGGCGTGGAGGTGACAGACAGGTGACAGACAGGCGTGGAGGTGACAGACAGGTGACAGACAGGCGTGGAGGTGACAGACAGGTGACAGACAGGCGTGGAGGTGACAGACAGGCGTGGGCGTGGAGGTGACAGACAGGTGACAGACAGGCGTGGAGGTGACAGACAGGTGACGACAGGTGACAGACAGTGCTAGAGGTGACAGACGTGGGGTGACAGGCGGTGACAGACAGGCGTGGGGTGACAGGCAGTGTGACAGAAAGGGGTGGGGGTGCAGACAGGCGTGGGGGTGACAGACAGGCGTGGGGGTGACAGACAGGCGTGGGGGTGACAGACAGGCGTGGGGGTGACAGACAGGTGTGACAGACAGCGTGGGGGTGACAGACAGGCGTGGGGGTGACAGACAGTGTGACGACAGTGGGGG
>CM031628.1:8200473-8210473 GCA_018398815.1 Conus ventricosus | reverse complement strand
AGAGAGAGAGAGAGAGAGAGAGAGAGAGAGGAGAGAGAGGGGAGAGAAGACAGAGAGAGAGAGAAAGAAGAGGAGAGAGAAAAAACAGAGAGGGGAGAGAAGAAGATAGAGAGAGAAAGCAGAGAAACAGAGAGAGAGAGAGAGACAAAAGGGAGAGAGAGAGAGAGAGAGAAAGAGAGAGAGAGGAGAGAGAGGGCAGAAGAGAGAGAGAGAGAAAAGAGAGAGAGGAGAAGAGAAGAGGGGGGGAGAGGGGAAAAAAGAGAGAAAACACGAGAGAGGAAGAGACAGAAGAGAGAGAGAGAGAAAAACAGAGAGGAAAAGAAGAAGAGAGAGAGAGAGAGGAGGAGAGAGAGAAGAGAGAAAGAGAGGGAAGGAGGGGGAGAGAAGAAAGGAGAGAAACAGAGAGAAAAAGAAAGAAAGAGAGAGAGAGGGAGAGAAGGGGGAAGAGAGAGGGGGAAGAGGAGAAAGAGAAAACAGAGAGAGAGAGACAGACAGAAGGGAGAGAAAAAAACAGAGAGAGAGGGGGAGAAGGAGAGAGGAGAGAAAGACCAAAAGGAGAGGGGAGGGAGAGAGAGAGAGAGAGAGAGGGAGGGAGGGAGAGAGAGAAGAGAGAGGGAGGGAGGTGAGGGGCAAGGGGGGTGGGAGGGAAGATATTTGAGGGAACAAAAGACTGAATGTAATGGGGAGAGTGCCTTTTACTGATTTTTTTGTTAAACTGTCAGTTTTTTTGTCGCGCGCGCGCGCGCGTGTGTGTGTGTGTGTGTGTGTGTGTGTGTGTGTGTGTGTGTGTGTGTGTGTGTGTGTGTGTGTGGTGTGTGTGTGTGTGTTTTGTGCGTGTTGTGCGTGTTGTGCGTGTGTGTAAGTGGTGCGTGTGTGTGTAAGTGCGTGCGTGTGTGTGTGCGTGCGTGTGTGTGTGCGTGCGTGTGTGTGTGTTGTGCGTGTGTGCGCGCGTGTGTGTGTATGTGTGTATATGTATGTGTGTGTGTGTGTGTGTGTGTGTGTGTGTGGTGTGTGTGTGTGTGTGTGCGTGCGTGGTGCGTGCGTGCGTGCGTGCGTGCGTGCGCGTATGTGTGTATATATGTGTGTGTGTGTGTGTGTGTGTGTGTGTGTGTGTGTGTGTGTGGGGTTGCGTGTGTGTGTGTGTGTGTGTGTGTGCGTGTGTGGTGTGTGGTGTGCGTGTGCGTGTACGTGCCGCGCGCGTGTGTGTTTTGAGTGAGAGAAGAGAGAGAGAGAGAGAGAGAGAGAGGAGAGAGAGAGAGAGAGGGGTGGTGGGTGGGGGGAGGAAGGGCTGGTGAGGCTTTTGGATGCAAGACAAAGCAATCCACACTCAGATATTTTATTCATACAGGTCAGAGCCTCTTAGATGGGAGTCGCACAGGACATGATGAAGTCAGAGAGAGAGAGAGAGAGAGAGAGAGAGAGAGAGAGAGAGAGAGAGAGAGAGAGAGAGAGGGGGGTGAGAGGGGAGAGAGAGAGAGAAAAAAGAGAGAAGAAAGAAGAGAGAGAGAGAGAGAGGGGAAGAGAGAGAGAGAGAGAGGAAAGAGAGAGAGAGAGGGAGAGAGAGAGAGAAACGACCTTTTGATAAGTGACAGTGTACTTTCTGAGTTGGAAAAGACGGGGGGCCGGGAAAGACGATGCCAACTGTAACGCGCCAAGAAACAAAGAGGAAAGGCCACACAGCAGGAAACAGCCAACAAACAGATGATGAATGTGGACAGACAGACAACAGACAAAACCAACAACTCTCCTGTCTATGTTTCGTCGTTGGCGTTCTTTTCCGGGTCCCTATTAAAACCCACGTGGAGCATCATTTTCCACACTTCCGCCTTTCTCACTGACCACCCTCCCCCTTCATCCCCCCTTCCCCCCGTCTGTCCCTCCTCCCCTCTCTACTCTCTCTCTCCCTCTCCTGCTTTGCACCCCCCACCCCTTGCCTTTGAGAGAAAAAAGAAGCTAGCACACAGACGACGGTCAAGAACGGGATGAAATTCAAGGTTTTCGGGCAATCTTCGGTTGGTGTTGCATGTTTTGTGTGCCGGCTTTCCTGTCCTGATAAGGACAAAGTCTGGTCTCCCCGGGAGATGTATACGTTCGTTTCCCCGATGCTGTTGATAAATAAGCGCCTTAGATGATTTTATCTCGCCCACAGACAGAAACGAAGAAGAAGAAAAAAAAAGAAAAAAAAAGGTTATTGCGAAATGGCGGCTGAATCTTTTTTATACTTGGTACGGCGATGTCAAAGACAGCATGGCAGAAAATGGCGATCTCGGAAATGGCAGTGTCAGAAACAGTAGCGAGGCAGAAAATGGCGATCTCGGAAATGGCAGTGTCAGAAACAGTAGCGAGGCAGGAAGTGGCACTCCACCCCAGTTAGCGTAGATTGCACTGCGATGCCAGAGATCACACAGGGAATGGCTCTGAACCCTTGCTGGCGTAGACTGTACGTGACGTCAGAGACAGGAAGACACAAGATGGCACTAAACTCTTGTTAGCGTAGACTGTACGTGACGTCAGAGACAGGAAGACAAAAGATGGCACTAAACTCTTGTTAGCGTAGAGCTGGTACGTGACGTCAGAGACTGGAAGACACAAAAGATAGCGCTAAACTCTTGTTAGCGCAGATTGTACTGTGGTGTGCGAGACGTTCTTTCTTTCGCGTTCCCGGCATTGCTATCTCCTCAATCCGGATAGTATGGCGAAGTCCACAGTCCGCCGCCGAGACCCGCCGGTCCCCACTGGAAGATGTGGGTGGGAGTTTGGGAGCCTGTGCCACAGAGGAAGTGGTCAGTATTAGAGAGAGAGTGAGACGTGAGAGATGGAGAGGAGCTGGCAGTGTCCTGTTCGCAGCCTGAGGATGGTACCTTGAGCTGCTCTGTTGAGTCGATTGATGCTGTCCTCTTCAGTCTCGATGTCCAGGCGTTGGCACCGAGCTCTTCTACAGTTGTTTCTCAGAGTGGTTTTGGCTCCATCGTAGGACGCTGGATGCCCTGACTGTTCCTGGCGGCTGCCGATCTTGGACGGTCTGCCTCCTCATCCACTCCAATGCCACAGTCAGAGACGATAATGTAGAACATGACACTTTGGACAATGACGGCGTCAGAAACAAAGCAGACAATGGCAATGTGGGATATGGCGATGTGGAAGGTGGCAATGTGTGATATAACAAGGTGTGATATGGCGATGTGGGATGTGGCGATGTGGGATATGGCGATGTGGGATGTGGCAAACGGCGCGAGGAATGAGCGGAGAGTCCCCTCCCCTCCCTCCGCCACCAGCACCCCACCACCCCACCTCCCCACTGTCCCCACTCCTCCCTGCCCCTGCGGGGTGGATGAAGGTTGGAGTGATGCAGGGCGGGGCTTGACCCCACAGCGCTGTGTGTCAGGCTAGGTCCACCAGGCCACCTGGACACCAAGTGTGCTGTTCGCTGTGTGTCAGGCTGGGTCCGCCAGGCCACCGGGACACCAAGTGTGCTGTTCGCTGTGTGTCAGGCAGGGTCCGCCAGGCCACCGGGACACCACCAAGTGTGCTGTTTTCTCTGCCGAGATCTTTCTTTCATCTTTTCTTTCTGTATTGTTGGGATCTTTTACTTCATCTTTTTTTTCCCCTGTGTTGTAGGGATCTCTTGTTTCATCTTTTATGTCTAGCAAGGATCTCTTGTTTTATCTTTTCTGTGTTGTAGGGATCTCTTGTTTCATCTTTTATGTCTAGCAAGGATCTCTTGTTTCATCTTTTATGTCTAGCAAGGATCCCTTGTTTTATCTTTTCTGTGTTGTAGGGATCTCTTGTTTCATCTCTTATGTCTAGTAAGGATCTCTCGTTTTATCATCTTTGTTGTATATTAAGGATCTCTTGTTTCATCTTTTCTGTCTTTAAAGGATCTCTTGTTTTCATCTTTTCTGTGTTGTTGGGATCTTCTGTTTCATCTGTTCTTTCTGTGTTGTTGGGATCTTTCGTTCTTTTGTCTCTTGGCTGATATGATCTTTCGTTTCATCTGTACTCTTTGTGTTGTTACGATCTTTCGTTTTGTGTTGTCAGGATCTTTTGTTTTTATCTTTCGCACGTGTGTGTGTGTATCCAGAGCCAAATAATGTCCTGAATGAAGTCATCTCTACACCAACTAAAATTTGAAAACTACCTCCACATCCCCTTACCCCCCTCCGTCCCCATTTCTACACTTGTTCGTCATTTCTCTCCTCAGTTCTTTGAAGGGTAGAAGGGGGTGGGTGGAAGGAACGCCAGAGAAGCCGACATGTTGTTAGGAAGGTCTGGGATGACAGCTATTTTTGGCAAGGGTCTGGGTTATCTCCCCTTTCTTCTTTTTTTTCTCTTCATCATTTGCAGTGTCGTGTCCTTTATTGTGTCCTTTCGTCTCTCTGCCCTCATTCTGTGCTTCATGCAGTTGGGAGGGGGGGGGGGGGGGGGGGGGGGGGGGGGGGGGGGGGAGGGGGTGGGGGGGGGGGGGGGGCGTGTCTACATTTTGGAATTTCACCTGCCTCTCCTTCACCATCCCCCTCATTCCTCCATCCTCCACCCCCCTCCCCCCCCCCACGACCACTCCCTCTTCTTCGCCAGAGATTTCATTTGGCCCTGCGTCTGTTCTATTTCGGACCCTGTCTGTCAAATTACACATGTCTTGGAGGGGAGGAGGGTGGGGGGTGGGGGGTCGGGGAAGGGGAGGGTGCGGGGGAGGATAGGGGGGGGGGGGGGGTCTGAAGGGGAAAGGACCAGAAAAAAGAAATAAATGGCAACAGACATTCTGTAGTCTCACAACGTATTATCCCTAAAACTGATGCACACCATAAATGGCTTCATTCGTTACCAGAAAAGAAATAAATGGCAACAGACATTCTTCAGTCTAACAACGTATTATCCCTAAAACTGATTCACACCATAAATGGCTTCATTCGTTACCAGAAAAGAAATAAATGGCAACAGACATTCTTCAGTCTAACAACGTATTTTCCCTAAAACTGATTCACACCATGAATGGCTTCATTCGTTACCAGAAAAGAAATAAATGGCAACAGACATTCTTCAGTCTAACAACGTATTTTCCCTAAAACTGATTCACACCATGAATGGCTTCATTCGTTATTTAGTTTTCGTTTTGTTCATTCATGATGGCCGATTCATTACTCTCACTCACAACCTCTCGCTCATCCTGTCTGTATTCACCTCCCTCCCTCCCCTCTCTCTCTCTCACTCTCTCTCCCTCTCTCCCCTCTCTCTCTCTCTCCTCTCCCCCCTATTCTGTTCAAGTATTATCGACGTCCAGCAGTTTTCAAGTTAGTTTGTCTTGTGTCATCAAGAAATGAAAATGTTACAAGGAATCTTGCTTTGTATCTACACAAATCTTCCAAAAGGAGGAGTGATTGACACAAGTAAATGTGTACGCTGTGGATGTTTGATATGTTTGGTGTGTACGCTGTGGATGTTTGATATGTTTTGGTGTGTACGCTGTGGATGTTTGATATGTTTTGGTGTCTACGCTGTGGATGTTTGATATGTTTTGGTGTCTACGCTGTGGATGTTTGATATGTTTTGGTGTGTACGCTGTGGATGTTTGATATGTTTTGGTGTCTACGCTGTGGATGTTTGATATGTTTTGGTGTGTACGCTGTGGATGTTTGATATGTTTTGGTGTCTACGCTGTGGATGTTTGATATGTTTTGGTGTGTACGCTGTGGATGTTTGATATGTTTTGGTGTGTACGCTGTGGATGTTTGATATGTTTTGGTGTGTACGCTGTGGATTTTTGATATGTTTCGGTGATAGAATATCTTGTTTACATAGGCTGTTTATTACTCGCCCCCTTCACATGGGGCTGTGGCCTTTTCTTGAATAAATTATAGTTATCGTGTTCTCTCTCTCTCTCTCTCTCTCTCTCTCTCTCTCCTCTCTCTCTCTCTCTCTCTCTCTCTCCTCTCTCTCTCTCTCTCTCTCGGCTCATGCTCATAATTGGTGTTCCATTATGTGGGTTATTTGAAAATAAAATTATGAAGAAATGGAATCAGTAGTTACTATCATCTGTTCACATACATGTCTAAAACAAACAAAGAAACAAAACGAACTCCCAGTTCTCGATTTGTTTCTGTCTGCCAGTCTCTAATGATCTTTTCCTTTCCACTCCTCTTCTCTCCCCCCACCCCCCACCCCGTGTGTTTCAACATTGTTTGAATCCCTACCCCCCCGACCCCCCCCCCCCCCACACACACACACTATGTCCCATTCCATGAACCCTTTTTCTAATCCATCGACATTCTATACACTCCTAAATGATATTACATTTCATTTACATCTTTCGTTTTCATTATCCATCAACAAACTAAGTAAACTTTCTCTGCCGCCGAATACATTTCAGAAGCCTCTTATATCAGGAAGGGGGTGGGTGGTGGGGGTATGGTGAGAAAGGAGGAAAGAGAAGGGGTAGGGGTGGGGGCTCGTATACACACATCAAAGAAAAGTCTAGTAAGCTTCTGACCTGTTCAATATTCATCATTTCTGCTCGGACATTGAAAAGTACCAATCGGCAATAAAGAACATGCCTGAACGTGATACAATGGAAGTTTTCATCCCCAACAGTGGTCAGGGTCTTCTGTGGTCATTTCGGGTGGTTTCATGACGGAAAGGATCCCTCGGCAACAAAGAACAGTTCTGACCGGAATTCAACGAAAGTCCTCAATCCCAGAATTCACCAGTGCGTTCTGCGCTTATTTCTTCTTCGTGGACACCGGAAAGTATCACTCGCCAACAAACACCACATCTGCCCGGCGTTTGATCACACCTCTCCCCAACAACCACCCGGCATAAAGCGAAAACAATTCCCAATGTCATTTAGTCAACACATCTCACCCCAACAGCCACCCGGCATAAAAGAAAATAATTTTGAACGTCATTTAGTCAACACCTCTCTCCCCAACAACCACCCGGCATAAAGAGAAAACATTCCCAATGTCATTTAGTCAACACCTCTCTCCCCAACAACCACCCGGCATAAAGAGAAAACAATTCTGAACGTCATTTAGTCAACACCTCTAACACCAACAGCCACCCGGCAAAACAATTCTGAACGTCGTTTAGTCAACATCTCTCACCCCCTGAATTTACCTATATCATCCGTGCTCATTTCTTCAAAACAATTCTGACCTTTCTTTCGTTGTTTTTTGCTATCATTTGTCCTGTCTGAAGAAGTCCACTGGGTGTCTCTTTTCGTTGTTTTTTGTTATCATTTGTCCTGCCTGAAGAAGTCCACTGGGTGTCTCTCTTTTCGTTGTTTTTGGATATCATTTGTCCTGCCTGAAGAAGTCCACTGGGTGTCTCTCTTTTCGTTGTTTTTTGTTATCATTTGTCCTGCCTGAAGAAGTCCACTGGGTGTCTCTCTTTCGTTGTTTTTGGATATCATTTGTCCTGCCTGAAGACGTCCACTGGGTGTCTCCCTTTTCGTTGTTTTTGGATACCATTTGTCCTGCCTGAAGAAGTCCACTGGGTAGAAACGCGTTGCGTCTGTTTTGTAGTTTATTTGCTCAATTCGTTTGCTCAACAATTTTGTGCACCACTAGGGTCTTTCACTTATGTAAATATGCGTATATCAGATGTGGGTTTGAAAGTACTAACATGGATGATAAGTTGAGTGTGGAGGTGTTTTGTTTGTAATAAGTGTCTGACATCATCTGGCGATGAAAACACATCGAATAAACCACTGAACTGAACTGAACTGATCTGAACTGAACTGAACTGAACTGAACTGATCGTTGGCAGCTCAGTAATTCCACGTTTGCTGTTTTGCTTTAATTTCCGTCTGCGTTCATCCCTTTCTAAAACCATCTCGCTGAGAAAGGCTTTCGTTTTCCCCGAGACTTTTCGGCTTGTGTCTTGTTTTGCTCATTAAAATGGAATTCTGAGTTTTTTTTTTTCATTTATGGGCTGCGTACTGGTTTTCGCCTGTCTCTTATTTTGCTCATTAAACTGAATTCTGATTTTCTTTCTTCGTTGCTCATAGTGCTGCTATCCACCTGTCTCTCCTTTTACTCATAAAACTGAATTCTGACGTTCTTCCGGTGTTGCTCATAGTGCTGCTATTCACCTGTCTCTCCTTTTGCTCATAAAACTGAACTCTTCGAGTTCCGTCCTTTTGTTGCGCTGAGTTCTGCTTTCCCTGGAAACACCGACAGAGAGTTTGAAAGAGTTTGTGAAGAGTTTTTGGGAGAATGGAGAAGTTCGGAAAGTTTTTGCTTTAAATGTGTCGCTCGCTCTTTCTCTCGTCTCTTCTTCATTCAACACTGCACCTCCCCCTCCCTTCCACTCCACGTCTCCTCCGCCCCCCCCTCCCCCCACTCTTGTACTCACTCTGTCCTGTGTCCGTTTGACCGGCGCCCCCTCCTCACCATACGAAGGACAGGAGAGGGAGAGAGAAAAAGAGAAAGAAATAACGAGACGAGACGATCGCTACCGCACCGCCAACTGAAAACTTGAACAAAAGTTCCATACTTTTCTTATTTGTATAACCTTTTGTGGTTGCACCGTTTGTTTTTTCTTTTCTTGTTTCTGTCTGGGATTTTTGCTGTGGTCTGTCTGTCTCTCTACCTTACTGTGTGTGTCTGTCTCTCTACCTCACTGTGTGTGTCTGTCTCTCTACCTCACTGTGTGTGTCTGTTTCTCTACCTCGCTGTGTGTTTCCGTCTCTCCACCTCGCTGTGTGTTTCCGTCTCTCCACCTCGCTGTGTGTTTCCGTCTCTCCACGTCACTGTGTGTGTCTGTCTCTCTACCTCCCTGTGTGTGTCTGTCTCTCTACCTCAGTGTGTGCATGTGTGTGTGTGTGTGCGTGCGTGTGCGTGTGCGTGTGCGTGTGCGTGCGTGTGCGTGTGCGTGCGCGTGCGTGTGCGTGCGCGTGCGTGTGCGTGCGCGTGCGTGCGCGTGCGTGTGTGCGTGTGCGCGTGTGTGTCCGTCTGTCTGTCTCTCCACCTCGCTGTGTGCGTCTGTCTGTCTCTCCACCTCGCTGTGTGCGTCTGTCTGTCTCTCCACCTCGCTGTGTGCGTCTGTCTGTCTCTCCACCTCGCTGTGTGCGTCCGTCTGTCTCTCCACCTCGCTGTGTGCGTCCGTCTGTCTCTCCACCTCGCTGTGTGCGTCCGTCTGTCTCTCCACCTCGCTGTGTGCGTCCGTCTGTCTCTCCACCTCGCTGTGTGCGTCCGTCTGTCTCTCCACCTCGCTGTGTGCGTCCGTCTGTCTCTCCACCTCGCTGTGTGCGTCCGTCTGTCTCTCCACCTCGCTGTGTGCGTCCGTCTGTCTCTCCACCTCGCAGTGTGCGTCCGTCTGTCTCTCCACCTCGCTGTGTGCGTCCGTCTGTCTCTCCACCTCGCTGTGTGCGTCCGTCTGTCTCTCCACCTCACAGTGTGCGTCCGTCTGTCTCTCCACCTCACAGTGTGCGTCCGTCTGTCTCTCCACCTCACAGTGTGCGTCCGTCTGTCTCTCCACCTCACAGTGTGCGTCCGTCTGTCTCTCCACCTCACAGTGTGCGTCCGTCTGTCCCCCTTGCCTCTCTCCACTCACAGTGTGCGTCCGTCTGTCTCTCCACCTCACAGTGTGCGTCCGTCTGTCTCTCCACCTCACAGTGTGCGTCCGTCTGTCTCTCCACCTACAGTGTGCGTCGTCTGTCTCTCCACCTCACAGTGTGCGTCCGTCTGTCTCTCCACCTCACAGTGTGCGTCCGTCTGTCTCTCCACCTCACAGTGTGCGTCCGTCTGTCTCTCCACCTCACAGTGTGCGTCCGTCTGTCTCTCCACCTCACAGTGTGCGTCCGTCTCTCTCACCTCACGTGTGCGTCGTCGCTCTCACCTCACAGTGTGCCCGTCCGGCTCTCCACCTCACAGTGTGCCCGTCCGGCTCTCCACCTCACTGTGTGCCCGTCCGGCTCTCCACCTCACTGTGTGCCCGTCCGGCTCTCCACCTCACTGTGTGTCCGTCCGGCTCTCCACCTCACTGTGTGTCCGTCCGGCTCTCC
>CM031628.1:8188211-8200373 GCA_018398815.1 Conus ventricosus | reverse complement strand
TAAATGACTATCTTGACAGCATCCAAAAATTTATATGAAATTTAGTTTACCTTCTCTGTTAAAGAGATAGTTGCCAACCTTTGTCACGTTTGACTCTGTAGACATAATTTGCCATACTTTTTCACATTTGGTCCATAGAGTTAACTTGCAATACTTTTTAACGTTTGACTTTAAAGAGATAAGTCTTCCAGCTTTTTCACTGTTGGACTTTATAGAGAGAATTTCCCAGCTTTTTAATGTTGAACTTGAGAGAGATAGTTTATCGGCTTTTTCACCATTTGACTCTATATAGTGTACAATACTTTTTCACTGTTTGACTCTGTAGAGATAATTTATCATACTTTTTCACCATTTGACTTTATAGAGATAGTTTACCAGCTTTTTCACCATTTGTGTAGAGAAAGTTTACAAGCTTTTTCACCGTTTGAATAGAGATAGTTTACCATCCTTTGTAAACCTTTGACTGTAGAGATTGCACTCTCGTCTTTTGTCAGTTTTTGACGCTGTGTGTAGTTTACCTTCCAATGTGAGCATGTGGATTGTTTACCCTCTTTTGTCATACTTCGACTTTAAAGAGACAGTTTATCATTCCTTGTGATCCTTTGACTCTATAGAGTTATTAAACTCTCCGTTGTGATCCTTGATCCTACAGAAATATTTAACAAATCTTTGACTCTCTATAGATATTTCACCATCCTTTCTAATCCTTTGACGCTGTATAATTATAGATATTAAACCATCCTTTCTAATCCTTTGATGCTGTATAATTATAGATATTTAATTATCCTTTTTAATCCTTTGACGCTGTATAGTTATAGATATTAAACCATCCCTTTTTAATCCTTTGACACTGTATAATTATAGATATTAAACCATCCTTTCTTATCCTTTGACGCTGTATAATTATAGATATGTAACCATCCTTTCTAATCCCTTTTAGCTGTATAATTATATATATGTAACCATCCTTTCTAATCCTTTGATGCTGTATAATTATAGATATTTAACCATCCGTTCTAATCTTTGACACTGTATCATTTGTCCCCTTTGATTCTCTGGAGGTAACTTTCTGTTTACCAAGTTTTGTTTCTGTGGAGGTAACTTCTGTCTACCAAGCTTTGTTTTGTGGAGGTTAACTTTCTGTCTACCAAGCTTTGTTTCTGTGGAGGTAACTTTCTGTTTACCAAGCTTTGTTTCTGTGGAGGTAACTTTCTGTTTACCAAGCTTTGTTTCTGTGGAGGTAACTTTCTGTCTACCAAGCTTTGTTTCTGTGGAGGTAACTTTCTGTTTACCAAGCTTTGTTTCTGTGGAGGTAACTTTCTGTTTACCAAGCTTTGTTTCTGTGGAGGGTAACTTTCTGTTTACCAAGCTTTGTTTCTGTGGAGGTAACATTCTGTTTACCAAGCTTGAATTAGAATCATAATTTTATCATGTTTCTCTGCAATATGCGCTTTGGGCTCTTGCGAGGTAAAGCACTCTATAAAATCCTTTTACATTACATTACATTGTTTCCCTTTGACTCTATAGAGATTGTTCATCTTCCGTTGTCACCTTTGACTCTGTTCAGATAGTTCACCTTCCTTTAACTGTGTTCAGATAGTTCACCTTCCTTTGTCACCTTTGACTGTTCAGATAGTTCACCTTCCTTTGTGGCCTTTGACTTGTTCAGATAGTTCACCTTCCTTTGTCGCCTTTGACTCTGTTTAGATAGTTCACCTTCCTTTGTCGCCTTTGACTCTCTGTTCAGATAGTTCACCTTCCTTTGTCACCTTTGACTCTGTTTAGATAGTTCACCTTCCTTTGTCGCCTTTGACTCTGTTCAGATAGTTCACCTTCCTTTGTCGCCTTTGACTCTGTTCAGATAGTCACCTTCCTTTGTCACCTTTGACTGTTCAGATAGTTCACCTTCCTTTGTCACCTTTGACTGTTCAGATAGTTCACCTTCCTTTGACTGTTCAGATAGTTCACCTTCCTTTGTCACCTTTGACTGTTCAGATAGTTCACATTCCTTTGGACTGTTCAGATAGTTCACCTTCCTTTGACTGTGTTCAGATAGTTCACCTTCCTTGTCACCTTTGACTGTTCAGATAGTTCACCTTCCTTTGTCACCTTTGACTGTTCAGATAGTTCACCTTCCTTTGTCGCCTTTGACTCTGTTTCGATAGTTCACCTTCCTTTGTCACCTTTGACTCTGTTCAGATAGTTCACCTTCCTTTGTCGCCTTTGACTCTGTTTAGATAGTTCACTTCCTTTGTCACTTTGACTCTGTTCAGATAGTTCACCTTCCTTTGTCACCTTTGACTGTTCAGATAGTTCACCTTTGTCGCCTTTGACTCTGTTCAGATAGTTCACCTTCTTTGTCACCTTTGACTGTTCAGATAGTTCACCTTTGTCGCCTTTGACTCTGTTCAGATAGTTCACCTTCCTTTGTCACCTTTGACTGTTCAGATAGTTCACCTTTGTCGCCTTTGACTCTGTTCAGATAGTTCACCTTCCTTTGTGGCCTTTAACTCTGTTCAGATAGTTCACCTTCCTTTGTCACCTTTGACTGTTCAGATAGTTCACCTTCTTTTGTCGCCTTTTGACTCAGTTCAAGATAGTTAACCAACCTTTGTAACACTTCAAGTCAGTAGAGATAGTACGCCTTCTTTTGTAATTCTTTAACCCTACAGAGGTGGGTTTTTTTATTGTTTACCAACTTTGTTGCCCTTTGACTCTGTAGAGATTAATCTTACGAATAATTCTTATAGTGAGTCAGCCAAAACAAGGACAGACAAGTGGGTTCGAATCCTATCAATCATGTGGGTTTTTCTGCCCCGACGGCTCCTACCCAGAGTTGAGTTTGCTGTGGACTCAGTTGGGAACACGTTTGTCCGCAGAGGAATTCTTAGTTGAAGGCAAGGGCAATAACCCTGATGATTTTCATCTCGGCCGGACAGCCGTAGGAAGACTGGGACCACACAGTCAAGTTTCATCCACTTAATGGATGCGTTTCTGAGAGTGTTGCTCAAATTTCCTGACCAACACTGCAGGTGCCTGTATCTCTCAGACCTGGTTGACGCCGGGATATATTATGAAGGAGTGTACAGTACAGCCCTGTCATGTAGTCTCAGACCGAGATGGAAATCCATAGCATCGTCTAATCTCATTCTATTGATCAGCATAAAAAAAAGTCTCAAATTCTGTGGGCCCTTCATGCCTGCTTCATGGTGACCTCAATTTCAATGTCCTCTCCATGTCTGTGGCCTTGGTTTGGTTCCGTTGGGGTCACCAGTATCGGCAAGTGTATGGGGGCTGTCATTGGACGGATGTGGTAGCGCCTCCGGAGGGAGAGCTCGCTCATGCTGGTCGCGACCTAAGCAATTATTGTCATCAGTAGGGGGCTTAGTAGGTGGTGTCCTGCGTATATTAGATCAGAACAGGCGCCACTGAACACCACGGAAGTGACTCGGCAGCAGTGCAGTGTCTCCTCCGGTGGGTTGCCTCTCGCACGACTTGACATTGACTGCTCCCTGTGGATTGCTGGTGCCAGGGCTGTGGCGGGGCGATCGACGGGCTGTGGCTGTAGAGGGTGTCGGAAAGCGGGGGGTGCACTGCTCTGAGGTGCGCAGAGGTTGGGACAGCAATAACACAAACACAAAACCAACAACCAAAAACTAGGACAAAAGTTACATACAAAGCATGATGTTTTTCTGACCTCTTAGGGTTTGTCAGCAAGTAAACAAAGTTAAGGACATGAAATGACAGAACGAGCAGTCGTTACCTTTCATTCGGGCAAGATGGCTTCGAACACCTCTTGCGCCGAATTTAGAAGATAGTGATGCTGTTCTTAGTTTTCATTGTCTTCAAAATATTTGCTTTCTTAGCCTGAAAGAAGGATCCCAAGAGCATTTGTTTTCTTGTCATTTGTTTGTCCTCGTTTTTAGAGGATCTCGTTAGTATCTTCTTAGAAATTCGTTTCCAATGTCGCATGCAGTCACTCACTTTGAAACACACTCTTAGCAAGATTGTTTACCTGTTCTTTGTCACTCTTTGAGTTATTGAGTAGTTTATCTTCCCTTGTTACCTTTGGACTAGTTTATTACACTGCAGCTTTGTGTTGCGACTGGCAAGACAATGTTTGCTTTTCTTTGAATTTTCTCGTTATAATTCCGTTCTGTTGCGACCCAAGGTGGCCCAGAGTGGTGCCCGTCCATCGTGGAGCAGCCGAAAGAACGTGGGGATCGTTGATGACTGTATTTCAGTGCGGCGCGCCCCCCACTCCCGCCTCCCCTGTGACACAGGTCTGGCATCTGGGTGTGTCCGCAGGGGACTGACACTGGGCCGCAGCAGGTGGCGCGGTGCAGAGGTCCTGTGGTCGTGCAGTTGCCGGGAAAACGACACTAGGATCTCAGGGTAGGTTTTTTTTGTCAGAGTGGGAATGTTCTTTGCTACCTCTATAGTGAAAAGAGTTTGCAACAAAAAAAAGCAGAACAAAATGGTGATTATGGAAGAAGACATTATTACATGTTGAAAGGGTTAATTCCCACAAATGATTCCCGAAACATGCTTCATAGTAATTAGTGTAAAGAGCTGTGACATGGAGCTAGACCTCAACGTTTCTTTCAGTGCTGAGTCTGACATGGAGCTTGAGCTGAACTTTTTTGCAGTGGCTGAGCTGACAGGAGTGAGCTGACGTTTTTTCCAGTGGCATTAGGTCTGAATGGGACTGGGAACGTTTCTTTCCAGTGGCTGAGTCTGCATGGCTGAGCTGAACGTTTCTTTCAGTGCTGCAGTCTGCACATGAGCTGAGCTAACGTTTCTTTCCGTGGCTGAGTCTGACTGGAGCTGGCTGAACGTTTTCGTGGAGTAGAGTTTGGAGCTGAGCTGACATTTCTTTCCAGTGGCTGAGTTGACATGGGACTAGGCTGAACGTTTCTCGTGGGTAGGTCGACATGGGTGGTGACGTTTCTTTCATGTTTGTTGTAATCCGACTGGATGAGTGACGTTCTTCCATGGTGTAGAGTCGACATGGAGTGTAGCTAACGTTCTTTCCAGTGGTGTAGAGTCTGACATGGTCGAGTGAAGTTTCTTTCCAGTGGCTGAGTTGACATGGGAGACTGAGCTGAACGTTCTTTCCAGTGGTGTGAGCGACATGGACTGGAGCTGAACGTTCTTTCCAGTGTGTAGGTCTGACCATGGGACTGAGTGACCGTTCTTTCAGTGGCTGAGTTGGCATGGGACTGAGTGAACGTTTCTTTCCAGTGGTGTAGAGTCTGACAGGAGCTGAGTGAGCTGAACGTTTTCAGTGGCGTGAGTCTTGACATGGAGCTGGTGAACGTTTCTTTCCAGTGGAGTAGAGTCTGACATGGGACTGAGCTGAAGTTTCTTTCCAGTGGCTGAGTCTGGGGACATGGAGATGAGCTGAACGTTCTTTCAGTGGTGTAGAGTCGAATGGAGTGAGCTGAACGTTCTTTCGGTGGCTGAGTCTGACATGGGACTGAGCTGCAACGTTTCTTTCCAGTGGTGTGAGTCTGACATGGGACTGAGCTAAACGTTTCTTTCCAGTGGCGTAGAGTCTGACATGGGACTGAGCTAAACGTTTCTCCATGGGGTAGAGGACTCTATAGGCTGAACATTGCATACCATGGTGTAGAGGACTCTTAGAGGCTGAACATTGCATACCAATGGTGTAGAGGACTCTATAGAGGACTGAACATTGCATTCCAGTGGTGTAGGACTCTATGAGGCTGAACATTGCTTACCAATGGTGAGCGACTTATAGAGGCTGAACATTGCATATCCAATGGTGTAGAGGACTCTATAGTGGCTGACATTGCATACCAAGTGGTAGAGGTCTATAGGGCTGGACATTGCATACCATGTTGCAGAGGACTTATAGAGGCTGACATTGCATACATGGTGTAGAGGACTCTATAGAGGCTGAACATTGCATTACCATGTGGAGACTTATAGAGGCTGACTTGCATACCATTTTGTGAGGCTCTTAGAGGCTGAACATTGCATACCAATGGTGTAGAGACTCTATATGAGGCTGAACATTGCATACCAATGTTGTAGAGGACTCTATAGAGGCTGAACATTGCATCCAATGTTGTAGAGGACTCTTGAGGTGAACTTGCATATCCAATGTGTAGAGGACTTATAGAGGCTGAACATTGCTTCCATGGTGTAGAGTGCGCATGGAGCTGAGCTGAACACTGAAATCCATTGGATGTGAAGCTGTGATCTCATCAGCTGGAGCTGAGCTGACACTGAAAACCATTGATGTGAGGCTGAGATCCATCATCAGCTGGAGCTGAGCTGAACTCTGAAAACCATGATGTAAGGCTGTGACCATTCGATGTGAGCTGAGTGAACACTGAAAACATTGATGTAAGGCTGTGATCCACTGCACATGGAGCTGAGAACTGAAAACATTGATGTAAGCTGGATCATCCAGCATGGAGCTGAGTCTGAACACTGGAAACCATTGATGTAAAGGCTTTGTGATCCTCATCAGCTGGAGCTGAGCTGAACACTGAACCATTGATGTAAGGCTGTTTCCATCATCGCAGTGGAGTGAGCTGAACACTGAGAACCTTGATGTAAAGGCTGTGATCCTCATCGCATGGCTGAGTGAAACTGAAAAACTGAGTAAGGCTGTGTATCCTTCCAGCTGGGAGCTGAGCTGAACATGAAACCATGAGTAAGGTGTGTCATCATCAGCATGGGTGAGCTGAACACTGAAAACCATGATGTAAACTGTGATCCATCATCGCATGTGACTAGTCGTTTTCTCATTAGATGGCTAGTATTAGTAGGAGTACCAATACAGCGTCTTCTGTCATCGGAATGGCTGTAGTATAGGCAGGAGTACGCTATCAGCAGTTTCCTGTCATCGACATGGAGTATTTGTAGGAGTACGCTATAGCGTCTTCACTGTCATAGGAATGGTGTATATGTAGGAGTCGCTATCGCGTCTTCCCGTCTAGGACTGGCAGTATTATGAGGGTACGCTTCGCGTCTTCCTGCTCAGGACATGGCCGTATTTTTGTGGGTATGCTATCAGAGTTTCCTGTCTCAGGCATGGCAAAATTAGGAGTACGCTATCAGCAGCTTCCTGTCTCAGGACATGGGAGTATTATGTAGGGTACGCTATCCCGCATCTTCCTGGATCAGGACATGGGAGTATTAGTAGGGTACGCTTCGCTTTTTCGTCATAGGACTGGAGTATTTTGTGGAGTACGTTTCGCTTTTAGCAGTTTCCCGTCATCGGGCATGGCAGTATTTGTAGGGGTACGTATCAGCAGTTCCCTTTATGGAAAAGGCGTTTAGGGAGTCGCTTCAGCAGTCTTCCGCATCAGGACTGGCCGTATTTTGGGGTACGCTATCGCGTCTTCTGTCTCAGGACTGGCAGTATTATCGGAGTACGCTATCGCAGCAGTAAAAAGGGTGAATGCCCCTGAAAAGCAAAAAATGTTCTGACCCTTTTGGGTCAGCAGGCAGTGTCCGTGGTTGCCGCCCGCCTGTCCCGCCACACCCCCTGGGGGATGGGGACCCGCCCAGTCGGTGCCACCCTCAGCCCCCACCGCCTCCCCAGGGCAAGATCAGGCTGTCAGCAGCGTCCCTGCGTCCCCCGGGCCGCCCTACCCCGTGGCCTTCCCGTTGTCCAAAGGGACGTGTTCCCATGGCAGTTGGGCCCGTGCCCCAACCCAAAAGTCTGCGGCTGTGACGCCCTCGGCAAAACCCACTGTGTTTACCCCCCACAAAGGTAAAGGGTTTATTTTTTTTTGGTGTTTTTGTGAATGGGGTGAATTGGAAGGGCGTCAGTTATAAACCCAGAAAAGGGCATGTAAGCGATTGAAACAGAGAGGGAAAAGGGGGGAACAAATCCCAGTAATGCCATGATGGTAAACATGCAGCAGTTTTTTTGTCAGCCCGCTAACGTAATGGTGCATATGTTTTCGTCACCCACCGCACACCCGGGGGTCGCATGTTTCAGTCAAAAAGGTCAGAAATGTTTTTGTCCCCACCCCGCAACCTGGGGGTAAAAGTCTTCGTCAACGGTCGCATCGTTTTTTGTCACCCCCCAGACCCATGGTGGTCAAACATGTTTCGTCAATGGGCAGGGGATATGTTTTCTGTCACCCCCCCAGCCACCATGGTGGTCCAAAAAGTTTCAGTCAACGGTCAGAAATGTTTTTGTCACCCCCAGCCCCATGGTGGTAACTGTTTCAGTCAATGGTCGCTTACTGTTTTTGTACCCCCCGACACCATGGTGGTCAACATGTCTTCAGTCAAAAGGTAGCATACGTTTTCTGTACCACCCCGAAACCTGGTGGTCAAATGTCTAGTCAATGGTCGTACTGTTTTCGTCACCCCCGCACACCATGGTGGTCAAAAATGTCTTCAGTCAAAAGGTCAGATATGTTTTTTGTCACCCACCAGCACACCATGGTGGTCAAAAGTCTTAGTCAATGGTCGCATACTGTTTTTGTCACCCCCCGCCCCCTGGTGGCACATGTCTTCGTCAAGGTCAGCCCTTTCTGTTTTTCTGTACCCACCAGCCAAAACCCTGGTGGTCAAAATGTTTTCAGTCATCCCAAAGGAATGCTCAGTCATGGGCCGCACGGTGGGTTCTATCCCGATGGTCCCCCAGCCTGTCGCGACAGTCACCCAAACTTGCGATGTAGGTGACCCCGACGAAACCCAAGGGCGGACGTGGAAAGGGAAACCAGTGAATGGCTTGATGGGAATCAAACCCGTGCCTCCCGCCAGGGTCTGCAACGCTAAACCCTTTTGTCCAGATTCCGTTGTCAGTTTGAGATAAAAGTGAAGTTTTTAAGGGGATAAAGACCCCTTTTTTAAACCCAAATGAAAGGTATATCTCTAACCCCAGGGCAGCCCCCTTTTTTTGTTGTAACTGCCAGGTTTGCGTGTCGAACAAAGTTAAAACTTGGTTATGTTTGCCCGAAAAAGAAAAGAAAAACAAACCGCCCCCGCTTAAAGCAAATTAACATTAAACCCCATCAAATTTTTTATGCAGTCAAGGTATGGATGTGCGGCGAAAGTGTTGTTTTGTGTTGTTAGATATAATGATTGTTCAGGTCATTTACTCTTGGTTATAGATGTTCAGGTCATTACTCATTTATTTTAACTGATTGTTAGGTCATTTACCTCATAGTTTTATCGGATTGTTTGGTCATTTACTCTTGGCTTGTAACGATTGTGAGGCCATTTACCATTAGTTTAAACTGATGTTAGGTATTTACCTCATTGTTTATAATGATGTTTTGTTAGGTGTGTTAGGTTATTCCTATGGTTTTAACTGAAAGTTCAGGTCATTTACCTCTGATTTTAACTGATTGTAGGTCTTTTACCTCATTAGTTATATCGGTTGTTAGTCATTTACCTATTGGCTGTAAGATGTTAGGTATTTACCTTATCAGTTCAGCGGTTAGGTATTTACTTTGGTTGAAATGATTGTTGGTTATGAATGGTTTTACTGATTGCAGGTTATTTACTCATTGGTTCCCTCCGGGGGTTGCGCTTGTTGGTCGGAGGGCTTGCGTGGTCAGTGATCCTTAGGTTTGGGGGGGGCTCAATACTTAGATAGGTGGTTTTTTTCAACCTTCTAGGCCTGTGAAGTTGGATGCTGCTGGCTAGCATACGTGGTAGGGTGATGCCCCGGTAGGTTCCATGTAGATAGGTAAGGGTGAGGATCCTGACTAAGAGTAACCCCCTTCTCTTTTTTGTTTTGCTTTATTTGGCCTTTCTATCTTCGTTCCCTTCAACTTCTTTCACACCCTTTTTTTCTGTGGTTCCTAAGATCCGCGGTTTGCCGTGCGGTGCGACCGGTCGGAGGGATGAGATCTGGTGATTAGGGCGCGCTCTCAACCATCATTGGTCGGACTCTCCTAGACAGGAAGTACACTTTGGCCGGGTGTATATCGGCTCCTTCTTGGGCTGGGTAAGACAGACAGTTCCCAATGGCCAGTTAACCCTGCAGTGCTCAGTCTTGTCCCCGGGGTTGGCATATCGGGGGATGGGTGTAGTTTCGTTTGTCGTATATCTCTCCCCAAGTGGAAGGGGTCAGACTTTGGTTTCTTGGCCTGGCCACTTGAGTGGACTCAAGTTTGGGTGGGTGGAGAGATGACATGGACTGAGCTGAACGTTTTTTCCAGTGGAGTAGAGTCTGACATGGAGCTGAGCTGAACATTTCTTTCATGGCTGAGTCTGACATGGGACTGGCTGAACGTTTCTTTCCAGTGGAGTAGAGTCTGACATGGAGCTGAGCTGAACGTTTCTTTCCAGTGGTGTAGAGTCTGACATGGGACTGAGCTGAACGTTTCTCTCCAGTGGTGTAGAGTCTGACATGGAGCTGAGCTGAACGTTTCTTTCCAGTGGTGTAGAGTCTGACATGGAGCTGAGCTGAACGTTTCTTCCAGTGGCTGAGTCTGACATGGGACTGAGCTGAACGTTTCTTTCCAGTGGTGTAGAGTCTGACATGGGACTGAGCTGAACGTTTCTTTCCAGTGGTGTAGAGTCTGACATGGGACTGAGCTGAACGTTTCTTTCCAGTGGCTGAGTCTGACATGGGACTGAGCTGAACGTTTCTTTCCAGTGGTGTAGAGTCTGACATGGAGCTGAGCTGAGCTGAACGTTTCTTTCCAGTGGCTGAGTCTGACATGGAGCTGAGCTGAAGTTTCTTTCCAGTGGAGTAGAGTCTGACATGGGACTGAGCTGAACGTTTCTTTTCCAGTGGCTGAGTCTGACATGGAGATGAGCTGAACGTTTCTTTCCAGTGGTGTAGAGTCTGACATGGAGCTGAGCTGAACGTTTCTTTCCAGTGGCTGAGTCTGACATGGGACTGAGCTGAACGTTTCTTTCCAGTGGTGTAGAGTCTGACATGGGACTGAGCTAAACGTTTCTTTCCAGTGGAGTAGAGTCTGACATGGGACTGAGCTAAACGTTTCATACCAATGGTGTAGAGGACTCTATAGAGGCTGAACATTGCATACCAATGGTGTAGAGGACTCTATAGAGGCTGAACATTGCATACCAATGGTGTAGAGGACTCTATAGAGGCTGAACATTGCATACCAATGGTGTAGAGGACTCTATAGAGGCTGAACATTGCATACCAATGGTGTAGAGGACTCTATAGAGGCTGAACATTGCATACCAATGGTGTAGAGGACTCTATAGAGGCTGAACATTGCATACCAATGGTGTAGAGGACTCTATAGAGGCTGACATTGCAACCAATGGTGTAGAGGACTCTATAGAGGCTGGACATTGCATACCAATGGTGTAGAGGACTCTATAGAGGCTGGACATTGCATACCAATGGTGTAGAGGACTCTATAGAGGCTGAAACATTGCATACCAATGGTGCAGAGGATCTATAGAGGCTGAAACATTGCATACCAATGGTGTAGAGGACTCTATAGAGGCTGAACATTGCATACCAATGGTGTAGAGGACTCTATAGAGGCTGGACATTGCATACCAATGGTTTTAGAGGACTCTATAGAGGCTGAACATTGCATACCAATGGTGTAGAGGACTCTATAGAGGCTGAACATTGCATACCAATGGTTTTAGAGGACTCTATAGAGGCTGAACATTGCATACCAATGGTGTAGAGGACTCTATAGAGGCTTTAACATTGCATACCAATGGTGTAGAGGACTCTAAGAGGCTGAACATTGCATACCAATGGTGTAGAGGACTCTATAGAGGGTGGACATTGCATACCAATGGTGTAGAGGACTCTATAGAGGCTGGACATTGCATACCAATGTGCAGAGGACTCTATAGAGGGCTGAACATTGCATACCAATGGTGAGAGACTCTTAGAGGCTGAACATTGCATACCAATGGTGTAGAGGACTCTATAGGGCTGAACATTGCATACCAATGGTGTAGAGGACTCTATAGAGGCTGAACATTGCATACCAATGGTGTAGAGGACTCTATAGAGGCTGAACATTGCATACCAATGTTGTAGAGGACTCTATAGAGGCTGAACATTGCATACCAATGTTGTAGAGGACTCTATAGAGGCTGAACATTGCATACCAATGTTGTAGAGGACTCTATAGAGGCTGAACATTGCATACCAATGGTGTAGAGATGCAGCATGGAGCTGAGCTGAACACTGAAAACCATTGATGT
>CM031628.1:8185544-8188111 GCA_018398815.1 Conus ventricosus | reverse complement strand
CTGTCTGTGACTGTCTGTCTGTCTGTGACTGTCTGTCTGTCTGTCTCGGTCTGTCTGTATTTATGGTTATATGCTTGCATTTATTGATCTATTTGTTTATTTATTTATTTTCTTATTTGTTTGTTTATTTACTTGTTAAATTCACTCACTCATTATTTTCTTTATTGTTGTATGCTAGCATTTATTGATCTATTTACTGGTTAAATTCACTCACTCATTATTTTTCTTTATTGTTGTATGCTAGCATTTATTGATCTATTTACTGGTTTTACTTATTCATTTTATTTGTTTACTTGTTAATTTCATTCGGTCATTTTTCTTCCTTCTGTGCGAATGGCATCAGCCCATGCCTCTTTTTCAGTGTTCATTATTTATTTATTATTTCATTTATTTATTTATCATTCATTTTATTTTTGAAGGGGAGAGAACTTCCCGTTTCCAGCTTGATTACTGTGACACGGGCAGCGTGCGGGCTGAGAGTTGTCGCCCTTATTATCACACCGGTCCCATGTGGGATGTGGGATGGAAAAGGGGAGGGGGAGAGAAGCGTGAAGGACGGAGGTGGGCGGAGTGGTTGGGGGTACTGTAGAGGGAGGGTGGGTGAGCAGAGGGGGGTTGTGGGGGTGGGGGGATGGAGGGCAGGGGGTTGAAACAGGAGAGCGGTAAATGAGACTGGCTTCCACCGTAAATGACCTTGCGGAGAATGACCGCTCGTCAACTGGGCTGCTTTCCTCCTGTCTGGCTGGCTGGCTGGCTGGCAGTCTGTGACTGTCTGTGACTGTCTGTCTGTCTGTGACTGTCTGTCTGTCTGTCTCGGTCTGTCTGTGTCTGTGCGTTTGTCTGTCTCTGTCTGTCCATGTCTGTCAGTCTGTGTCCGTCTGTCTGTTTGACAGAGACTGTGTGTCTCTGTCTATCTGTCTGTGTCTGTCTATCTGTCTCTCTCACGCTCTCTCTTTCTTTCTCTCTCTCTCTCTCTCTCTCTCTGTGGGTCTCTCCCTCCGCCCATCTCTCTCTCTCTCTCTCTCTCTCTCTCCTCTCTCTCTCTCTCTCTCTCTCTCTCTCTCCTCCTCCCTCCCCACCCTCTCTCTCACCTCTCTCTTCCTTTCTCCCCCTCTCTCTCCTCCTATTTTTTTCTTCCTTCCTGTTTGTCTCCCTCCCCCTCTCTCTCCCCTCCCCTCCTGTCTCTCTCTCTCTCTCTCTCTCTCTCTCTCTCTCTCTCTCTCTGGCTCTCTCTTTCTACCTCCCTCCTCTCTCTCCCATTCTCTGTATCTTCCATCCTGCCCCTTGTTTCTCCGCCTCCCCCCCCCCCCCCTCTCTCCCCCTTTCCTCTCTCCCATTCTCTCTCCCCTGCTCCCTCCCTCTCCCTCTCTTTTTCTCTCTCCCCCCACCTCCTCTTATTTACAGTTGCGGAGACCTCACTATTAGAGTGAAGACAGCTTTGATGGTCAGGACATCATCTCATCATCGACGTTCCAGTCTGACAGCTGTTCAACAGCCGGCAGCTTACTGTGGGGCTGATGGGGTGTGGGCACTGGCCATCACACGGAGAACATACTACATTGCTTCTACTGGCAGACTGTAGCACGCCAAATCATTTGTGTGGACACTGGATATCACACGGAGAACATACTACATTGCTTCTACTGGCAGACTGTAGCACGCCAAATGATTTGTGTGGACACTGGATATCACACGGAGAACATACTACATTGCTTCTACTGGCAGACTGTAGCACGCCAAATGATTTGTGTGGACACTGGATATCACTTGGAGAAATACTACATTGCTTCTACTGGCGACTGTAGCACGCCAAATGATTTGTGTGGACACTGGATATCACTTGGAGAAAATACTACATTGCTTCTACTGGCAGACTGTAGCACGCCAAATGATTTGTGTGGACACTGGATATCACTTGGAGAAAATACTACACTGCTTCTACTGGCAGACTGTAGCACGCCAAATGATTTGTGTGACACTGGATATCACTTGGAGAAAAATACTACATTGCTTCTACTGGCAGACTGTAGCACGCCAAATGATTTGTGTGGACACTGGATATCACTTGGAGAAAATACTACATTGCTTCTACTGGCAGACTGTAGCACGCCAAATGATTTGTGTGGACACTGGATATCACACGGAGAAATCTACATTGCTTCTACTGGCAGACTGTAGCACGCCAAATGATTTGTGTGGACACTGGATATCACTTGGAGAAAATACTACATTGCTTCTACTGGCAGACTGTAGCACGCCAAATGATTTGTGTGGACACTGGATATCACTTGAGAAAATACTACATTGCTTCTACTGGCAGACTGTAGCACGCCAAATGATTTGTGTGGACACTGGATATCACTTGGAGAACATACTACATTGCTTCTACTGGCAGACGTAGCACGCCAATGATTTGTGTGGACACTGGATATCACTTGGAGAAAATACTACATTGCTTCTACTGGCAGACTGTAGCACGCCACATGATTTGTGTGGACACTGGATTCACTTGGAGAAATACTACATTGCTTTACTGGCAGACGTAGCCAAATGATTGTGTGGACACT
>CM031628.1:8163044-8168044 GCA_018398815.1 Conus ventricosus | reverse complement strand
TTATGCATTTCTGGAACGCCTCTGCTTGGTTTCAGAGCCTACTTTACAAACCGACACATCTGTCATCATTAATGACTCCTTATCTAAGGCAGACCATACTTTTGGCGTACCCGAGGCTCTGTACTGGGTCTGTCCTATTCATTATGTACACAAACCTCTCCATGCCTATCGACGACAGGTCCATCTCTAACTTGTCATATGTAGATGAACACCCCAACTTTACAGCTCTGTCAGCCAGTGGAAATAGATACAAATATACAGAATATGCAAAATTGATTTGCAGGTAACAAATCTTGGATGCTGAATCATTAACATGGCCTGGCTTTCTCTCTATTCAGGACGTGCTTCTCTGCTGGCCTTCTCTGTGTGGCGTGTGTGTGGTTGTGGTGTGTGTGTGTGTTTGTGTGTGTGTGTGGTGTGTGTAGGTGTGTGTGTGTGTGGGTGTGTGTGTGGTGAGGTGCGCGGGCTGGCATGTGTGTGTGGTTGTGTGGTGTGTTGTGTGTGGTGTGTGTGTGTGTGTGTGTGGTGTGTGTGTGGTGTGTGTGTGTGGGTGTTTGTGTGTGGGTGTTTGGTGTGTGTGTGGTGTGTGTGTGTGTGTGTGTGTGGTGTGTGTTGTGTGTGTGTGTGTGTTGTGTGTGTGTGTGGGTGTGTGTGTGTTGTGGGGTGCGTGTGTGTGTGTGTGTGTGTGTGTGTTGTGTTGTGGTGTGTGTGGGTGTGTGTGGTGTGTGTGTGTGGTGTTGGTGTTGTGTGCATGCGTGGCGCATGTGCGGTGTGTGCCTCTCTCTCTCTCTCTTTCCTGACCCCTCTTTCTCTCACTTCTCTCTCTGTCTCTATCTCAATTTCTTTCCCCCTCTCCCTCCCTCTCTCTGTCGTCACAACATCCCAATCCAGTCTATCCCCCCCCCCCCCCCCCACGCTTACACAAGCTTCTTTTCATCCCCTTCCCATGTGCTCCTCTTTCTTCCCCCTCCCCACCCCATCCACCCCACCCCTTTCCCCCTCCCGCCCCTGTCATTCCTCTCCCAGGGTGCTAGATCAAAACGCACCGTGTGGACGTTTGTATGTATTGACGTTCCGATCAGTATGTGTCAGGACTTTATCTGCCTGCTGGCCCAACATCACAGACATAGCTGACCCCCCTGTCAATACTGCCCCCGGGCTGGTTCTCTGGACTGTTCCAGAGATGGTCCTACACTTAATGGATCGTTGGGGATTGAGGAGGAAAAGGGGGGTGGATGAGAGAAGTGGGAAGGGGGAGAGAGGGTTGCAGAAAGGTGAAAATATGAGAAAGAACTGGGAGGAGAGAGACAGAGACACAAAGGCAGAGACAGAGAAACAGACAGACATGCAGACAGAGAGAGAGACAGAGACACAGAGAGACAGAGACATAGACAAAGAGACAGAGACAGAAACAGAGATAGACAGACAGAGAGATAGAACAACAGAGAGAGAGAGAGAGAGAGAGAGAGAGAGAGAGAGAGAGAGAGAGACAGACAGACAGACAGACAGACAGACAGACAGACAGGCAGACAGAGACAGAGGCAGAGAGAGTGAGAGACAGACAGAGACACAGACAGACAGACAGAGAGTGATACAGAGATAAAGAGGGAGGGGGGGTGAGAGACCAAGAGCGAGAGATAGAGAGGGAGACAGACTGAAAGACAGACAGACATGCAGACAGAGAGAGACAGAGAGAGCGAGAGAGAAAGAGAGACAGAGACAGACAGACATAAGACAGAACAACTGAGAAAGAGAGAGAGAGAGAGAAAGAGAAGAAGAGAGAGAGAGAGAGAGAGAGAGAGAGTGACAGACAGAAAGACAGACAGACAGAGACAGAGACAGAGAGAGTGAGAGACAGATGGAGACACAGACAGACAGACAGACAGACAGACAGGCAGACAGACAGAGATACAGAGAGAAAGAGGGAGAAAGGGGAGAGGAGGGTAGAGGCAAAGAGAGTGAGAGATAGAGGGAGACAGACAGGACAGAAAGACAAAGAGTGAGAGAGACTAAGAGGGAAACAATGACAGAGACAGGTAGACAGAAAGACAGACAGAGAGAGAGAGAGAGAGAAGAGAGAGAGAGAGAGAGAGAGAGAGAGAGAGAGGAGAGAGAGAGAGAGAGAGAGAGAAACAGACACAGAGAAAGAAGATGGGGGACGGCAGTGTTATGAGGTCAACAGTGCATTAATCTGTGTCGTCAATCTCACTCCCTTGTGACGTAGTCAATGAGTTCACGTGATGTCACAAGATTAGCGGATCATCGTCATCAGCCTTCACCCAGGGCAGTGTACCGCCCAGTGGCCTGGCTGTCTTCTCTCTTGATAGAACGCATTAGTAGCATCTTCCCCTATATATGTAGCCTTCTTCCATGGCCTGGCTGGTTTTCCTCCTGATAGAATGCATTAGTAGCATCTTCCCCTACCGCCTTCCATGGCCTGCTGGTGGAACACACCCAGTCACCCCTACGTTTATGCTCTCTCTCTCTCTCTCTCTCTCTCTCTCTCTCTCTCTCTCTCCTTTTCTCTCTTTCTCTTTTGCACTTGCTTTCTCTCTCTCTCTCTTTTGCCGCTCGCTTTCTCTCCTCTCTCTCTCTCTCTCGTCTCTCTCTCTCTCTCTCTCTTTTTTTTCTCCTTTTTCTCTTTCTCTTGTTTGCACTTGCCTCCTCTCTCTCTCTCTCTCCGTCTCTCTCTCTATCCTCTCTCTCTCTCTCTCTCTCTCTCTCTTTTGCACTCGCTTTTCTCTTCTCTCTCGTCTCTCTCTCTCTCTCTCTCTCTCTCTCTCTCTCTCTCTCTCTCTCTTGCGCTCGCTTTCTCTCCTCCCCCTCTCTCCTTCTCTTTAGCGCTTGCTTTCTCTCTCTCTCTCTCTCTCTCTCTCTCTCTCTCTCTCTCTCTCTCTCTCTCTCGTTCTCTCTCTCTGTCTCCACACGCGCACACGTGCTCGCTTGGTTTCTCTCTCTCTCTCTCTTTCTCTCTCTCTCTCTCCCCCTCCCCCAACCCCCTTCCTCCCTCCATCTCTTTATGCTCTCTCTCTCTCTCTCCTCTCCTCTCTCTCTCTCTCTCTCTCTCTCTCTCTCTCCCCCCCCCCCCCCGTTCTTTCTTCAAACACTCCAAACCCAGCCCAGCCCACCTGTCAACCTCACCCCACTCTCCTCTTTCAAACTCCCCTCCCCCCCCCCCCCCCCCACTTTCACCAGCCTTTCATCCCCTTCTCACGTTTTGCTCCTTCCCCTCCCCACCCCATCCACCCACCCTTCCTCTCTCCCGCCCCTGTCATTCCTCTCCCGGGGTTCTAAATCAGAACGCACCGTGTGGACGTTTGTGTGTATTGACGTTCCGATCAGTATGTGTCAGGACTTTATCTGCCTGCTGGCCCAACAATCACAGACATAGCTGACCCCCCTGTCAATACTGCCCCGGGCTGGTTCTCTGGACCTGTTCCAGAGATGGTCCTACACTTAATGGATCGTTGGGGAGGGCGGAGAAAAGGGGGAGGGAGAGGGAGAATGGGAATAGTTGGGGAGGAGACAGGGGGAAGAGAAGTAGGCAGAGAAGGGAGAAGTGTGAGGAAAGGACAGAGAGGATCAAGAAGAGAGAAGAGAGAGAGAGAGAGAGAGAGAGAGGGGAGAGAGAGAGAGAGAGAGAGATACAGACAGACGCACAGACAGACAGACCAACAGACAGACAGACAGAAAAACGGACAGGCAGGTAGGCAGAGTGCAACAGTGTAAGAGAGAGAGAGAGAGAGAGAGAGAGAGGAGAGAGAGGGGGGCAGACAGACAGACAGACAGACCAACAGACAGACAGACAGACGGACGGATGGACAGATGGACGGACGGATGGATGTTCAGATGGACGGTTGGATGGATAGGTAGACAGGCAGGCAGGTAGACAGAGTGCAACAGAGAGAGAGAGAGAGAGAGAGAGAGAGAGGAGAGAGCGAGAGTAGAGAGAGAGAGAGAGAGAGACTGGCAGAGAGATAGAGAGAGACTGAGAGAGTGAGTGACAGACGAAGGTAGACAGACAGACAGAGACAGAACGAGTGAGGTCAGGGGTTAGGGGAGGGCAGACCTACGAGGTCAACGATGCATTGATCTGTCTCATCAAGCTCCACTCCCCTTGTGACGTGGTCAATGAGTTCATGTTAGGTCACAACATTACCGGATCATCGTCATCACCCTTTCTACGCTACGAAATGATAGTTAGGTTCGAAAGTTATCTGAATTGTCACTTACTTGCTGTCTTTGTTTGACAGAGTATTGCTGTTGTACAACAGGCGTGTTCCTTAAAACAAATCGCAGAGTTGTTATTCAAACTGATATACTCACCACCATTTCCATTTCCACAGACGACGTAATTCCTTTGTCATCCTGACGTATGTCACACTCGGTGTCCATTGAAACACACACACACACACTATTCTGATTTTGAACATCCATGTATGATAAATGGTCTTTGTCTGTGCATCACGGTCCCATTCCACTGACATCGTGGTCCCAACAGGCACTTCATGTGGAACAGAGATCTTGACTTTGGAGTGTTGTCTGCATTCTAGAGGTGGTGGCGATGGCGTTTCTGTCGCACTGGCGTCGTATAACATGATATGAGATTTCCTTGGTAGTCGATCAGTATTCATGTTTTTGATAACGTGAACCAACAGCGAACGCATCTAATTGCAGAGTTGACACAAATCAGGTGCCTGTTCGTTTCCTTGTATACCACGCGATTGGAGCTCTCTTATCCACTCTAAATACTTTGAAAGTCCAGGTAGCTGTGCTGACTCACAAAGCATGTTTACCACTCTATCAGCCTCCATCACTCTTAACCTTATGGCAAAATCAGTTGTATTGAGCTGTCAAAATCTTCACAAAAAATGCTAAATGTCTTATTTGACTTGACTTGACTTGACTTGGTCCTTAGACGTCGGTCCGTAGGGGCACCCCTGAAGCAGTGACAACCATCCTTCTCCATTCCTCTCTGTTCTCCGCCCTCCGCAATGTGT
>CM031628.1:8143044-8160544 GCA_018398815.1 Conus ventricosus | reverse complement strand
GAGCCCAATAATGGAATAATAAAATCAAACACTGTTGCACATTTGACTGCGAACGTTACAGTGAGCGATATACGGAGATGTTAATTCTCTTAATATGTTGAACATTTTCCCCTGAGCTATGCATAAATATATCATCTTAAGTCACCAACAGCGATGTTTTGCATCGAGCGTATGAATTGTGATTTGGTTGTAGTAGAAAAAATAGCAAAGACAAAAAATGATCTTGGACGTCCCTCAATACATAAAACAAAGAATAAATTCTTTATTGTCTCTTCCATCAAAACATCTTCACTTTCCCACAGCAACTTCCACTCAATGTTTTTACCAAAACATGTTTCACTTCCTCGTTCACGACCAAAATCCTCCTTCTGCAATTACAAACTAAAAATACACAAAGACTGACGTCAGACAGTACCCCCTTTCACTTTCTTCCTAGAATAATCCCCATCGTTATTGTCATAAAAAGACGCTTCTTGTTCTCTCCCGAGATCACGTCCTCCTTGGCGAGAACAGTTCTCTTAGCCTATCCCTTCTTCACAAAAATTATTTCCTTTTTTTTACGATATCAAATTCCATGTCTGTTTTTTTTCTCTAGGTTCCACTAAAACAATTTATTGTTTGTCTTTCATGAGAATTACAAGAAAGCAGTTTCCATTCACTGTTTTCCCCAAGAACAGTTCAAATCATATTCTCTCTCTTTTTGTGTGAACCTTTCTCATTTTCTAATTCTCTCTTTGAGAAGATGCCTTTATGTCCTGTCTAATATTTCCGTCGAAAATCGCAAATCGTAAGCAGAATACAAAAGAAAAGAGTATATACGGAGAGAGATAACCAATCTTCCAGTGCTAAATGTTTGAAGTTAGTTCTTATTTATGTCCTGTCAATCATTTCCGTCAAAAATCGCAAATCGTTAGCAGAACACAAAAGAAAGAGTATAGAGAGAGAGATAATCAATCTTCCAGTTTTAAATTTTTGACGTTCCTTCATATTTGAGCCATGGACCATCCAATCAAATCATACTTTGCATTATCGTACCGTTACAAAATAGATTCCCTTGTACACAGCATATGACGTTCCTTCATATTTGAGCCATGAACCATCCAATCAAATCATACTTTGCATTATCGTACCGTTAAAAAATAGATTCCCTTGTACACAGCATATGCGTCGAGCAGGATATTGTTCCGCACATTATTTATTCAGTCAAAATGAATTCTATTGTTCCCCACATTATTTATTCAGTCAAAATGAATTCTACTACCTCAGTCTTGACAAATATGTCCACAAAAACCTAACTACACAAACAGCACACGCGACAAGGTGTTTACCAGTGATGATGATCGCCATTGTTACTATTATCATCATTGCTTGTATTCTCTTTGTTGTTGTTACCATCTCCAAGTTTCACAAGTCTCTGCCTGACTCCTAAACCACCCCCCTCACCTCCACCTTCTCTGTCTCTCTGTCTCTGTCTGTCTGTCTGTCTGTCTCTCTCTCTCTCTCTCTCTCTCTCTCTCTCTCACACACACACACACACACACACACACACACACACACACACACAACACACACACACACACACACACGCACACGCACACACACATACACGCACGCACGCATGCACGCACAGAAAGAAAAAAACTGTAACATATCAAGTTTTGAGATGATGTTGAGAGAAATATGCAGGGGTTTTCTTTTGGAAGCAGAAGACAATATGAAAGTCTGACCCATCAGACATACCATGCATCACACCTGACAGTCGTTTTTGTCTTGGAAGCAGAAGACAATATGAAAGTCTGACCCATCAGACATACCATGCATCACACCTGACAGTCGTTTTTGTCTTGGAAGCAGAAGACAATATGAAAGTCTGACCCATCAGACATACCATGCATCACACCTGACAGTCGTTTTTGTCTTGGAAGCAGAAGACAATATGAAAGTCTGACCCATCAGACATACCATGCATCACACCTGACAGTCGTTTTTGTCTTGGAAGCAGAAGACAATATGAAAGTCTGACCATCAGACATACCATGCATCACACCTGACAGTCGTTTTTGTCTTGGAAGCAGAAGACAATATGAAAGTCTGACCCATCAGACATACCATGCATCACACCTGACAGTCGTTTTTGTCTTGGAAGCAGAAGACAATATGAAAGTCTGACCCATCAGACATACCATGCATCAAACCTGACAGTCGTTTTTGTCTTGGAAGCAGAAGACAATATGAAAGTCTGACCCATCAGACTTTACCATGCATCACCCCTGACAGTCGTTTTTTGTCTTGGAAGCAGAAGACAATATGAAAGTCTGACCCATCAGACATACCATGCATCAAACCTGACAGTCGTTTTTGTCTTGGAAGCAGAAGACAATATGAAAGTCTGACCCATCAGACATACCATGCATCACACCTGACAGTCGTTTTTGTCTTGGAAGCAGAAGACAATATGAAAGTCTGACCCATCAGACATACCATGCATCACACCTGACAGTCGTTTTTGTCTTGGAAGCAGAAGACAATATGAAAGTCTGACCCATCAGACATACCATGCATCACACCTGACAGTCGTTTTCGCCGTTCGCATCGAGGGACATAGAACGTGACCACATAAAACAGATAGTACAATGCTATCCCCAATGTGACCGGTAGACCATGTCAACATGAAACATATCACAGTGCTGTGACCAATGTGACCGGTAGACCATGTCAACATGAAACACATATCACAGTGCTATGCCCAATGTGACCGGTAGACCATGTCAACATGAAACATATCACAGTGCTGTGACCAATGTGACCGGTAGACCATGTCAACATGAAACATATCACAGTGCTGTGACCAATGTGACCGGTAGACCATGTCAACATGAAACACATATCACAGTGCTATGCCCAATGTGACCGGTAGACCATGTCAACATGAAACATATCACAGTGCTGTGACCAATGTGACCGGTAGACCATGTCAACATGAAACATATCACAGTGCTGTGACCAATGTGACCGGTAGACCATGTCAACATGAAACATATCACAGTGCTGTGACCAATGTGACGGTAGACCATGTCAACATGAAACATATCACAGTGCTATGACCAATGTGACCGGTAGACCATGTCAACATGAAACACATATCACAGTGCTATGCCCAATGTGACTGGTAGACCATGTCAACATGAACATATCACAGTGCTATGACCAATGTGACCGGTAGACCATGTCAACATGAAACACATATCACAGTGCTATGACCAATGTGACCGGTAGACCATGTCAACATGAAACATATCACAGTGCTATGCCCAATGTGACCGGTAGACCATGTCAACATGAAACATATCACAGTGCTGTGACCAATGTGACCGGTAGACCATGTCAACATGAAACACATATCACAGTGCTATGCCCAATGTGACCGGTAGACCATGTCAACATGAAACATATCACAGTGCTATGCCAATGTAACCGGTAGACCATGTCAACATGAAACATATCACAGTGCTATGACCAATGTGACCGGTAGACCATGTCAACATGAAACATATCACAGTGCTATGACCAATGTGACCGGTAGACCATGTCAACATGAAACACATATCACAGTGCTATGCCCAATGTGACCGGTAGACCATGTCAACATGAAACATATCACAGTGCTGTGACCAATGTGACCGGTAGACCATGTCAACATGAAACATATCACAGTGCTATGCCCAATGTGACCGGTAGACCATGTCAACATGAAACATATCACAGTGCTGTGACCAATGTGACCGGTAGACCATGTCAACATGAAACACATATCACAGTGCTATGCCCAATGTGACCGGTAGACCATGTCAACATGAAACATATCACAGTGCTATGCCCAATGTGCCCGGGTTTAGACCATGTCAACATGAAACATATCACAGTGCTATGACCAATGTGACGGTAGACCATGTCAACATGAAACATATCACAGTGCTATGACCAATGTGACCGGTAGACATGTCAACATGAAACACATATCACAGTGCTATGCCCAATGTGACCGGTAGACCATGTCAACATGAAACATATCACAGTGCTATGACCAATGTGACCGGTAGACCATGTCAACATGAAACATATCACAGTGCTATGACCAATGTGACCGATAGACCATGTCAACATGAAACACATATCACAGTGCTATGACCAATGTGACCGATAGACCATGTCAACATGAAACATATCACAGTGCTATGACCAATGTGACCGATAGACCATGTCAACATGAAACACATATCACAGTGCTATGCCCAATGTGACCGGTAGACCATGTCAACATGAAACATATCACAGTGCTATGACCAATGTGACGGTAGACCATGTCAACATGAAACATATCACAGTGCTATGACCAATGTGACCGATAGACCATGTCAACATGAAGAAACACATATCACAGTGCTATGCCCAATGTGACCGATAGACCATGTCAACATGAAACATATCACAGTGCTATGACCAATGTGACCGATAGACCATGTCAACATGAAACACATATCACAGTGCTATGACCAATGTGACCGGTAGACCATGTCAACATGAAACATATCACAGTGCTATGACCAATGTGACCGATAGACCATGTCAACATGAAACATATCACAGTGCTATGACCAATGTGACCGGTAGACCATGTCAACATGAAACATATCACAGTGCTATGACCATGTGACCGATAGACCATGTCAACATGAAACACATATCACAGTGCTATGCCCAATATGACCGGTAGACCATGTCAACATGAAACATATCACAGTGCTATGACCAATGTGACCGATAGACCATGTCAACATGAAACACATATCACAGTGCTATGACCAATGTGACCGATAGACCATGTCAACATGAAACACATATCACAGTGCTATGACCAATGTGACCGACAGACCATGTCAACATGAAACACATATCATAGTGCTATGCCCAATGTGACCGATAGACCATGTCAACATGAAACACATATCACAGTGCTATGACCAATGTGACCGGTAGACCATGTCAACATGAAACACATATCACAGTGCTATGACCAATGTGACCGGTAGACCATGTCAACATGAAACACATATCACAGTGCTGTGACCAATGTGACCGGTAGACCATGTCAACATGAAACACATATCACAGTGCTGTGACCAATGGGACCGGTAGAACATGTCAACATGAAACACATATCACAGTGCTGTGACCAATGGGACCGGTAGACCATGTCAACATGAAACATATCACAGTGCTGTGACCAATGTGACCAACTACTCTTCTCTGCATTTCTCCTTTCTGATCCCTTCCCTGGAACACCATCTGCATTCTTTTCCTTGTCCGAGGAATCATGCATTCAAGACTCTAGCCTGTCGTTTCCATCACACACACACACACACACACACACACACACACACACACCACACAACACACACACATACACACACACACACACACACACACACACACACAACACACACACACACACACACACACACACACACAACAATATGCCAGAGAAACTAAGCTTTTTTTTTTTTAGCCTGTTTCCAGTCTAATGTACACCTTTTCTCTTTTTGCTCACCAAAAGAGCACGCAAAGGGGGAGGGGGGAGTGAGGGGGGGAGAAGACTCTTATAGGTTGGGGTGGGGCTTCCATCCAATTTCCTATAGGGGTAATCGGGAGTGAGAATCTCTGGACGCCGGGAGGACGGGGGGGAGGGAGAGGGGACCGGGTTGATATGGCCAATGGGTAAGTCAGGTGTCTTCTTTCTGCCTGGGGTTTATCTGTGAAGCGGGAGCTCTGGGCGTTGTCTTGAAGTCCGAAATGTCCAACAACTCGCCGAAGGTGGGGTTTTGAACATCGGTGGTAAGGTTTTCGTTTTTAATCTTAAATGGTGTGTGCGTGGTGTACATCTATGCTGCAGACAGAGAGACAATGACATTGATTCTTTATTTCATACGGTAAAAGTATTGCCTCGGTTAGCCATTTTTCATAACTTGCCGTTACTATTCTACGCGAGGAGAGAGAAGAGAGAGAGAGAGAGGAGAGAGAGAGGAGAGGAGAGTCAAGAGAGAGAGAGAGAGAGGAGAGAGAGGGACACGCACACGCCACACACACACACACACACACACACACACAACACACACACACACACACACACAAAACACACACTCTCTTCTCTCTCTTGTCTCTGTCTCTCTCTCTCTCTCTTGTCTTCTCTCTCTCTCTCTCTCTCTCTCTTTCTTCTCTCTAACCCCTTCCCATCCCACATCCCTCCACTCCCTCACACACACAAGCAAATATTACGCGATTCCTCTGGCACAACACACACAGACACACCACACTACACACACACACACACACACGCACGCACGCACGTACGCACGCACGCACGCACGACGTCACGCACGCAAGCACGCACGCACGCACGCACGCAGCACGCACGCACGCACGCACGCACGCAGCACACACACACCACACACACACACACACACACACACACACACGCAAAATTCAAACTTAAACAAACACACAAAACATTACCGCTTACTGAATGATTTCATACCATTAATTAGGTTCAGAGAGTTTTTCGCCGTGCAGAAAGCTGTTGTCTACTTGAAGAGGACACCAGCCCCTTAGCTCCCCCATCAAAAACAACCGGGAGAAAGACGCAGCCCTGCACACACACACACACACACACACACACACACACACACACACACACACCACAAACACACACACACACACACCCGTGCCCACCCCACCCCCCCAGTCGCCGTGTCCACCCCCTGCTCCCCGACACCCCGATTCTCACTCCCGATTACTCCCACAGGAAATTGGACGGACGCCTTGTCGTGAGGATGAGAGTCGTGCCCCTTGGGTGATCTCTTTTGCGGCGGAAAGGAGCAAAGATTGGTGGCGATGAAATAGAGGATTATATTGTTGCTCCGATAGAGGGCGTGGGTGTCTGGGGCATGTCGTCCGGGGGGGGGGGGGGGGGGGGAGACAGGGATGGGAAGATCCGTCACTCTGAGGTGAAAGATCAACAGCTATGAACTCTCGGTGAAAGGTTAAGTTGTACAGGGTTGTATTGGACTGGACTGGATGAGTTGTGTTATCATGAATCATACTGCACTGTACTGTGTGGTGCTGTACTGTGCTCCACTGTACCTTATTGTATTGTACTTTATTGTACTTTACGGTAGTGTACTGTCCTGTCCTGTACTGTACTGTACTGTGTGGTGCTGTACTGTACTCCACTGTACCTTATTGAGTTATACTTTATTGAACTTTACGGTAGTGTACTGTCCTGTACTGTACTGTACTGTGTGGTGCTGTACTGTACTCCACTGTACCTTATTGTGTTATACTTTATTGAACTTTACGGTAGTGTACTGTCCTGTACTGCACTGTACTGTGTGGTGCTGTACTGTACTCCACTGTACCTTATTCTGTTATACTTTATTGAACTTTACGGTAGTGTACTGTCCTGTACTGCACTGTACTGTGTGGTGCTGTACTCTATATAATAATAATGAATACTTATATAGCGCCTATTCTCGGCTAGAGGCCAAGCTCTAGCGCTTTACAATCCACACTCGTTTACACAACGGGCTGCCTACCTGGGTAGTGCCGACTGAAGAGCTGCCAGCTGGCGCTTCATTCAGTCGTTTCCCGTGTCATCCAGTCAGTATCATTCAATATCGATCATCATTTCCTTTCTTCCTTCATTCTTTCTATTTCTCACGCAGGGTGCATGCTATGTGTAACGTGTCATCCATACCAACGGCCAACTGGCCTACTCTTCGAAAGTTGGTGATGGGATTTTACGTGTGTGCAAGATGTTACGCATGCGTTCACACACGGAACCTCGGTTTATAGTCTCATTCGAAGGATGAAGGGTGTGTGTGTGTGTGTGTGTGTGTGTGTGTGTGTGTGTGTGTGTGTGTGTGTGTGTGTGTGTGTGTGTTGTGTGTGTGTGCACCACTGCACCTTATTGTATTGTACTTTATTGTATCGTACTTTATTGAACTTTACGGTAGTGTACTGTCCTGTACTGTACTGTACTGTGTGGTGCTGTGCTGTACTCCACTGTACCTTATTGTATTGTACTTTGATTGAACTAGCGGTAGTGTACTGTCCTGTACTGTACTGTACTGTGTGGTGCTGTACTCTACTCCACTGTACCTTATTGTATTGTACTTTATTGAACTTTACGGTAGTGTACTGTCCTGTCCTGCACTGTACTGTGTGGTGCTGTACTGTGCTCGACTGGGCTGTTCTGTGAGAGACAGAGACAGAGAGAGAGAGAGACAGACAGACAGACAGACACAGAGACAGAGACAGAGACAGAGAAAGAGAACAAAGGACATATCAGGGCTGTCACCGCGTTTGAGTCAACTCATAAGTCATTAAAAATTTTGAGAGAGAGACAGAGAGAGGGGAGAGAGGAACAGAGAGAGGGAGAGACAGACGAGAGAGAGAGAGATTTGAAGAGAGAGAGAGAGAGAGAGAGGAGAGAGAGAGAGAGAGAGAGAGAAGTAGACAGAGAGACAGAGACAGACAGAGAGAGAGAGAGAGAGAGAGAGAGAGAGAGGGAGAGAGAGAGAGAGAGAGAGAGAGAGAGAGGAGGAGAGGAAGAGGAGAGAGAGAGAAGAGAAGTAGACAGAGAGACAGAGAGGAGCGTGTCTAAGTTGTCTCCACGAGCACGCACGTCCTCATGTGTAAAAATGTTTATGCCTAAGTGTGCACATATGAGAGTGTGTGTTTGAGTGCGTCGTCTACGTGTGTGTGTGTGTGTGTGTGTGTGTGTGTGTGTGTGTGTGTGTGTGTGTGTGTGTGTGTGTGTGTGTTTTGAGTGAATGGGGGCGCATCCACGCGTTTGAATGTGTGTGATCTGTGGCGCGTGCGTGTGTGGGCGTAATTGTGTGAATGCGTGTGTGTGTGTGTGTGTGTGTGGTGTGTGTGTGTGTGTGTGTGTGTGTGTGTGGGTGTGTGTGTGGTGTGTGTGTGCGTGCATGTACACGCGTAAGTGAACGAAACAGGAAGACAGGTAAGAGAAAAGAGAGGACAGACAAAGAAACAGACAGACAGACAGACGGACAACAGACAGACAGACAGACAGACAGACGGACAACAGACAGACAGACAGACAGACGGACAACAGACAGACTGATAGCAGTTGACAGTGGGGGAATCCCATGCCGCGATCTTCCACGCTCGGCTTCCCTCTCTGTGAATTGCCCAGCGGAGCGCGAAGATCCGACAAGACAGGGGCTTCAGGGAAGACACCATGGACATGATGGACACGATGGACAGCACACAGAGAGAGGCAGACACAGCCAATGGGAATTGGGGAGGTGACAGACACAGCCAATGGGAATTGGGAGGTGACAGACACAGCCAATGGGAATTGGGGAGGTGACAGACACAGCCAATGGAATTGGGGTGGTGATAGAGGGAACACAGCCGGGATTTCCACGGCTTCGCAAGTCATGATGCTGAACAAAAACAAATAAACTCTCTCTCCTCTCTCTCTCTCTCTCTCTCTCTCTCTCTCTCTCTCTCTCTCTCTCTCTCTCCACACACACACACCACACACACACACACACACACACACACACACACACACACACACACACACACACACAGAGGCAGTGCTGGGTTGCCTCTGATCAGATCGTGTTCCTGATCTGTGTGCGCATCACTCAGAGAGCCGCAGTAAGGGATGAAGAACGGTGATTGGCTTGTCCCAGCACTCGCACATTGCACGTTACCAGATCCTAAGGAGACACATAAACACGGGTGCATACGGACGATACGTCAGCGCACAGATGCACGCATGCACGTACGCACGCGCGCGCGAGCACACGTGCACACATCCACATACACACACGCTGTTGCGCATGCACGGAAACACACGCTCGCGCGTGTGCATGTGTGTGTACATATAGATATCTATATATCTGTTCGCATACACATATCTCTATCATATCCATCTGTCTGTTTGTCTGTTAATCTGTCTGTCTGTCTATCTATCTATCTATCTATCTATCTATCTATCTATCTATCTATCTATCTATCTATCTATCTGCCTGTCTGTCAGACAATTTATCTGTCTGTCTGTCTGTTTATCTATCTATCTATCTACATGTCTGTCTATCTAATATCTAGATATCTACCGTCAGTCTGTCAGTCTATTTATCTGTCTGTCTGTCTGTTATCTTTTGATATATATCCATCTATATCTTTCTATGTAGTACGTATTAAAAGATAGGTAGATAAACACACAGACAGACAGACAGACAGATAGACTAATAGATAGATAGACAGAGATAGATAGGTAGACAGGTAGATGGATGAATTAGCTGATAAATAAAATGATAAATACATCGATACCTAGACGTTTTGAGGACATCTCCCTGACCTTACGAACCTACCACTCATATTCACCGCTTGGTGTTTAGCAAGTCGCTAAATCTTTCTCACTGAATGACGTCAGCCTCTAGCTCCCCCATCAGAAACTACCCGGGCAGAAAGACACAGCCTTGGTCTACTCCTCTCGCCGTGTATAACCTCCCACCCCACCCCCCACCCTCTCTCTCTCTCTCTCTCTCTCTCTCTCTCTCCTCCTCTCTCTCTCTCTCTCTCTCTCTCTCTCTCTCTCTCTGCTCCGCAGCAACCCAAGTTCCCAGAGATCCTCACTCCCGATTACTCCAACAGGAAATTGAATGGAAGCCTGTAACGATCAGAGTCGCCTCCCTTCGATGTGAGCTCTTTGGCGCAGGGAAGGCGAGAAGAGAGGAGAATGTGTAACGTAAACTGGGCTAACCGCTAGCCGTTGTGGTCTGGGAATCTGAACAGAGTCTGGTCTGAAAAGAGCGTGTTTTTAAACAGCTTCGGGATAAACAGACGTTAATCTCATCATGAGAAGATTTCAGTGTGCAGTTCTCTGGCATTTTTTCTTTTTCTGGTGAGAAAAAATATTTCCAGAGAGAATGGAACCGTGCCAGCTAGTGTGGACCCGGATGATTCCTTACAGATTCTGGTCTGAAGAGAACGTGTCTCTGGCCAACTGGGATGAGACGTTAATCACACTATTGGAGGGTGTCAGTCGGTGTGGGAGTCTCCATGTTTTCGTTAGTCCACAAAGACAGCAAAGATTCGTGAGAATACCGAGTGAGTTCAGAAAACAAATCGAATCAGGAGTCAGTTTGGTTGTATGGAATATAGTTGGTGGGCATCGGATGGAGATGCTGTCGTCACAGACAATCCAGCTGCATCAGCTGGTGTGGGCCCCAGATACAGGACAAAGGGCAGTTAGCGTGCAGGGTCTAAAATGGTGTTGACGGGCTGGTATCGCTTGATCAGCCCCCTTCGTCAAAACACCATCACTGCATTCCTTTGGCCTTCCTCTTCCTCTCTCTCTCTCCTCTCTCTCCTCTCTCTCTCCTTCTGCGTGTGTGTGTGTGTGTATGTGTGTGTGTGTGGTGTGTGACTATATATATATATTATATGTGTGTGTGGGGTGTGTGTGTGTGTGTGTGTGTGTGTGTGTGTGTGTGTGTGTTCTTGTGTATGTGTATGTGTGTGCGTGCGAGTGTGTATGTGTGTGTGAGTGTGTTGTGTGCATTTGTGCGTGTGCTGTGTGTGTTTGGGCGCGTGCGCGTACACGTAAGTGTAATTGAAATTAAAGCCAAAATAAATGAGTGAGCATGAGTGTCCTGTCTGAGGCATGTGGGTAATGGGGGTCACGTAGAAATGCAGATAGCTGTGCTGACATCTTGGTAAACATTGACAAAATAATATATAATTATATATAAAATATATATATATATAATATATATATATATGAATTATAAACAAAGCTTGCTCTTATGTCTTAGATTGAAGAAATAGGGGAGATACGCATTCATACTGCATGGTAGATGATTCTGCCTAACTAACAGTATGTGCTTGATGTGTGAATGGGGAAAAAATAAAATTTAAATCTTCTCAAAATGAGCCTTCAGCAAGCTTATATTCTCCAAGGGGGAGAGAGACATCCTCCAATAGGAGGTGAAATTTCACAAAACATATAACTCCTGTCATATACCAAATATTCGAAACTTGGTGGTTTTTTTTCTCTCAGTGACCGCGGAAAGTGGTAATTTGACTTCCTCTGCCTTTTCAGTTTTAAGAAGAATGCAATCCCAGAAAAGGTTTGGTGTGCAATACCGTAGTATGTTTGTTGATTTTCAAAAAACCAAAACCAAAGTGCCATCTAAAAAGCAAAAGAAAATCATAAAAGAGCAAAACAAGCTACATTTTCTTGTGAAAAGTAGAAAATAAAAAGAATATCCTCTAAGACACAAGTGCTGAGGGCAAGTTCTTGTGATGAATCCGCAAGGGACTAAAATACAACAAACTAATAAATTCCAAGGATAAGTACCGCACCGTTTCCAGCAACTTACAGAGCAGCTTGGTGTTGCAATGACTGCAAGAAATATTGAATATAAACAAAGCTTGCTCTTATGTCTTAGATTGAAGAAATAGGGGAGATGCGCATTCATATCTGCAGTGGTAGATGATTCTGCCTAACTAACAGTATGTGCTTGAGTGGTGAATGGGGAAAAATAAAATAAATGCTTCTCAAAATGAGCCTTCAGCAAGCTTATATTCTCCATGGGGGAGAGAGACATCCTCCAATAGGGAGGGAAACTCACTAACATATAACTCCTGTCATATACCGATATTTCGAAACTTGGTGGTTTCTTCTCAGTGACCGCGGAAAGTGGTAAATTTGACTCCTCTGCCTGTTTTCATTTTAAGAAGAATGCAATCCCAGAAAAGTTGGTGTGCAATACCGTAGTATGTTTGTTGAGTTTTCAAAAAACCAACCAAACGTGCCATCTAAGAAGCAAAAGAAAATCATAAAAGAGCAAAACAAGCTACATTTTCTTGTGAAAAGTAGAAAATATAAAAAGATATCCTCTAAGACACAAGTGCTGAGGGCAAGTTCTTGGAATGAATCCGCAAGGGACTAAAATATAACAAACTAATAAATTCCAAGGATAAGTACCAGCACCGTTCCAAGCAACTTACAGAGCAGCTTGGTGTTCAATGACTGCAAAAATATTGAATTATAAACAAAGCTTGCTCTTATGTCTTAGATTGAAGAAATAGGGGGAGATACGCATTCATATCTGCAGTGGTAGATGATTCTGCCTAACTAACAGTATGTGCTGTGATGGTGAATGGGAAAAATAAAATAAATGCTTCTCAAAATGAGCCTTCAGCAAGCTTATATTCTCCAAGGGGGAGAGAGACATCCTCCAATAGGGAGGGAAACTCACTAACATATAACTCCTGGTCATATACCGATATTCGAAACTTGGTGATTTCTCCTCAGTGACCGCGGAAAGTGGTAATTTGACTCCTCTGCCTTTTCAGTTTTAAGAAGAATGCAATCCCAGAAAAGGTTGGTGTGCAATACCGAGTATGTTTGTTGAGTTTTCAAAAAACCAACCGTCATATACCGATATTTCGAAACTTGGTGTTTCTCCTCATGACCGCGGAAAGTGGTAATTTGACTCCTCTGCCTTTTCAGTTTTAAGAAGAATGCAATCCCAGAAAAGGTTGGTGTGCAATACCGTAGTATGTTTGTTGAGTTTTCAAAAAACCAACCAAAGTGCCATCTCAAGAAGCAAAAGAAAATCATAAAAGAGCAAAACAAGCTACATTTTCTTGTGAAAAGTAAAAATATAAAAAGATATCCTCTAAGACACAAGTGCTGAGGGCAAGTTCTTGGAATGAATCCGCAAGGGACTAAAATAACAACAAACTAATAAATTCCAAGGATAAGTACCGCACCGTTCCAGCAACTTACAGAGCAGCTTGGTGTTGCAATGACTGCAAGAAATATTGAATTATAAACAAGCTTGCTCTTATGTCTTAGATTGAAGAAATAGGGGAGATACGCATTCATATCTGCAGTGTAGATGATTCTGCCTAACTAACAGTATGTGCTTGAGTGGGTGAATGGGGAAAAAATAAAATAAATGCTTCTCAAAATGACCTCAGCAAGCTTATATTCTCCAGGGAGAGAGACATCCTCCAATAGGGAGGAAACTCACTAACATATAACTCCTGGTCATATACCGATATTTCGAAACTTGCTGGTTTCCCTCAGTGACCGCGGAAAGTGGTAATTTTGACTCCTCTGCCTTTCAGTTTTAAGAAGAATGCAATCCCAGAAAAGGTTGTGTGGCAATACCGTAGTATGTTTGTTGAGTTTTCAAAAAACCAACCAAAGGTGCCATCTAAGAAGCAAAAGAAAATCATAAAAGAGCAAAACAAGCTACATTTTGTTTTGCTCTTTTATGATTTTCTTTTGCTTCTTAGATGGCAACTTTGGTTGGTTTTTTGAAAACTCAACAAACATACTACGGTATTGCACACCAACCTATTTCTGGATTGCATTCTTCTTAAAACTGAAAAGGCAGAGGAATCAAATTACCACTTTCCGCGGTCACTGAGGAGAAACCACCAAGTTTCGAAATATCGTATATGACCAGGAGTTATAATGTTAGTGAGTTTCCCTCCCTATGGAGGATGTCCTCTCCCCCTGGTAGAGAATAAAAGCTTGCTGAAGGTCTCATTTGAGAAGCATTTATTTATATTTTTCCCCATTCACACCACTCAAGCACATACCGTTAGTTAGGCAGAATCATCTACCACTGCAGATATGAATGCGTATCTCCCCCTATTTCTTCAATCTAAGACATAAGAGCAAGCTTTGTTTATAATTCAATATTTCTGCAGTCATTGCAACACCAAGCTGCTCTGTAAGTTGCTGGAACGGTGCGGTACTTATCCTTGGAATTTATTAGTTTTGTTGTATTTTAGTCCTTGCGGATTCATTCCAAGAACTTGCCCTCAGCACTTGTGTCTTAGAGGATATCTTTTTATATTTTCTACTTTTCACAAGAAAATGTAGCTTGTTTTGCTCTTTTATGATTTTTTTTGCTTCTTAGATGGCACCTTTGGTTGTTTTTTAAAAACTCAACAAACATACTACGGTATTGCACACCAACCTTTCTGGATTGCATTCTTCTTAAAACGAAAAGGCAGAGGATCAAATTACCACTTTCCGGGGTCACTGAGGAGAAACCACCAAGTTTCGAAATATGGGTATAGACCAGGATTATATGTTAGTGATTTCCCTCCCTATTGGAGGATGTCATCTCTCCCTTGGAGAATATAAGCTTGCTAAAGGCTCATTTGAGAAGCATTTATTTTATTTTTCCCCATTCACCCACTCAAGCACATACGTTAGTTAGCAGAATCATCTACCACTGCAGATATGAAATCGTATTTTCCCCCCTATTTCTTCAATCTAAGACATAAGACAACCCTTTGTTTAAAATTTCCCAATATTTCTTGCAGTCATTGCAACACCAAGGCCTCTGTAAGTTGCTGGAACGGTGCGGTACTTATCCTTGGGAATTTATTATTTTTGTTAATATATAATATATATATATATAAGAGAGAGAGAGAGAGAGAGAAGGGGAAGAGAGAGAGGGGAACGAGACAGACATACACACACACACACTCACTCATTTCATTCACTCACAGACACACACCACACTCACCACACGCACACAGAGAAAAGAGAGAGAGAGAAGAGAAGAGAGAGAGAGAGAGAGAGAGAGAAGAGAAAGAGAGAGAAAAACAGCCCATAACGTGTTTTCTGGCCCCCTGCATGACGACATTCAACAGTGCTTAATGATGTAGAGTTCCAGGACATCAGTAACGAACAAACAGGACAGAGATACAGACAGGACAGACAGGACAGAGAAGACAGACAAGACAGAGAACTCAGAGAGGACAGAAAGGACAGAGAGGACAGACAGGAGTGAGAGACAGAGAGGAGAGACAGGACAGACGGGACAGAGAGGACAGACAGGACAGAGAGGAGAGACAGGACAGAGAGGACAGACAGGACAGACGGACAAGGGACAGACAGGACAGAGAGGACAGACAGGACAGAGAGGACAGACAGGACAGACGGGACAGAGGGACATGACAGGACAAGGGGAGAGACAGGACAGAGAGGACAGACCTGACAGAGGGACAGAGAGGAGAGACAGACAGACAGGACAAGAGGAGAACAGGACAGAGAAGGCAGACAGACAGAGAGGAGAGACAGGACAGAGGGACAGACGGACAGAGAGGACAGACAGGACAGAGAGGACAGAGAGGACAGAGAGGACAGACAGACAGAGAGACAGAAAGGACAGAGGGACAGACAGGACAGAGAGGACAGAGACAGACAGGCAGAGGGGAAGAGAGGACAGACAGGACAGACAGGACAGAGAGGACAGAGAGGACAGACAGGACAGAGGGACAGACAGGACAGAGAGGACAGAGAGGACAGACAGGACAGACAGGACAGAGAGACAGAGAGGACAGAGGGGACAGACAGGACAGAGAGGACAGAGAGGACAGAGGACAGACAGGACAGAGAGGACAGAGAGGACAGACAGGACAGACAGACAGAGAGACAGAGAGGACAGAGGGGACAGACAGGACAAGGGGACAGAGGGGAAACAGAGAGGAAGAGTGGACAGACAGACAGAGAGGACAGAGAGGACAGAGAGGAGAGACAGGACAAACAGGACAGAGAGGACAGAGGGACAGACAGGACAAGGAGACAGACAGGACAGACAGGACAGAGAGGACAGAGGGGACAGAGAGGACAGAGAGGACAGAGTGGACAGGGGGACAGAGAGGACAGACAGGACAGGAGGACATAGAGGACAGAGAGGACAGACAGGGCAAACAGACAGAGGGGACAGACAGACAGAAGAGGGGTCAGACAGGACAGAGAGACAGACAGGACAGAGGGGACAGACAGGACAGAGACAGGACAGAGGGGTCAGACAGGACAGAGAGGACAGACAGGACAGAGGGACAGACAGGACAGAGACGACAGAGAGGACAGAGAGGACAGACAGGACAGAGGGGACAGACAGGACAGAGAGGACAGAGAGGACAGAGAGGACAGACAGGTCAGAGAGGACAGAGAGGAGAGAGAGGAGAGACAGGACAGACAGGACAGAGAGGACAGAGGGACAGACAGGACAGAGAGGACAGAGAGGACAGAGGGGACAGACAGGACACAGGGACAGAGGGACAGAGAGGACAGACAGGACAGACAGGACAGAGGGACAGAGAGGACAGACAGACAGAGAGGACAGAGAGGACAGACAGGACAGAGAGGACAGATGGGACAGACAGGCCAGAAGGACAGAGAGGACAGAGGGGACAGAGAGGACAGAGAGGACAGAGAGGACAGAGGGGACAGACAGGACAGAGAGGACAGAGGGACAGAAAAGACAGGACGACAGACAGGACAGAGAGGACAGACAGGACAGAGAGGACAGGGAGGACAGACAGGACAGAGAGGACAGACAGGACAGAGGGGACAGAG
>CM031628.1:8135544-8138044 GCA_018398815.1 Conus ventricosus | reverse complement strand
ATTTCTCCTTTCATCATCATCCTCATGGTTCTACACTCCCGCTTCCTTCATTATCCTCATTGTTCTATACTGCCTTTTTCATCATTATCCTCATTGTTCTGCACTGCCTTTTTCATCATTATCCTCATTGTTCTACACTGCCTTTTTTCATCATTATCCTCATTGTTCGACACTGCCTTTTTCATCGTTATCCTCATTGTTCTACACTGTCTTTTTCATCATTATCCTCATTGTTCTACACTGCCTTTTTCATCATTATCCTCATTGTTCTACACTGCCTTTTTCATCATTATCCTCATTGTTCTACACTGCCTTTTTCATCGTTATCCTCATTGATCTACACTGTCTTTTTCATCGTTATCCTCATTGTTTCTACACTGTCTTTTTCATCATTATCCTCATTGTTCTACACTACCTTTTTCATCGTTATCCTCATTGTTCTACACTGCCTTTTTCATCGTTATTCTCATTGTTCTATACTGCCTTTTTTCATCATTATCCTCATTGTTCTACACTGCCTTTTTGTCATCATTATCCTCATTGTTCTGCACTACCTTTTTCCTCATTATCCTCTTGTTCTACATTGCCTTTTTTTAATCATTATCCTCATTGTTCCACACTTCTCTTTCCTTCATCATCCTTACTGTTCTACACTTCTCCTTTCATTATCATCGTTACTGTTCTTTTTTTTCATCATCATCCTTACTGTTCTAACACTTCTCCTTTCATTATCATCGTTACTGTTCTTTTTTTTCATCATCATCCTTACTGTTCTATTTTTTTCATCATCATCCTTACTGTTCTATCACTTCTCCTTTCATTATCATCCTTACTGGGGGGGGGGGGGGGGGGGGGGGGGTCCATCATCACCCTTACTGTTCTTTTTTTTCCCATCATCATCCTTACTGTTCTATTTTTTCATCATCATCCTTACTGGTTTTTTCATCATCATCCTTACTGTTCTATTTTTTCATCATCATCCTTACTGTTCTGTTTTTTTTCATCATCATCCTTACTGTTCTATTTTTCATCATCGTCCTTACTGTTCTATTTTTTCATCATCATCCTTACTGTTCTATTTTTTCATCATCGTCCTTACAGTTCTATTTTTCATCATCATCCTTACTGTTCTATTTTTCCATCATCATCCTTACTGTTTGTTTTTTTCATCATCGTCCTTACAGTTCTATTTTTTCATCATCATCCTTACTGTTCTATTTTTTCACATCATCCTTACTGTTCTATTTTTTTCATCATCATCCTTACTGTTCTATTTTTTTCATCATCGTCCTTACAGTTCTATTTTTTCATCATTATCCTTACTGTTCTATTCTTTCATCATCATCCTTACTGTTCTATTTTTTCATCATCATCCTTACAGTTCTATTTTTTTCATCATCATCCTTACTGTTCTATTTTTTCATCATCATCCTTACTGTTCTATTTTTTCATCATCGTCCTTACTGTTCTATTTTTCATCATCGTCCTTACTGTTCTATTTTTTCATCATCGTCCTTACTGTTCTATTTTTTCATCATCATCCTTACTGTTTTAATTTTTTCATCATCGTCCTTACTGTTCCATTTTTTCATCATCGTCCTTACTGTTCTTTTTTTTCATCATCATCCTTACTGTTCTATTTTTTCATCATCATCCTTACTGTTCTATTTTTCCATCGTCATCCTTACTGTTCTATTTTTTTCGTCATCGTCCTTACTGTTCTATTTTTTCATATGGCTGATTGCTCTACATTTCTCCTTCACATCTTCTTTCTCCTTCAGCCCTCTAGCTCTGGAACTCCTCTCCTTTTCTTCTACTCCTACGCTCTACACTGGTCCTATACTTCTCCTTCTACCTTCATCCGTTTTGTTCTGAAGTTCTCCTGTTCTTCCCATTTCTCCTTCATCCTACACGTGTTCTTTGCTACTTCTTTTACCTTCATCCCTCTCATTTTGCAATACTCTACTCTTTTTACTTCTCCGTTCTTAAACATTCTTATTTTAAGTCTTATTAGCGAGTCTGTGCTGTGACAGAGAGAGAGAGAGAGAGAGAGAGAGAGAGAGAGAGAGAGAGAGAGAGAGAGAGAGAGAGAGAGAGAGAGAGAGAGAAGACGAGACAGACAGAAGACAGACAGACAGACAGACAGACAGACAGACAACAGACAGACAGACAGACAGATAGACAGAGAAGAGACAGGAGAGATCCACCCTTCTTTCGAAAAATGTCCTGCATGCGGATGGAATTTTCTTAATGCTTATTTTCAAACACAGGACCTCTGTATAAATGACGTCTCCACCCAAGAACTCGAACAATGTCTCGTCTCCAAAGGGGGGAAAAAAACAAAAACAAACAACTTTAACCTGGGATTTGAACGTAAAACCCTCGGTGCTTTAATTCCCCCTTGGCTGTCCAAGCTCCTGCTAGCTTGAGACTGCCATCGTTAGGGGACGTCAGAGGCAGCACCAGTCGCCCAGCAAGACGAACGACTCGCCTGGGTGTG
>CM031628.1:8128044-8130544 GCA_018398815.1 Conus ventricosus | reverse complement strand
GAGAGAGAGAGAGAGAGAGAGAGAGAGAGAGTTATTTTATTTTACTTTTTAACATGCGCGCTGGTGACCTACTCGTTTTTGAGTGAACCAGTATTTTAGGAAGAAGAGAGAGAGTTGAAACCAAAGGCACAGTTTCAAAAAGCCAGACTCTAATGCAACTACTGTTCCTTTAAAATCCAATCCACGTCACCTTCCACACAAAGATCAATGTGGTCTAAAACAGCAAGAGGCGAGTAAAGGCTTTCTTTCTACTTATGGTCAGCTATGACTTTTTTCTCCATGCACCAAAGAAAGAAACACTCCTCTGATGTGTGGGCGTCAGTCTGACTCTCTCCGCGCGGGACAAACAAACACTCCTCTGATGATGGCTAGGGCGGTGTGGTCGTAAGTTTGACTCTCTCCGCACGGACAAACAAACAAAACAGACCAATAAAACGGGCCGAACTTCCCAGCCGTGTTTGTCGTTGAAATGACTCTCGCCGTCAATTGAACGGATCGTTTTCTGCTCCGCACACCCCCCTCTCCCCACTCCCTATCCCCCACCTCCACCCAACCCGTCCCGAAAACAGCCAGGAAAGATGGCGGCTTGATTTCCCGCCTTTGCCGCTCGGTTCTACGCCGTCTCCGATCGTTAGCACGTGTTAATGAGCGATGGTTAATGAGGCACGCGACACGTGCTGTTGGCAAGTCACCCTTACCACCTTCTATTCTTTGTTGTTTTTTTTTTTATAAAATTTCTTTCCTCCATTCGATCAATAATCTTCACGCTGCATTTGAAACCCGATTGACGTTTGGTAAGGAGACTACTCTATTCAAAATGTCTGTTTTCACGTGACTCTGTGTGTGGTGGTGTGTGTGTGTGTGTGTGTGTGTGTGTGTGTGTGTGTGTGTGTGTGCGTGCGTCCATGCATGAATGTGTTTGTGTGTGCGTGTGCGTGCGTGCGTGCGTGTGTGTGTGTGTGTGTGGTGTGTGTGTGTGTGTGTGGTGTGTGTGTGTGTGTGTGTGTGTGTGTGTGTGCATTGTTGATGTTTGTTGTTTGTCGAGTCTCAGGTTGTCGAATATTCATGTTGTCTGTTTTGTGTTGGGGTTAGTTTCAAAGTAAGGTGATGCAGGCAGAAACTGAAACAGACTTAAAAGACACAATTCTGCCGGACTAAGGCACAATCAGACTTAAAAGACACTATTCCGCTGGACTAAGGCACAAACAGACTTAAAGACACAATTCTGCTGGACTAAGGCACAATCAGACTTAAAAGACACTATCTCTGCCCGGACTAAATGCACAATCAGACTTAAAAGACACAATTCGCCGGACAAAGCACAATCAGACTTAAAAGACACAATTCTGCCGGACTAAGGCACAATCAGACTTAAAAGACACAATTCTGCCGGACTGAGGCACAATCAGACTTAAAAGACACAATTCTGCCGGACTAAGGCACAATCAGACTTAAAAGACACAATTCTGCCGACTAATGCACAATCAGACTTAAAAGACACAATTCTGCCGGACTAAGGCACAAACAGACTTAAAAGACACAATTCTGCCGGACTAAGGCACAATCAGACTTAAAAGACACAATTCTGCCGACTAAAGGCACACATAGACTTAAAAGACACAATTCTGCCGGACTAAAGGCACAAACAGACTTAAAAGACACTATTCTGCCGACTAAAGCACAAACAGACTTAAAAGACACTATTCTGCCGGACTAAGGCACAATCAGACTTAAAAGACACAATTCTGCCGGACTAAGGCACAATCAGACTTAAAAGACACAATTCTGCTGGACTAAGGCACAAACAGACTTAAAAGACACAATTCTGCCGGACTAAGCACAAACAGACTTAAAAGACACAATTCTGCCGGACTAAGACACAAACAGACTTAAAAGACACAATTCTTGCCGGACATAAGGCACATCAGACATAAAAGACACAATTCTGCCGGACTAAGGCACAATCAGACTTAAAAGACACAATTCTGCCGGACTAAGGCACAATCAACTTAAAAGACACAATTCTGCCGACTAAGGCACAATCAGACTTAAAAGACACAATTCTGCCGGACTAAGGCACAATCGGACTTAAAAGACACAATTCTGCCGGACTAAGGCACAATCAGACTTAAAAGACACAATTCTGCCGACTAAGGCACAATCAGACTTAAAAGACACAATTCTGCCGGACTAAGGCACAATCAGACTTAAAAGACACAATTCTGCCGGACTAAAGGCACAAACAGACTTAAAAGACACAATTCTGCCGGACTAAGGCACAATCAGACTTAAAAGACACAATTTCTGCCGGACTAAAGGCACAAACAGACATAAAAGACACAATTCTGCCGGACTAAAGGCACAATCAGACTTAAAGACACAATTCTGCCGGACTAAGGCACAATCAGACTAAAAGACACTATCTGCCGGACTAAAGGCACAAACAACTTAAAAGACACAATTCTGCCGGACTAAAGGCACAAACAGACTTAAAAGACAC
>CM031628.1:8120544-8123044 GCA_018398815.1 Conus ventricosus | reverse complement strand
CTTTCCTCTACCTTACTGTTGTCTGCCTCCCACAATCATTGTGTCATCCTACCACCCCTCCCCGCCTCCCTATCCCTCCTGTCTTAGTTCACACCCCTCGCCGCTTTCCCCGTCTCCCTACCCATCCTGTCTTAGTTCACCCCCTCGCCGCTTTCCCCGTCTCCCTACCCCTCCTGTCTTAGTTCACCCCTCGCCGCTTTCCCCGTCTCCCTACCCCTCCTGTCTTAGTTCACCCCTCGCCGCTTTCCCCGTCTCCCTACCCCTCCTGACTTAGTTCACCCCTTGCCGCTTTCCCCGTCACCCTATCCCTCCTGTCTTAGTTCACCCCCCGTCTCCGTGCTCCCTTCCACCTCCAGGCCACTCGCTGTCCTCTGTGTCTGTCTGCCTGCCTGTCTGTCTCTCTAATGTCTGTCTGCCTGCCTGTCCGTCTCTCTAATGTCTGCCTGCCTGTCCGTCTCTCTAATGTCTGCCTGCCTGCCTGTCTCTCTAATGTCTGCCTGCCTGTCCGTCTCTCTAATGTCTGCCTGCCTGCCTGTCTCTCTAATGTCTGCCTGCCTGTCCGTCTCTCTAATGTCTGCCTGCCTGTCCGTCTCTCTAATGTCTGCCTGCCTGTCCGTCTCTCTAATGTCTGTCTGCCTGCCTGTCCGTCTCTCTAAAGTCTGTCTGTCTACCTGCCTGTCTCTCTGATGTGTGTCTGTCTGCCTGCTTGTCTGTCTCTGTGCGTGCGCGCGCGCGCGCACGCACGCGCATGTGTGTGTGCGCATGTGTGTGTGTGTGTGTGTGTGTGTGTGTGTGTGTGTGTGTGTGTGGTGTGTGTGTGTGTTTGTTCTTTTTCATCTTCTTCTTCGTCTGTCTGCCCTGTGGTGTCCCTCTTTGTCTCTGCCTCTCTTTCTCTGTCTCTCTCTCTCTTTCTTTGGGTTTGTTTGTTTGTTTGTTCCCCCCCCCCCCCCCACTCTTTTCTCTTTCCGTCCTTTCATTTTCCCCTAATTATCCCCCCCCCCCCCCCCCCCCCCCCCCCCTGATTCTGTCTTCCGTCTTCTGTCCTGTCGCTCTGTTCTCCCTGCAATGACAGTCTCTGTCTTGTCTTCTTTGTCCATCCCCTTCAGTCCGCCCTCCCCTTTTATATCCCCCCCCCCCCTCCTCGTGACTGTTAGTCCTCCCTCTCTCTCTCCCTCTCTCTCTCTCTCTGTAGTGTTGTGTGTGTGTGTGTGTGTGTGTGGTGTGTGTGTGTGTGTGTGTGTGTGTGTGTGTGTGTGTGTGCGTGCGCCTCCCATCCCCTTACCACCCTGTCTGTCTTGTCTCTCTCTCTCTCTCTCTATCTCTGTCTGTCTGCCTGATTGCTTGTCTCTCTGGCTGTCTGTCTGTCTGTCTCTCCTCTCTCTCTCTCTCCTCTCTCTCTCTCCTCTCTCTCTCTCTCTCTCTCCTCTCTCTCTCACCCCAAGATTGGGTGGGGGAATAAGCATGTGCAGTTTGCTTATCTCATTATTCTGGGTAAATAAAATTTTGTTCGTTCATTCGTCGTTCGTTCTGTGCCTCTGTCTGTCTCACTGTCTGTCTGTCCCCTCCCTCTGTCTGTCTGTCTCTGTCTGTCTGTCTCTCTGTCTGTCTGTCCCTTTCTCTCTCCCCGCTCCCTCTCTCTCCCACTCTCTCTCTCTCTCCTCTCTCTCTCTCCCTCTCTCTCTCTCTCTTCTCTCTCTCTCTCTCTCTCCCACCCTCTCTATGGTAATCAAAGGCCGCTAAACAGATGGCGTGTGGGCGATCACTTTGTCGGCCAGATGAAATCTCTCTTCCTTCTTCCCTCCGCCCCTCCCCCTCCCTCTCCCTGCCCCTATTCCCCCTTTCCCTGCCACAACCCTCCCCCCCCCCCCCTTTCAAAAAATCAGTATGGATTCCACGCGCCACCCCTCACCCCTCTCCCCCATCCCTCAGCCCATTCCCTCCAACACCACAACAAATCGACATAATCCCCACTTCGCCTGCCCAGATCTCGTTCAAGATCAAGATGAAAGAAAACAGAAAGAAGAAAGAAAGAAAGAAAGAAAGGAGAAAGAAAGAAAGAAAGAAAGAAAGTCACCGCCGTTTGACGACACGAATGCGTTCCCGTTGCGCCGTTTCCGTTTTCTGTCTGCTTCCGGCCGTCAGAGAGAGAGAGAGAGAGAGAGAGAGAGAGAGATGCCGCTGATTGTTCCTACTAATGAGAGAACATTACAATTTTGGTACATGGTGGTGGCAGAGAGAGAGAGAGAGAGAAGAGAGAGAGGGGGGGGGAGAGAAGGGGCGGACGAAGGAGGGAGGGAAGGAGAGAGAGAAAGAGAGAGAAAGAGCGGGGGTGGGGTGGGGATGGAGGTAGGGGGTCGGGGGCGGAATAAAGGCTGGATATGATTCGAAAACATTGTATTTTAACGTAAAGCTCTTAAAGACTTGTTTCTCATATGCATTGAGGGTGGAATGGGTTTTTTACACGAAACGTAGCTGTATTAGAAACTGGATTGTTTACACG
>CM031628.1:8113044-8115544 GCA_018398815.1 Conus ventricosus | reverse complement strand
CACCATTCACCCCCAAACCCGCATACAGTCACCATTCACCACCAACCACATACAGTCACCATTCACCACCAACCACATACAGTCACCATTCACCACCAACGACATACAGTCACCATTCACCACCAACGACATACAGTCACCATTCACCACCAACCACATACAGTCACCATTACCACCAACCACATACAGTCACCACCAACCACATACAGTCACCAGCTCAGATCGGTGTCACCGGCAGTTAGGAGTCACGTGACCACGATCCCTGTCACCATTCACCGCCAACGACATCGTCACCAGGAACTATCGGCAGTTAGGAATCGCGTGACCGTTCAAAGAATCGTTATGACAGGATCTGTGCCTCCACCCTCCCCCTCCCCCCCCCCCCCCCCACCCCCACCGGTTCCCTTACCTCCTCCCTCCAACCCATCCCCCCCTGGCTCACCATCGCTCCGTCCTCTCTTTTTCCTTCTTCCTCACTACTGCTGCTGCCTGCATGGAAACACTAGAGAGAACCACGGCTAGATCACAAACTCCTCGTAAAGAAAAACAAACAAACAAACAAACAAAAACAAGAGAGATTGCCTAGCTGGTTTCCCGGGAGTTCAGCTTTTCAGCGATAATCCTCCACAACAGCAACAACACCAGTACCGGCTGTGACCGACGCTTGTCAAATCCTCCTGTCTTGATCTTCGTGTGGGTGAAATTGTGGGGGGTGGGGGTGGGGGTGATGGTGGGGGTGGGGGCACTCTGGGTTATTCTGTATCTGGGGGATCGTGGGGGACATCGTGTTGTCTGTGGGTGTGTCTGTATGTGAGTGAGAATAGATGACTGTGTGCTGATTCCTATTTTAATGATGGTTGGGGGTTTTGTGTAGGCCTGTATTCTTAGCGTGATGGTAGAGTTCTTTGCATGGGTCTGTATATGCTTTAGGGGAGATATCTTGTATGTTGTTCTATAGCTGAGTGACGGAGGACGATGTGTGTTGATCTGTAACTGAATTATTGTGTATGGTTTTGTTCTGAGTTATATGTCTTGATCTGTACTTGAGTGGTGTAGTGGGGATGGGGGACATCTTCAATGAAGGGAACACACACACACACACACACACACACACACACACCACACACACACACACACACACACACCACACACACACACACACTCACACACACACATACACACGCACACTCGCACGTACGCACCCCCCTGCGGTTGTGTTTCATTCCTCTTGTTATACTCTTACTTCTAACTGCCAACAAGCACACACACAAAAATGACATGGTTTGGAAGGACAATGTATACCAATACTTCACGACAAAGTCTAGGGGAAAACAATGTGTTTTGTACTCTGTACTTGCAAATATTTTACTACCGGCTGCATGACTGGTGTAACGTACTCTGCACTGCAAATGTGACTGGAAATAGTTCCCACACACATGTCGAAAGAGCTCCTCCGCGGGGTCAGCCCGCTATTGCGCGGCCCGCTATGCGCGGGCCCGCTATTGCGCGATTATGCGCGATTGCGTGGCCGCTATTGCGCGGCCCGCTATGCGCGACAGTTAGGTTAGGTTAGGGTTAGGATAGGGTTAGGGTTAGGGTTAGGGTAGGGTTAGGGTTAGGGATAGGGTTAGGGTTTAGGGTTAGGGATAGGGTAGGGTTAGGTTAGGGTAGCCGCGATAGCGGGCCCGCGCAATAGCGGTCCCGCAATAGCGGGCCGCGCAATAGGGGTCCTGCAATAGCGGGCCGCGCAATAGCGGGCCCCCTGTCGCAAGTGCCACCACAACTACAACTGGTGCTGTTTCGCTCTCTCCTCTTCTCTCTCTTCTCTGTTCAATATGTTAACAGTTTATACAGGCCACACGCCACATTAGGACTTTGCACCAAATCACTCTACAATCCACGTCAACATTTGAGGCCTGACACAGAGCTGGGCCAGCATTTCATCGTCAACTGATAATCGATCGAAAGAACAACCACCCACCAATCATTTTGCCTGCTTGGGGATTTCCACCGATGACGTCATTCACAAATTTCCCCTTGGCTGACGTCACATTTCAGACCTTTGCACTCACCCGTGACCCGACCTTTGCGCCAGCTGGGAACCTCCAAAACACACGATGTTAATCTGTCTGCTTGGAACCACCTGGGGCCATATGAACGAAAACGAGGTGAATCCACTTTCAGACACAAAACAAGTTCTCAAAACAATCTAAATTGTGCCAGTCAGTCTATAAATCCTCGACTTCTTAAGCCAGGTCTTGGCGCGTTCATGTTTGGTGTGCCAGTCAGTCTGTAAATCTCCACTTCTTAAGCCAGGTCTTGGCGCGTTCATGTTTGGTGTGCGGTCCGCAGTGCGTCACCCAACTTCTGCTTAAGGTCGCCATGACAAAGAGGAACTGATGCTAAGCACAGAGAGAGAGAGAGAGAGAGCTGTAAAAGCGACATGGTGTGTTGAGGGGGTGAGGGTGGGCAGATGGTGAGGGCTGGGATTCACTGTTGT
>CM031628.1:8080544-8090544 GCA_018398815.1 Conus ventricosus | reverse complement strand
AACCGACAGCAAAAATGAAGATACACTTTAAAACCCACGTTCCATCCTACCTCACGAAGAAGGAAAGAAAATAGTAAGACAGCCCTAACTCTTCAAGTGACCCAGAATGCAGATTTTCACAATGTTTCTGTCAGTAAGATGTTGTCAATGAAAGTGGGCCGACACCTCATCACCAGTCAGAATACAGCCACTAGAACAAGTCCTACGTCTTGTGAGAAATGTTGTCCACCCTGTGAAAACCCATTCTGACTCACTGGTCCCCTGGCATTCAATCGTCATTCGAGGCAGCAAGGACGCTGGAAGAAGTCCCAGAATCCATTTCCATCAAATAGGCTGCCCTTAGAAATCGTGACAAGTGTTTATGATGTGTTCTATGTGTCAGTGGTGTGTTGTCTTAATACCGGCATTGAGTGGCTTTCTTGAACAGTGTTCTTGTGGTTGTAAATATATCTGGTGTATTATTTAAAAACAAAAAACAGAATTAAAGAGTTCTGTTCCACAGTTACTCAAAGTGAATTTAGGCTTTAAAAAAACAGACTTTAAACAAAGGCCAAAGTGCGAGTACAATTTTAAAAGTAAGTGATGTGTTGCCTTAATAATGACATCGAGGGTTTTTTTTCTTGAAAAGGTTTCTTTTGGTTGCAAATGTAACTGGTGTACTCTTAAAAAAAACATCCAATAGTTCTGTTCAACGGCCACTAAAAGTGATTTAAAGCTTACAGCAAACATTGGAAATAAAGGTGACTGTATGAGTATGGGCAGTGGACTGTATGAGTATGGGCAGTGGACTGTATGAGTATGGGCAGTGGACTGTATGAGTATGGGCAGTGGACTGTATGAGTATGGGCAGTGGACTATCGGGAATTCACTATTGAAATAAAGGTGATTGTATGAGTATGGGCAGTGGACTATCGGGAATTCACTATTGAAATAAAGGTGATTGTATGAGTATGGGCAGTGGACTGTATGAGTATGGGCAGTGGACTATCGGGAATTCACTATTGAAATAAAGGTGATTGTATGAGTATGGGCAGTGGACTATCGGGAATTCACTATTGAAATAAAGGTGATTGTATGAGTATGGGCAGTGGACTATCGGGAATTCACTATTGAAATAAAGGTGATTGTATGAGTATGGGCAGTGGACTATCGGGAATTCACTATTGAAATAAAGGTGATTGTATGAGTATGGGCAGTGGACTATCGGGAATTCACTATTGAAATAAAGGTGATTGTATGAGTATGGGCAGTGGACTATCGGGAATTCACTATTGAAATAAAGGTGATTGTATGAGTATGGGCAGTGGACTATCGGGAATTCACTATTGAAATAAAGGTGATTGTATGAGTATGGGCAGTGGACTATCGGGAATTCACTATGTCGAAAGCACGGTATTATGGAAAGCGCAGCCCATCCTTCCCCCTCCGCTGCTTTAGCTTCCCTACACATTTCTTGCTGGATACATTTTCAATCCGTTGAAATCCGATCCCACATGTGGTTGTAACACACGACAATTAGCCCGATGACAAACGCTCTGACCATTTGGATCAAACCCGCTGGATTTTAGGCTCAACTGGTTTATCGTTTTAACAGCGAAATGAAGTGGCTTTGTTCAACAGGTAAGACACATAAGGTACAGGTCTATGTGATTTTAGGCTTAATTGGTTCATCGTTTTAACAGCGAAATGAAGTGGCTTTGTTCAACAGGTAAGACACATAAAGTACAGGTCTATGTGAGGTATTATCTTAAAGAATAAGTGATGGTGGGATATCGTCTTAAGAAAATTAAGTGGATAAAGGATAGTGTCTTAACACGAAAAATATGAGGTAGTGAGATATTGTGATGAGAAGAGAAAGTGGTAGTGGGGCAGTGAGGTGTGGAGGTGGATTCTTAGGAAAGATATGAGGTGGTGGGGTATTGTCTTTATACCAAATGATTTATAGAAGTGTGGTGGGCTATTGTCTTTATACCAAATGATTTATAGTAGTGTGGTGGGGTATTGTCTTTATACCAAATGATTTATAGAAGTGTGGTGGGCTATTGTCTTTATACCAAATGATTTATAGTAGTGTGGTGGGATATTGTCTTTATACCAAATGATTTATAGTAGTGTGGTGGGGTATTGTCTTTATACCAAATGATTTATAGTAGTGTGGTGGGGTATTGTCTTTATACCAAATGATTTATAGTAGTGTGGTGGGGTTTTTTTTTCGTTTTTAAATAAGAAATACAATGCAGGGAAGTATTAGCTTGATAATAAAGAATCCATGTTTGAGGGATATTGTTTTAATAAGAAAATAATGCAGTAGTGGTTTATTGTCTTGATGAGACAATGAAGTGGTAATATGGATACTGTCATCATTGGAAAGTAAGCTGTTGTGGGGGTGTTGCCTCAGTTAGAAGATTAAGAGGCAGGAAAGTATTATCTCCATTAGACAATTAAATGGTTCGGATCAAAAGTCATCTGCAAAGCAAAATAATATTTTTGTCAGAAAAAACAAAATGTTGGATATATGTATCATTTCACTACTTTTGTTGTTGTTGACAAAATACTGTTTTATTTAATCAGCAAACAAACAAACAAATGAATGTCAACAATTCAAATTGACGTTTATCAACGTTGGTTGCAACGTGAGGCGATTGCAGGCGAAAATCCACATAAATCTTAAAAAGCGTTTGAAATAACTCCGCCGAACAACGTGGACAAACGAACCACAGACAAAACACGACGCGTTTCGACCTCGTAGGTCTTCTTCAGGCAAGACAAACAACGCTCAGGACAAGGAAAATGAAGAACGACCAGTCACTTATTTAGTCAAATTCAGCGCAAGATGGACATTGAATGGGTGTTCCTAGTTGATTCATCGCCCATCTTTAGCCCAATTTCCCGATTCTCCTACGTGAAACTAATTCCATGTTTATACCATTTCTTTTTTTTTCTTTTCTTTTTTTAAACTTTTTTTAATTGCTTTAAACAAAATGACAATAACAAATACACAAAAGAAATCATATTCATTATAAGTGAATTAAATATAAAGCTAGAAAAAAAGTATGAGAGAGAGAGAGAAAGAGAGAGGGAGGGAGGGAGTGGGGGAGTGAGAGAGAGAGAGAGAGATTGGGTTGGGTTTGTGCGTGACTTCAAATGCTTTCCGTAACATGCTTTAAATCAAGTTTTGGATGTTGGACAAACAAGCTGTAAAACACAGTGGAGAGTACATGGGCAAACAAGACCTATATCAACCATATGAAGTGTAACACAAAAATACTAAATACTTATCATTTCACTACTTAGTACTGTTCATATGATCCGTTATTTTTCCTTATACTGTGCACACAGAGAGAAGGAAGGAAACTGGTATTCTGTAACAATCATTAATGCTGCCCACTGAAAAGTTTTTGTACTGGTCTTTGTAAAACAAACAAACAAACAAAATACACATTAAATAATCTCTCTGAACATAATCAGTTTCTTACAAGGCATTGATAATTAATTGGGTTGACACTTCAAATGAAAATTCAATGGCACACTGTCGTAGGTATGTTTCATCATCATACACCTACATACTGAAAAAACACACATCCAGCGTCATTTTGTTTTGAAAGATTTGATTGACTCGGTAGCATCTTCTTAGTTTCACTCTTGATTTCTTCTCTTGTTCATCGAAAAAAAAAGTGTTAACGTTAACAGAACATCACTGCAATGTCAGGAAAACATTAATTGGCCTCGCAGTGTGTCGGAAGTCACATTCGGTGATTTCATTCCGAAGAAAAAAGACACATGAAAATGATCCAGTTTAAGATGTTACTAAACGGTTTCGCGGTGTACTCAGGAAAGGCACAAAATTTATACTTTCTAAAAAATGTAAGCGAAGACATATTCTACACATGGTTGGAGGACATAAGCAAAGAAAAAAAAGAGAGAGAGAGAGAGAGAGAGAGAGAGAGAGAGAGAGAGAGAGAGAGAGAGAGAGAGAGAGAGAAGAGAGAGAGAGAGAGAGAGAGAGAACACATCCTTTACGCAAGGAAAAACACAAAGTTTACACTGTATTTTGAGGAAATAAGAAAAGACAAATTCTACACCTTGTTTTAGGAAATAAGGAACAATACAAATGTTGCATATTGTTTGGGGAAATATGGACCTACATAGATTCTACAGATTGATTCTGGGGAAATACATACGGAAAGACAAACCTTCTGCATGTTCATTTGGGGAAATAAGGTAAAACAAAATAATAACACACATAATGTTGAAAAATGGACCTACTATGTAATGTGCTTAGATTTTTTTAAAAACAAACAAACACACACATTCTTCACAGTGTTTGGGCAAATGAAGAAAAGCGACAAATTGTGTACATTCTGTGGGAGGTAAGGAAAAGCAACGGATTATACACTTCTGGGAAAAACGGGAAAGGAGCAAATGATGTACGATGTTCTGGGAGGTCAGGAAAAACACCAAATTCTACACATTGTTTTAGTGAAACAGGAAACCTGCCAATTCTGCACACTGTCTTGTGAAATATGGAATAGCAACTAATACTGCATACTGTTTCAGGAATTGAGGAAAGCAACATATTCTGTGCAAGATTTTCAGGAATAACGAATAGCAATAAAATCTGGATGTCATGTGATGTAGCCTCACATGGCGACATGTGACGTTCCGTCGCGTACGCCCTTATTTGTTATAAAGCATTTCCCTAGGTAGGGAAGAGGAAAGGTAAAAGAAAAGACAATTTACGTGGCCTGACCAGTGTGATCGGTGTCGCTGGTGGCTATGAAAACAGTTCAGTAAAATAGATGGAGGGTGATTATTGGTTGAATGGATGGACGTTGTCCATTGGTCAAGAAACCAAGGGCTGGTAATGCGTAGAGTTAGTTGAGAACTCACTGAATATGTTCTCAAAGAGAGCGCAGGAGGGAAAATAAGGTATAGAAAGGAGATGGCTTGGGGACACTGACCAGACAGGTTGTTTGCAGAGCGAGATTTTCCTGCCATCTACCATTACCAGGTGAGGTATAGACAGATGGGGAGAGAAAAGAGAGAGAGTTAAGAAAAGGGAAAAAGGGAAAAGAATTTATCATTATTCAGATTTTGAAATAAATTACTTACACGGACTTCATTCGTGTTTCAGCCCTTCCCGGTGCTGTGGCAGCACCAGTAATGGTACAGGCCACTGTGGTAGTTGCCTAACAACAGTGCTGTGGCAGCACCAGTAATGGTACAGACAACTGTGGTAGTTGGGTAACAACAGTGCTGTGGCAGCACCAGTAATGGTACAGGCAACTGTGGTAGTTGGGCAACAACAGTGCTGTGGCAGCACCAGTAATGGTACAGGCAACTGTGGTAGTTGGGTAACAACAGTGCTGTGGCAGCACCTCATTGCGAAGAGGACGACGACTGCCGGAGTCGTGAGAGAATTTAAAGAATCTGTCATGATGACCCACAATGAGTGTTGATTGTCCCCCTGGGTCGGAATTCAGATACTAGCCATCTTTAATTCTTCTTTGGAAAATGTATGAATTGTTTCTCCAGTGAAAAGAGAAACCTGAAAAAAAAAGTTGTTGTGAAATATTATGTATAATGAGATGAAATTTGGTCCCAACTAGTGGATCTGTGGAATGTTTGTACCTCCACTGGAGTGGAGGAACAGAAGTTATAAATTGTTATTATTTGAAAAGTTGATTATCGTTTAGTAAATTATTCCCCCCCCCGGAGAGGAGGGGGAGAAGAAGAGTTATTGTAGTGCGCCTTCTGGTTGTTTGGAGAGACTGCGTGTGCACGGAGTGAATGCTAAGCTGAGTGCGGGCATACATTTGTGCTCAGTGTGACACTGGAAATTTTTTTTTTCTTTTTTTTTTCTTTTTTTTTTTTCTTTTTTTTTTTTTTGGGGGGGGGGGGGGGAGAAAAGCAACAAATTTCCAGACACTATTTCAGGAAATGAAGAAAAGCGTTCAATTCTACACACTGTTTTGGGAAACAAAGAAAAGCAATAAATTTCACATATTGTTTATGGAAATAAAGAAAGCAGTTAATTCTATATATTGTTTTGCAAAATAAAGAAGGCAATAAATTATTCTCTTTTTTCGGGGGGGGGGGGGGGATAAAGAAAAGCAATAAATTATACATATATTGTTCTGGTGCGTAAGGAAAAGGAACAAATTCTAGACATTATTATACGAAATAAGGAAAAGCTACAATTTCTTTACATTGTTCTGGAATAACAAAACAAACGAAAAAACAAAAACACTTTACACACATTTTGACAGCAAATAGGGAAAATCAACCAATTCTGAACATTGTTCTGGGGAAAGAAAGAAAAGCAACAAACTGTAAACATTGAATTGGCAATGTAGAAAAGGCAACACATTTCATAGATTAGGAGAAGGGCAGGCTCAGGAAAAGCTACAAGTTCTACGCATTGTTTTGGACACTAAGAAGCAGCAGAAATGTCTAGAGTTTGTTTTTAGAAGGAAGGAAACGCAGCCAACTCTAAACATGGTTTGGGGAAACGGACTATCATTATGATCCACTGTGGAAAGACACACATTCTGAACACTGTTTCCAAAAAAAGTAATCGTTAAACTTGTCAAAGTACCCTTTAAGAACCATTGACTCCTCCCTCTCTCCACTCCGCTTACCACCGCCCCCTCTCCACCACCACCACCACCCCCACCCACCCCCACACACACACACACACACACACAATTTTCTGAAAATGGCTGTACAATGCATTGCCTTTGTCTTTCATATTTCAACAATTCTTTCACAATTTAGATACATTTCGATAATTAAATGACACTGGCTGTACAATGCATTTGCCTTTGTCTTTCATATTTCAACAATTCTTTCACAATTTAGATGCATTTCGATAATTAAATGACACTGGCTGTACAATGCATTGCCTTTGTCTTTCATATTTCAACAATTCTTTCACAATTTAGATGCATTTCGATAATTAAATGACACTGGCTGTACAATTTTTGGACCGTAACAAATGAGAAAATGAAGGTTTAATCCAAACACATGGAAATGGCTGATCTTCTTTTCTTTCTTTCATCATGTGGGCATCTAAAATTAGTCACCGGTCAGGAAAGGAGAAGTTGCTGCGGGGTGTACGATTGTCACAGGAAGCCAGGTCTGAAACTCGCAGAGAGCCAAAAACAAGAAACAAACAAAAAACACTCTTCCATAAAATGAAATGAATATTTCAGTTCTGTGGACAAAAAGCAAAGCATTTGGAGATTTGGTCTATAACGATGTTAGTATTGATTCCACCCCAGTTGTGGGGTGTGCATCTCAAGGGAAAGGAACAGAAAGAAAGAAAGAAAAGAAAGAAAGAAAGAAAGATGAACCACCATAGAACTCCAAATGAATAAAAAGTGAAAGAGGGATAAAGGGAAGAAGAAAAGACACGTGCAAAGGTGAACGAGACACATAAAAGAGCAAGACAGAAAGAAGAGTGGAAAAAAATGATAATAAAAGAAGCGATTAGGATGAAAAGAACAAAATACTGGTAGGACAAAGAGGAGAAAGACAAGCTGGTTAAAAAGGAGAAAGGCAGGAAAGATGAAAGACAGGAGGAAAAGAACAAACGCCAAAAGGGAGACAAAAAAAAGAACAAAAGGAGTTACAGGATGAATGAGAGAAGGGGAGAAAAACAACTCGATCAATAATCTAAGTTATGGAAGCAGCATTTGGAGAAAATTAGTGCAGCCTGCTTTTATTACCATTGTAATAGCCATTATTATTATTATTATTGCTACTGCACACACACGCACGTGTACACACACACACACACACACACACACACACACACACACACACACACACACACACAAGCGCGCGCGCGCGTGCATGCGCACGCCCGCACGCACGCACGCACGCACGCACGCACGCACTCACTCACTCACTCACTCATCCACTCACTCACTCACTCACTCACTCACTCACACACTCACTCACTCACTCACTCACTCACTCACACACGCACGCGCGCACGCGCGTGCGCGCGCATGCACACACACTCACTCAACACACACACACACACACACACACACACACACACACACACACACACACACTCATTCACTCACTCACTCACACACACACACGCGCGCGCGCGCGCGCGCGCATGAATGCAAGTTTGCACGTACGCATGTAGCACGTACGCACATCACACACATACACATACGCGCGCGCGCGCCCGCACACACACACACACACACACACACACACACACAAAGAGAGAGAGAGAGAGAGAGAGAGAGAGAGAGAGAGAGAGACTCAAGACATTTTATTCATATCTTGAGTCTCTCTCTCTCTCTCTCTCTCTCTCTCTCTCTCTCTCTCTCTCTCTCTTTCTCAGACAGAGCAGAGAGAGAGAGAGAAAGAGAGAGAGAGAGAGAGGAAAGAGAGAGAGAGACTGACAGGGAGAGACAGAGAGAGAGAGAGAGACTGACAGGGAGAGACAGGGAGAGACAGAGAGAGAGAGAGACAGAGAGAGAGAGAGAGAGACAGGGAGAGACAGAGAGAGAGAGAGAGAGAGAGAGAGAGAAGAGGAGGAGAGAGAGGAGAGAGAGAGAGAGGGGAAACAGAGAGAGAAAGAGAGAGAGAGAAGGTGAAAGTCAAGCCGCTCATTGTGAAAGGAGATCTGTATCGCTGTTCTCATAAACAGAACCAATTCAGCTAACGGGAAACAAAGCCAACAAACAACGCGCCCATATTTCACTAATCTTAAGCAGCCATTGACCTTATGGGGGGAAAGACCAGAGTGGGGGGGGGGGGGAGTTTAGCATGAAGAGAGAGAGAGAAATAGGAAAGGGGGGTGTGTGTGGGGGGGGGGGGGGCACGAGTAGAAGAAGACACCAGAGTGGGGGGGGGGGGGGGGTATGAGCTGAAGGTTTATTGCATGAACCATCTTCAACTTTCCAGCTCATGGTTCCTCTGCTTCCTCCTTGGTAAGAACAGTTCCCAGTCTGGAAGCAGAGAGGGCGGAACTCAGAAACCAAAAATTCCAGACAAACGTTACCGAATGAAGACTGTGAGGCTTTATTTTATTTTATTTATTTATTTTTTTTTGTGTGTGTGCATAAACATATCTTCCAATCTGTCCTAGCTTTTAAGTAAATCATGTCATAAGGTATACGAATATGAGGTTAGGTAAAAGAAAGAAGAGAGAGAGAGAGAGAAAGAAAAAAAAAGACAAATGAAAGAAAGACAAAAAGACAGAAAGAAGGAAAGAAAGAAAGAAAGAAGGAAAGAAAGAAAGAAAGAAAGCAGCCAAATTTGTGATAGAACCTGCAGGCTGGCATGGTTCGTGAGAGTTGTTATGATTATTTTTGAAGTGGGAAAAAAGAGGAGGACGGAAGTCCTCCATATTTACTAAACATTTCTGAAATGGAAAAAAAGGAAGGAAGGAAGGGAGGAAGGGAGAAAGAAAGAAAGAGAGAGAGAGGAAGAAGGGAGGAAGGAAAGAAAGAATCAAAAGAAAGAGAAAGAAAGAAAGACAGAAAGAAAAAGAGAGAGAGAAAGAAAAGGAGAGAAAGGAGGAAGGAAGAAAGAGAAAGAAAGAAAGAAAGAAAATGAAAGAGAAAGAACAGAAATGGAGAATAAAACTACACTTACATTCAGGGAAATAAACGACACATATAAAGGCGACGTGCATGGCCTAACACTATGCAGGCAAACATGCTGACTCATAGTGCCAGGAACACAATGTAAAGGAAAAGGGGCGATGACAAAAAAAAGGAAAAGGATTAAAGTGAAGCTTTCGCAAAACATACACACACGCGCGCGCGCGCGCGCGCGCACGCACGCATGCACACACGCACGCACCCACGTACACACGCACGCACCCACGCACACGCACGCACACACGCGCGCGTGCGCCCGCGCGCACACACACACACACACACCACACACACACACACACACACACACACACACACACAAAACATTTGTAACCAGCAGTAAGATCAACTGTAATTATACAAGGATG
>CM031628.1:8063044-8065544 GCA_018398815.1 Conus ventricosus | reverse complement strand
TCGTAGTTCCCGGAATCTCCAACGGTTTTCAAAACATATCAATGTGCATACCAGGTGGATGGATTCGACAGTTACAAATGTAATTTCAAAACATAAATGTCCTTATGGTAATGTGTTCATTAAATGATTGAAAGACAGGTACGAAAGAGAAAAATACATTGCTTATGTTAACTTTAACACGGTAAAGTTTTGTTTTTTTGACACTGACTAGCATAAACACGAAGAATTAACTGGAAGGAAAGGAATGTAAACACGAGGATATATACTTCATTAACAAAAATATTTACAATAAAAAAAAAAACTCCGAGCCAGTTAAGAGTAGTAATCAGAACGTATCCGTATTCACTACAAACCACTTCTTGATACCCAAAGATACCGTCAATATGTAACAATATGTATTTTTTTTTATTTTTCATTTTGTTTTGTTTTCTTTTTTTATTTGTTGTTGTTGTTGTAATGACTGGCAGCTGCTCATATTTTTTGTGGGTATATGTGTTTTCGATTTGTTTTTGTTGATTGTTTTTTTTTTTTGAATTTTCCTTTTTTCCGTCCCGGGTTGAGTTACATTTTTCCTTCCTTTTTCATATGTGGAATGTTTTAATTATATGTATAAAAACTTCAAAAGAAAATAACTCTAAATTAGTGTGTGTGTGTGTGTGTGTGTGTGTGTGTGTGTGTGTGTGTGTGTGTGGTTCAAAGCAGACACATCGAAATGAAGGAACTGGATTGGGGAAGCCCGCCTTTTGCAGAAATGGGATCGCAGGGGAATGTGACGTCAAAAAGATGGTGAGTCATAGACTGTGTGTGATGTCATCGATATGAAGGTTTAGAAGAAAGTTAAAACTGGTGGTGATTGTGGTAGTGGTAGTGACGGTGTTGTTGTTGTTGTTGTTGTTGTTGTTGATGATGGTGGTGGTGGTGGTGGTAGTGGTGGTGTGTGTGCGTGTGTGTGTGTGTGTGTGTGTGTGTGTGTGTGGTGTGTGTGGTGCACAGTGTGTGTGTGTGTGTGTGTGTGTGTGTGTGTGTTCAAATATGGTGTGCACGCGCGCGCGCGCGTGTGTGTGTGTGTTTGCATGTGTGCGTGCTCGCGTGCGCACGCGTGAGTGTGTGGCGTGCAGCCAGGCTTACACTGGATGAGGTGAAAGGCAGGTGGGAGGGGGGTGTGGGTAGGGGTGTGTGGGTGGGGGAGGTTGACGTGTGCGAAATTGTTGGGGCCTGATACCTGTCCATTTCCTTGCTGTGTTGTGGCCATGCGTAATGCACACCATTTAATCCTTCTGCGCCATCTTCTGCGGGTTTGTCCCAGACTCCTGAGCATCAATAAGTAAAGGGGAGGAGGGGACAGGAGATGGCTTAGTGTGTGTGTGTGTGTGTGTGTGTGTGTGTGTGTGTGTGTGTGTGTGTGTGTGTGTGTGTGTGTGTATGTGTGTGTGTGTGTGTGTGTGTGTGTGTGTGTGAGTGTGTGTGTGTGTGTGTGTGTGTGTGTGTGTGTGTGTGTGTGTGTGTGTGTGTGTGTGTGTGATCCTTCCGTGGTGGCTGAATTTCATTACGAGAGAAAATGCGGAAAAAGAAACCACGAGGATTATGCCTGTGTCTGTCTGTCCGTCTGTCTGTCCGTCTGTCTGTCCGTCTGTCTCTGGGTGTTGTCACTGTCTCTGCCTGCTGTTGCTGTCTGTGTGTCTGTCTACTTTTCTGCCCGGCTTTCTGTCTGCCTTTGTCTGTTGTCTTTCAATGTTGAGGTGACTCCTCCGTGTTGGCCTACCTGAAGAAGTGGTCACGTGCATATCACCCAGAACGATAAATGGGTATCAAGTCGTAAGGGTTCCTGGATAGCGCAGCTGGTCACACTGGCCTCTTCGTGGGTTGAAGTGTAAGGTTAACTTGACCCCCACAATTGTTGTTCTCAATCCACAAAGACTTTCTCTGTCTGTCTGTCTCTCTTTCTCTATCTGTCTGTCTTGTCTTTCTGTCTCTGTCTTTGTCTGCCTGCCTGCCTGCCTGCCTGCCTGCCTGCGTGTCTGTCTGTCTGTCTGTCTGTCTCTCGCTCTCTCTCTCTCTCTCTCTCTCTCTCTCTCTCTCTCTCTCTCTCTCTCTCTCTCTCTCTGTGTGTGTGTGTGTGTGTGTGTGTGTGTGTGTGTGTGTGTGTGTGTGTGTGTGTGTGTGTGCCTGTCTGCCTGCCTGTCTGTCTGTCTCTATCTCTCTCTCTACTTCTCTCTCTCTCTCTGTCTCGTCTGTCTGTCTCTGTCTCTCTGTACGCCTCTCTCCTCTCTCTCTCTCTCTCTCTCTCTCTCTCTCTCTCTCTCTCTCTCTCTCTCTCTCTCTGGTAATGTCTTTCTCTGCCTCTCTGTCTCTGTCTGTCTGTTTGTCTGTCTGTCGTCCTCTCGATCTCCCTTCCCCCCCCTCTCTCTCTCTCTCTCTCTCTCTCTCTCTCTCTCTCTCTCTCTCTCTCTCTCTCTCTCTCTGTCCCTCTCTCTCCCTCTCCCCCCTTTCTCTCCCTCCC
>CM031628.1:8035544-8055544 GCA_018398815.1 Conus ventricosus | reverse complement strand
AGTGACAGAAGGAATGAGGGACAGAGGGAATGAGGTAAAGAAGGAATGAGGGACAGAGGGAATGAGTGACAGAAGGAATGAGGGACAGAGGGAATGAGTAACAGAAGGAATGAGTGACAGAGGGAATGAGAGACAGAGGGAATGAGGGACAGAGGGAATGAGTGACAGAAGGATTGAGGGACAGAGGAATGAGGGACAGAGGGAATAAGTGACAGAAGGAATGAGTGACAGAAGGAATGAGGGACAGATGGAATGAGTGACTGAGGGAATGAGTGACAGAAGAAATGAGTGACAGAGGGAATGAGTGACAGAAGGAATGAGGGACAGAAGAAATGAGTGACAGAGGGAATGAGTGACAGAAGGAATGAGGGACAGAAGGAATGAGGGACAGAGGGAATGAGGGACAGGGGGAATGGGTGACTGAAGGAATGAGTGACAGAAGGAATGAGGGACAGAGGGAATGAGTGACAGAGGGATGAGTGACAGAAGGACTGAGTGACAGAAGGACTGAGTGACAGAAGGAATGAGGGACAGAGGCAATGAGGGACAGAGGGAATGAGTGACAGAAGGAATGAGTGACAGAAGGAATGAGTGACAGACGGAATGAGTGACAGATGGAATGAGTGACAGAAGGAATGAGTGACAGAGGGAATGAGGGACAGAGGGACATGAGTGACAGAAGGATTGAGGGACAGAAGGAATGAGTGACTGAGGGAATGAGTGACAGAAGGAATGAGTGACAGAAGGAATGAGTGACAGAAGGAATGAGGGACAGAAGGAATGAGTGACTGAGGGAATGAGTGACAGAGGGAATGAGGGACAGAGGGAATAAGTGACAGAAGGAATGAGGGACAGATGGAATGAGGGACAGAAGGAATGAGTGACTGAGGGAATGAGTAACAGAAGAAATGAGTGACAGAGGGAATGAGTAACAGAAGGAATGAGGGACAGAAGAAATGAGTGACAGAGGGAATGAGTGACTGAAGGAATGAGGGACAGAAGGAATGAGGGACAGAGGGAATGAGGGACAGAGGGGATGGGTGACTGAAGGAATGAGTGACAGAAGGAATGAGGGACAGAGGGAATGATTGACAGAGGGAATGAGTGACAGAAGGACTGAGTGACAGAAGGACTGAGTGACAGAAGGAATGAGGGACAGAGGCAATGAGGGACAGAGGGAATGAGTGACTGAAGGAATGAGTGACAGAAGGAATGAGGGACATAGGGAATGAGGGACAGAAGGAATGAGCGACAGAGGGAATGAGGGACAGAAGGAATGAGTGACATAGGGAATGAGTGACAGAGGGAATGAGTGACAGAGGGAATGAGTGACAGAAGGAATGAGGGACAGAGGGAATGAGGGACAGAGGGAATGAGTGACAGAGGGAATGAGAAACAGAGGGAATGAGGGACAGAGGGAATGAGTGACCGAAGGATTGAGGGACAGACGGAATGAGGGACAGAAGGAATGAGTGACTGAGGGAATGAGTGACAGAAGGAATGAGTGACAGAAGGAATGAGAGACAGAAGGAATGAGTGACTGAGGGAATGAGTGACAGAGGGAATGAGGGACAGAGGGAATAAGTGACAGAAGGAATGAGTGACAGAAAGAATGAGGGACAGAAGGAATGAGTGACTGAGGGAATGAGTGACAGAAGAAATGAGTGACAGAGGGAATGAGTGACTGAAGGAATGAGGGAAGAAGGAATGAGGGACAGAGGGAATGAGGGACAGGGGAATGGGTGACTGAAGGAATGAGTGACAGAAGGAATGAGGGACAGAGGGAATGAGTGACAGAGGGAATGAGTGACAGAAGGACTGAGTGACAGAAGGACTGAGTGACAGAAGGAATGAGGGACAGAGGCAATGAGGGACAGAGGGAATGAGTGACAGAAGGAATGAGTGACAGAAGGAATGAGTGACAGACGGAATGAGGGACAGAGGGAATGAGGGACAGAGGGAATAAGTGACAAGGAATGAGTGACATAGGGAATGAGGGTCAGAAGGAATGAGGGACAGAGGGAATGAGGGACAGAAGGAATGAGGGACAGAGGGAATGAATGACATAGGGAATGAGGGACAGAAGAAATGAGTGACAGAGGGAATGAGGGACAGAGGGAATGAGTGACAGAAGGAATGAGGGACAGAGGGAATGAGTGACAGAAGGAATGAGGGACAGAGGGAATGAATGACATAGGGAATGAGGGACAGGAGGAATGAGGGACAGAGGGAATGAGTGACAGAAGGAATGAGTGACATAGGGAATGGGTGACAGAAGTAATGAGTGACAGAAGGAATGCGGGGACAGAAGGAATGAGTGACAGAGGGAATGAGTGACAGAGGGAATGAGTGACAGAAGGGATGAGTGACAGAGGGAATGAGTGACAGAAGGAATGAGTGACAGAAGGAATGAGTGACAGAAGGAATGAGGACAGAAGGAATGAGTGACAGAAGGAATGAGTGACAGAGGGAATGAGGGACAGAGGGAATGAGTGACAGAAGGGATGAGTGACAGAAGGAATGAGTGACAGAGGGATGAGTGACAGAGGGAATGAGTGACAGAAGGAATGAGTGACAGACGGAATGAGTGACAGAAGGAATGCGGTGACAGTGCGCAAGGAATAAAAGAGGTCAACAGCGACCATGGAGTTCCAATGTCACTTTCAACTCTTCCTTTCATGTCTCATTCTTTTGACAGACCACAATTACCATACTAGTTGAATGGTGATTTTAACTGTTTCTTTCATACACCACGCTCTTGACATATTATCATCACCAGAGGACTGGGACCCTGATTTCAATTCGTCCCTCCATACACCGCACGTTTGACATATCAACATCCCCATAGGATTAGAATGGCGATCTAAACTCTAATTTTATATACCACACCTTTGACAGCCCACGATCGCCATAAGATTGTAACGGAAAGTCCAGTTCTTCCTTTCACACGCCATACATTTGACATATCAACACCCCATAGAATTAGAATGGCGATCTCAACTCTTTTGACAACCCACAATTGCCATAGAACTGTCATGGAAAGTCCAGTTCTTGCCTTTATATTTGACATTTGAAATACCGCCGTCGCCATTGGGTTGTCATGACGATTCTACCTCTTCCTTTCCTTCATCCCACTTTCGGTTGACCAGCATCACCATAGCGTTACCATGGCGATTCCAACTCTAATTCTATACACCACACATTTAACAACCCACCATTTCCATTGAATTGGAAATACGATTCCAGCTTTCCCTTTCAGACACTAGACATTCCACAGACCAGTATCACCATAGCATTAGAATGGCGATTCCAATTCTACTTTTATATATTAAATTTTTGACAGCCAAACATCACCATAAAATTGGAATTGCGTTTCCCAAGTGTTCCTTTCATGCACCGTCTTTTTGACAGACTGCCATCACCATGAAATTGTCATGACAATCCCAACTCTTTCTTTCATACACTGTGCCATCACCATGAAATTGTCATGACAATCCCAACTCTTTCTTTCATACACTGTGCCATCACCATGAAATTGTCATGACAATCCCAACTCTTTCTTTCATACACTGTGCCATCAACATGAAATTGTCATGACAATCCCAACTCTTTCTTTCATACACTGTGCCATCACCATGAAATTGTCATGACAATCCCAACTCTTTCTTTCATACACTGTGCCATCAACATGAAATTGTCATGACAATCCCAACTCTTTCTTTCATACACTGTGCCATCAACATGAAATTGTCATGACAATCCCAACTCTTTCTTTCATACACTGTGCCATCAACATGAAATTGTCATGACAATCCCAACTCTTTCTTTCATACACTGTGCCATCAACATGAAACTGTCATGACAATTCCAACTCTTTTTTTTCAAACACCACACGTTTGACATCCCCTAACGATCAGTCATTTACTTGTTCATTGCTCCAGAGTCAAAGAACTAGTATCTCTGAGAGTGGGACGACAGTTTTTATCCGAGTCTTCCATTTCTCTTGAAAATGTTTTGAACAGTTATTCACTTCTCCGCATTTTTTCAGAGTGTTTGATTAACTGTCCAGTTGGTATATTCCTGTTATTGACTCAGTTTTCATCATCCCAAACCCCCATTTTTGTGATAGTAATGTCGTTTCTAACACACACACACACACACACACACACACACACACACACACACACACACACACACACACATACAAACACACACATGCACACACACGCAGCGTATCTATCTCTCTCTCCCTCTCTCTCACATACACACACTTATACACATACACGCACGTACATAAATACGGATGCAAGAACACACGCACACACAGGCATGCATGCCCGTGCATGCACGCACTCATACGCGCGCACGCGCGCGCGTACACACACACACACACACACACACACACACACACACACACACACACACGCACAATATATTTCATATATGTATATGTTATATATATATATATATATATATATATATATATATATATATATATATATATATATATATATAATATATTTTTATGACATGCAAATGCATGTGTTGGCTGTTGCTTTCTTTGTGTGTTATTTGCTAATTCGATGTTGAAGGATTAATGCATTATTGTTCTTTTTTTTCATATTTGGTAGATCCTCACTGATTTTCATATGTCCATAGCTTTGATCTTCATTGATTGGTAATTATGTAACATTTTGACCCATTTTCCTTATACAATAATTACATCTTAAGCTCTTGTGCACACCCATGCCAGTACCGGCATACACACGCACGTTCATATCAAACTTAACATGCAGTCAACTTCTTCCCACTCTTCCCACCCCTTCCCTTTTCCCCCATCCTTTCCCATCGTCTAATATCACTTTTAGTGAACAGACGTTAAACAGAATAACAACATCCCCTAATAATCACCATAGGCCTAGAATGGCGGTCCATCTCTAATTTCACAATGAAATGAAAATTCCGACTCTTCCTTCCATATATCATATTTTGACAAAGCGACATCACCATACAATTGGAATTACGATTCAAACACTTTCTTTCATCCACAACACTTTTAACTAACAACATCACCATAGAATTGGAATGTCAATTCCGAACTCTCCTTTTCATATATCACATTTTGACAGGTCGACCTGACCATACAATAGGGATGACGATTCCAGTTCTTTCTTTCATACACCACATTTTAATAGACAACATCACCATAGAATAAGTATTACGATTCCAGTCCTTCCTTTCACACACCACACTTTTAACAGACCAACCTCACATGAGAATGAGAATACTAGTTCTAGGTCTTGAAGAATAAGATAACAATTCCAGCTTCTCCTTTCTTACCCTACGCTTTTGACAGCCCGCCATGACCATACAACTGAGACAGCAGTTTTCACTCTTCCTTTCGTAAACCACACTTTTGACACACCCCGTTCACGATATGATCGCAATGGTAAGTCCTTTTTTGTTTTCTTTCAAGCATAACATCCATGCCAATCATAAATGCACACGAACTCTTTGTGTTTTCAGCTTTTGAAAGATTGTATTTGTATGTCATGATACAACCGCAGATCAAAAGACATTCAAAATGAGAAAGGAAGAAACCAACTGAATAAAGAAATTCAACATGAGAAAGGAAGAAACCAACTGAATAAAGAAATTCAACATGAGAAAGGAAGAAACCAACTGAATAAAGAAATTCAACATGAGAAAGGAAGAAACCAACTGAATAAAGAAATTCAACATGAGAAAGGAAGAAACCAACTGAATAAAGAAATTCAACATGAGAAAGGAAGAAACCAACTGAATAAAGGAATTCAACATGAGAAAGGAAGAAACCAACTGAACAAAGGAATTCAAAATGAGAAAGGAAGAAACCAACTGAACAAAGGAATTCAAAATGAGAAAGGAAGAAACCAACTGAACAAAGGAATTCAACATGAGAAAGGAAGAAACCAACTGAACAAAGAAATTCAACATGAGAAAGGAAGAAACCAACTGAACAAAGGAATTCAACATGAGAAAGGAAGAAACCAACTGAACAAAGGAATTCAACATGAGAAAGGAAGAAACCAACTGAATAAAGAAATTCAACATGAGAAAGGAAGAAACCAACTGAATAAAGAAATTCAACATGAGAAAGGAAGAAACCAACTGAACAAAGGAATTCAACATGAGAAAGGAAGAAACCAACTGAATAAAGGAAAGAAAGTGGTGGAAAAGATCAAACATACAAAACTGATGAAATCGAGCACAAGGATAGACGAAGAAGAAAGAAAGACGGGACGAATTCAAAGAAAGAAGGAAAAAAGACATTAAAAGAGGGAAGAAGACAGAAAGAAGAAGAAAAAATGGGGAAGGGGGGAGGGGGAGGAGAAGAGAGAAGGAGAGACAGACACAGACAAAAAGCGTCATTCGTCATCACCATTTACACCAAGGTGTTGGTGTCTTTCTCCATTGACAGTCTTCTGATATGTGCATGAGTATCGTTTACTACCAGAGCAACACGCCAAATATGGACAGAAAGAAAGAGACAAAAGAAAAGACCACGCTCGTGACCATTTGCATATTTGACATGGAATTGTTTCAATACTTGTCGAAATTCTTACATCCCATCCCCCGTAAAACGGCCGACGAAAGGCATGCAGATATTCTGTGTGATTATTGTCAATCGTCTGAATGATATATAATCAGCTGTTTGGCAGAACACACAACATTCACCACACACACACAGCACACATCAACGGTGTCATTTTCTTTTATTGGAAACATCAGTTTGAGGACGAAAGGAAAAAGACAAGAATAGGCAAAGGAAAAAGCAGAAGAAAAGGCAGAGGAAAAAGCAGAAGTGATCACAGCAAAACATCAGCAGTATCACATCATAAATCCGCAGATTAGAAAATGGACTTACCTCTATGTCCTCTGCAAATAAGATGGATCAATGAAGACATAACCTTCCTGAATTACAAGAGGACTACAACACACACACACACACACACACACGCGCGCGCGCGCGCGCATGTACGCACACACACACACATACACACATACACGCACGCACTCACGCACGCACATACACAAACACACACACAGACATGTGCGATGCGTGCGTGCAAGAATATGCAAGCGCAATCGCGCGAGTGTGTGTCTGTGTGTGGGCGCGCATGTTTACACGCAAGTACGTGTGTGTGTGTGTGCGTGTGTGTCTGTGAGAGAGAGAGAGAGAGAGAGAGAGAGAGAGAGAGAGAGAGAGAGAGAGGTGTGTGTGTGTGTGTGTGTGTGTGTGTGTGTGTGTGTGTGTGTGTGTCTGTGTCTGTGTCTGTGTGAGACAGAGACAGACAGACAGACAGGCAGACAAACAGAGAGAGAGGTGGGTGGGGGAGTGGGCCAGTAGGGGAAAAAGTAGGAGATAAACTAAAAGAGAGAGAGAGAGAGAGAGAGAGAGAGAGAGAGAGAGAGAGAGAGAGAGAGAGAGAGAGAGAGAAACCATGAACTAAGAGAGACACAGTGAGATGGGGAGATCACCTCATCATCCTCAGACACAACAACACATGACATCACAGCGCGAAATACAACCAATACATAACACACACACACACACACACACACACACACACACACACACACACACACACACACACACACACACAAAAACACAAACACAAACACACACACGACAACAACGACAGACTCAACATAACAACACCAGCCAAACTCACGGATAGCCGACACGGTCAAGGCCCACGACTTGATGATGACTCGCCCCTGACTCTTGTACCACGTGACGTTACACTTGTACTCAACCGGTCGCGCGGGATTGGGGATGAGCGCCCTCAGGTTGGTCATCCGGGTATTGACCGGGTTGATCTCGCACAGCGAGAACGTGTTCGGAGACATGATGCATTCCTCCCGGCGCAGGTTCACCGAGACCAGGGTGACGTCACTTCCGCTGCGTGACGTATAGATCGTCATGCTGAGCAGGTCGACTGAGGAGTCCAGTACCTGTCCCGAGCATTGGAGAACTTGCAGATTGGGCACGCCGTCGAACGCCTTCGAGGTCAGACCTGAAAAAAAATATATATACATATAGATGTGTGTGTGTGTGTGTGTAATGTAATGTAATGTAATGTAAAAGGATATTTATAGAGCGCTTTACCTCGCAAGAGCCCAAAGCGCATATTACAGAAAAACATGATAAAAATTATAATTCTAATTCAAAGCAAGCGCACGCGCGCGCACACACACACACACACACACACACACCGCCGGGGGGGGGGGGGGGGGGGGGAACTCTCACACGCAGACAGACACAGGAGCGCGTTCAACACCAGCAAACACGCGCACAGTGGTAACTGGATATCGTTAATCAGTCCGAGGGAAAAGATGTGTCTTTAGGGAGGTTTTAAAAGTCTCTAAAGAGTCCGTGTTACGCAATGAAAAAGGGAGACTATTCCACAGAGCAGTGCCTGGTAAGAGAAAGATCGTTGGCCTGAAGTTTTCAGGCGAGCGGAGGGAAGCCGAAGCAGACGAGAATCGGTGGATGAGCGTAAATTGCGAGACGGAACATAGAGATGGAGGAGGTCAGAGAGGTAGGAGGGAGCCAGATTATTCAGTGATTTGAAAACCAGGAGGAGAACTTTAAAGTCAATGCGAGACTGAATTGGGAGCCAGTGTAAGGAAGACAGAATTGGTGATATGTGATCAGATCAAGAGGTGTGTGTGTGTGTGTGTGTGTGTGTGTGTGTGTGTGTGTGTGTGTGTGGTGTTGGTGGATGAAAAAAAAAATCAGGACCGAGATACACCTTAACTGTTCGTACCTGAAATACCTGTAAAAAAATTGTCTTGAAATATGGTTTAATTTTTTCTTTTTTACTTTACTCATTTCTTTTTTTCTTTTATTTCTTTTTTTCCTAGAACTGCATGTGCTGGTACACTGTTTCTTGCTCGTCTTCTGTGCATGCAGGGCACGCGCGGCGCTTTGGTGTCAGCCTGGTAGATGCTGCAAGTTGAATGCACGTGCAAACACCAGAAGATGATATTTACATCAGCGTCTAACACACAGAGAGAGAGAGAGAGAGAGAGAGAGAGAGAGAGAGAGAGAGAGAGAGAGAGAGAGAGAGAGAGAGACAGACAGACAGACAGACAGACAGACAGACAGACATAAGAGAGAGACACAGACAGCCAGACATAAGAGAGAGCGATAGACAAGACAGACAGACAGACAGACAGACAGACAGACAGACAGAGAAACAGAAACATAAGAGAGAGAGAGAGAGAGAGAGAGAGAGAGAGAGAGAGAGAGAGAGAGAGAGAGAGAGAGAGAGAGAGAATAATCTTGTAGTGAAATGTCACTGCACACTCGTTACCTGTCTGTGGAAAAGTAAAGCAGGAATGCCGAAAGGAGGATGATGTGTGCGAACGTATAAGTGCATACACGTGAGTGTGTGTGTGTGTGTGTGGGGGGGGGGGGCAAAGGAGGAAAGGCTCCTGCTAATCATCCTCCCCTTCCATCCATCTGTCTCTCTGTCTGTCTGTCTGTCTCCCTCTTTCTCTTTATCTATCTCTCTCTCTCTCACTCACTCTCTCTGTCTTTCTCTCTCACTCCCCCTCTCTGTCCCTCCCTCCCTCTCTCTCTCTCTCTCTCTCTCTCTCTCTCTCTCTCTCTCTCTCTGTCTGTCTCCCCCCCCCCCCCTCTCTCTCTGCCGCCTTCTCTCTCTTTCTTTCGCTCTGTGTGTGTCTCTCTCTCTCTCTCTCTCTCTCTCTCCTCTCTCTCTCTCTCTCTCTCTCTCTCTCTCTCTCTCTCTCTCTCCTCTCGCTCTCTCTCTCCCTCTCTCTCTCTCTCCGTCTCTCTCTCTCTCTCGCTCTCTCACCCGCCCACCCCCCATCTATCTCCGGTTAGTTTAAAAAGGTCTAGGAAGGATGGGATCGCTGTGATGAAAGCGGTTAAAATTTCTATCCTTTCAACCAGGAAGTCAGCACGCCATCTACTCTGTCGCCCCCTCCCCGGCACCCCCCCCCCCCCCCCCCACACACACACACGCCCCTGTCCCTGTTACATACACACCTTCCCCCTCCCTTTCACCCGCCCAACTTCTCCTATTCCGAGTTGTTGGCACTTGGTTTCATCATCCCAGCCCAGGGAGGGTGTCTGATTATGGCTGTCTCCAGAAGCCAGCGTCATTTTAATTGATTCTTGTAAGGATCTTGGAGTCATCACAGACATGGGCGTGCACGTGAAACTCACGACACAGAAACGGACACAGGATTGTCAGGCATTATCTTGTTTTTCTATAAGCAATGGGGATAACATGATTATGAGGATGATGCTATCATAGATGTCCGTTGTTTGAGAACGAGTTGTTGTTTTTTGTTGTTGTTTTTTTTTTCCGGTGAAAAAGAGGTTGTCAGGGTTACAGTCAAAATCCAGTTTAGGTGGACTCGGATCAGGACGGAGGAAGACAAAGACAGCAAGGTGACTTGTAGTACAGAAAGATCCGCAGTCAGAGAGAAGACGGGGGGGGGGGGGAAGAAACCAGTAAGGCAGAGAGAGAGAGAGAGAGAGGGAGGGATGGAGAGAGGAAGGTGTGGGGTGGCGAGAGAGAGAAAGAGGGAAAGAGCGAGAGACTGAGAGAGAGACTGAAGGACAGAGAGACAGAGGGAGAGAGAGAAAGAAAGAGAAACGAGAGAGAGAGAGAGAGAGAGAGAGAGAGAGAGAGAGAGAGAAGGGAGACAGCGAGAGACTGAGAGAGAGACTGAAGGACAGAGAGAGAGAGAGAGTGAGAGAGAGAGAGGAGAGAGAGATAAAGAAACAGAGACGGAGAGGGAGAGACAGACATCCTCACAGGGGCAACAAGGACAAACCTCAGCCCCGCCCAGACTACAACCTCACTTCAGTTCAGTTAAGTGGTTTATTTAACGTCTTTTTCATCGCCAGATAATATAAGACACTTATTTAAGAAAAAAACAACTTCCCACTCAACATATCATCCATGTTAGTACTTTCAAACCCCCATCTGATATATGCATATTCACATACGTGAAATGCCCTAGTGGTACACAAAATTGTTGATCTTTACAAAGAATTTTGCAACCTGTGACTTTGACACAACCATGGCAATTTCAGCAACATATGAACCATATAAAACAGCATTGACATTATCAAAGTTATTCATCTCAATACCTTTCTCCTGACAGAGCGAGGTCAACACCCCATGAGACACAAGATCAGACTTCTGCAATGTGCTAGAATACTCCGTCTTCCCGTAGCCAGGAAAGACACAGACCCCTCACAGTGAAGAAGCCAAGCCATGGAAATTAAAGGCGTGAACGCAGTATATTAATGAAACACTAGACATGTAAATGTAAATAAGATTTTACATTTTTCAGTAACGCCGCAGTTTGTTTCATTTGCCGTTAAGATTTTACCGTCATATACTGAACACCAGACATACTGAACATGATTATTATTCATGAACAAGTGCGTCAAATTATCGAGCAGAGTATTCAAAAGAAAGAAGAGTTCGTGTTTGGTCATGAAACAAATTCTAACGACCTTGCTAAAAACCAACCCCCAGGAAATTGTTGAAGAAATGAGGGTTCGGGAAGAGAGAGAGAGAGAGAGAGGAGAGAGAGAGAGAAAGAGAGAGAGAGAGAGAGACAGAAAGAGAGAGAAAAGAGAGAGAAGGAGGGAAGAGATAGAGAGAGAGAGAGAGAGAGAGAGAGAAGAAAAGAGAGAGAAGGGGTGGAGAGAGAGAGCATCGAAAATGGACCGTAAAAACAATTGCAGAGACCAAACAATTGCACAACAGCCCCACAAAATTGAGGCCGCGTGAACTGTTTTCATGAGGAGTCTAATCACTGCCCGCAGAATTAAGGAGAAAACAGACAGACAGACAACTGACAGACATCCAGACAGAAGAACAGACTGAGAGACAGCAACAGATAGACAACAGACTACAGAACATAGAAGCGGAATCAAATGTGAATCTTATGAAAATTTACTCCTCAAACACAACATGATACATAGATCCTACAGACTGGGACACTTCATTTTTCCATTGATTCCTGTACACTGTTATGGCCTTACTCATTTCGAAGAAAAAAAAATCGATCAATCATCTCAATTAGCATTCATGTCGATCGGCCATTTATAAACCCTCATGGCATTGGTGATACCACTTGTTCATCGTTTCAAATCGATAAGGAAGCAAGAACATTACGTCGACCAGGCATATTCTCAGTCTTTCCTGTCCGCCCGTCAGTCCTGTCACCGTCCTCTCTCTACTCTCTCACTCTCTCTTCTCTCTCACTCTCATAGTCTACTCTCGTCTCTCTCTCCTTCCTCTCTCACTCTCTCTCCGCTCACTCTCATCTCTCTCATGAAGATAATAAAATAATGGTGAGTCACAAATGATATCATCCATGTCTTAATATCGAAGTAATTCATATTTTGGGCAAGACAATACAACTGCATAAACTTTTTTGTGTGTGTCTGTGTTGCGTGTGCGTGTGTTGTGAGAGTGGGGGGGGGGGGGGGGGGGGGGGGGGGAGGAGGGCAAAATGGCAGCCTTGCTTGCTTTGTTCGGTCAAATTTTACATGTTACAATTACTACCTCCATTACCTCTTGAAAGTTTCCTCAACCCTTCCCTAATATTATAGAAAGCGACAAAAAAGAAGATGAGAGGATAAAAAAAAAAAATACCAAGACAAAGAAAAAGAAAAAAAATCCAACTGCCCCTCATAGATCGGTGGCTATATTGTTGACTACATTAAGAACTTCAAACAACATATTATATAGTTTGTGACAAGAATGAGTCTAACACATTATGAACATCAAACAACAATAATATTTTGGAAATGATAGAGTCTACCTCAATGAAAGCCCTCAACATTCCACGGCTTTTCAAAGAAAAGGTCCGTAGAAAGGGGGGTAATGTGGGGGATGAGTTACATCATACGTGTTTTTGCACAAATCTTGAGTTTAACAACAATCGATCTCATAATTTTCTGGCTGACGAACTTCCTGTCCTGTCCTCTGTCGTAAGTCAGTTTGGTATCTATCGGTTATTTTTTTCGGTGATTATCTTGTGTAACCGCATCACACGACTGTCTTCTGTCTGTCTTTTCTTCTGTCTTTTCTCTCTCTCTCCTCTCTGACTCTCTCTGTCTCTCTCCCTCTGTCTCTGTCTCTGCGATCTGTATCTCTCTTCTCTCTCTACTTAAGGCTGTCTGTCTGTCTGCCCTGTCTGTGCGTCTTCGTATGTTCATTTTAGTATCTATCGTTTTTCGGTGATATCTGGCATCCCGCATCAACTCGGTGTCTGTCTGTCTACTGTCTCTCTCTCTCTCCTCAATTCTCACTCTCTTCTCTCTTTCTCAAGCACTCTCTCATCTCTCACTCCCCGCCCCCTCTCTCTCCTCTCCTCCCTCCCTCTCTCTCTCTCTCTCTCTTCTCTCTCTGCCTCTGTATCCTGTCTGACTCTCTCTTCTCTCTGCCTGTAAGGCTTCCTGTCTGTCTGGCCTGTCAGTCCTGTCTGCTTCTCTGTCTCCTCTCCCCTCTCTTCTCTCCTCCCTCCCATCTCATCTCTCTCTCTCACATTCTCTCTCTCCTCTCCTCTCTTCAACCACTCTCTCTCACCTCTCCGCTCTACACGAGTACCTCTCCTCCCTCTTCTACTTCCTCCTTCCCTCTCCTCATCTCTCTCTATATAAATATTATATATTATATAAATCTGATTACCCCTCAAGCACATACAGTAGGGCAGAATCATCTACCACTGCAGATAATGAATGCTATCTCCCCCATTTCTTCAATCTAAGACAAAAGAGCAAGCTTTTTTATAAATTCAATATTTCTTGCAGTCATTGCAACACCAAGCTGCTCTGTCATTTGCTGAACGGGTTCTCGGTACTTATCCATGGAATTTATTATTATGATGTATTTTATTCCCTTGCGATTCATTCCAAGAACTGGCCCTCACACTTGTGTCTTAAGAGAATATCTTTTTTATATTCTACTTTCACAAAAAATGTAGCTTGTTTTCTTCTTATCATCATTTTCTTTTGCTTCTTAATGGCACCATTGCTTGGTTTTTTGAAAACTCGACAAACATACTACGGTATTGCCACACCAGCCCTTTCTGGGATTGCAGTCTCTTAAAACTGAAAAAGGCAGAGGAGTCAATTACCACTTCCCGGTCACTGAGGAGAAACCACCAAGTTTCGAAATATCGGTATATGACCAGGAGTTATATGTATGAGTTTCCCTCCTATTGGAGGGTGTCTTCCCCTGAAGACTATAAGCTTGCCTTAAAGATCATGTGAGAAGCATTTCCCCCCCCCCCCCCCCCCCCCCCCATTCACCCACTCAATTCACATACTGATTTAGGCAGAATCATCTACCACTGCAGATATGAATGCTTATCTCCTGCCCTAAATTCTTCAAACTAAGACATAAGAGCAAGCTTGTTTTATAATATCAATAATTCTATGCAGTCTTGCAACTGACCAAGCTGCACTGTAAATTTGCTGAACGTTGCTCGTACTTATCCTTGAATTTATTAGTTAGTGGTATTTTAGTCCCTTGCGGAATCAATCCAAGAACTGGCCCTCAGCACTTGTGTCTAAGAGGAAATCTTTCATATATTCTACTTTTCACAAGAAAATTACTGTTTTGCTCATTTCATCATTTTCTTTATGCTTCTTAATGGCACCTTTGCTTGGTTTTTTGAAACTCGACAAACATCTACGGTATCACACCAGCCTTTTCTTGTATTGCAGTCTTCTAAACTGAAAAAGGCATAGAGTCAAAATTACCACTTTCCCGCGTCAACTGAGTAAAACCACCAAGTTTCGAAATAACGGTATTGACCCAGGAGTTATATGATAGTGAGTTTCCCTCCCTATTGGAGGGTGGTCTTCGCCCTTGAGACTATAAGCTTCTAAGGTTCATTGTGAGAAGCATTCCCCCCCCCCCCCCCCCCCCCCCCCTTCCACCCACTAAGCACATACTTTTAGTTACGCATCGAAGCTAGAATCATCTACCACTTCAGATATGAATGCTTATCTCCCCCTAATTCTTCAAACTAAGACATAAGAGCAAGCTTGTTTATAATTCAATTAATTATATATATATATATATAAATAAAAATATAAATATATATAAAAATATAATATATATTAATTAAAACAAGTAAAAAGAGAATTTAAAACAAACTACAAATTTGTTTTTCGAAGCGCATTGCGCTTCATCAGGATGGTTTTTGGTTTGACCACCGCCGAGTTATATAGTCGTGTGGGCACCCGTTTGCGTTGTTTGCACGTGCGGGTTTGGCTGCTCTGTTTTTTTGGCATTCATTTTTGTTTGTTATTCACTAACAACGATTTCCATTTAATGCTGCAGTTTGTTTACTATGTCTGTTTTGGTGTTAAAAATTCTAATCTGTTGCATAGTATTAACCATTTTTCAGTTAAACATAGGAGCACATTTTGAAACATGCTGAATGGTGATGCTCTATTATGATTTTCCAGATTATATAGTACTTGTTTTTGCTCTTTAAGTTTTCCATATAATATTTGCTCAGTTCTGTTAGTTTTATATTTTTTCTTTATTAAATGACTGTTTTAGTTAGAAATCATATTCTCTTTGAAGTGTTTTCAGTGTCCATATGTAATGTTTCTTTTTCATTTCTGAAGTCAACAGTAGCCTGTATACAATTTGTTGTGAAGACATTTTATTGTTTAGGGGGCACTGCCCCTTTCTGGGCAATTGCAAAGATTTCCTTTCTTCACCCTTCTTTGCTGTGTTAATTTTCTTTTGTTGGATGCATCATTAGGTATTTTAGTTGGGCATAAATGAGTACATAGTTTGACAGTGTATTTATAATATTTTGGACAGTTTTTGTATCTTTGGAAATAATTGTTAGGATTTTGAAGAATTCTTTCCCTATGTTTGATTTGAGTTTCCCGTCTATGGGGGTTTATACCTATGATTTTCTTTCCTAATTTTCTTGCTTTTATTGTGTTGTTTGTCTGGTTTATTGTATTGTAATTGTATCCACTGTTTGTAGTGCCCTCCGGTATTCTACTGCTTGCTTGTGAACACTCTCTCCACTGCATGACAGGTTTGATAGTCTCTTGTTTATGCCATGGGTTAGGGTCTTTAAATACAGATGTGTAGATGTTACTTTGATGTGGTAATAAAAGAGGTGTATCGTGGGTTTTCTGTTTGGTTTTATTATGATATTGTTGAGATCCAGTGTTATGTCCCTAATAGTTTCACTACCTTTTTGGTTTGTGCGTCAATGGGATCTTAATTGTGGTTTTTGGAAGATTTTGCATAGTCTTTCGTCTTGTTTTCGATGTTCTTGATTGTTGTAGTGCACAGCAAGGCATCTCCTTATAGTCCGACTTGTTTTCCGAGTTTTTTTTTCCTTGATGTTGGACGCATGAATAGTCCGACCAATCACAAATGTTTCTGCATCCATCATATGATCCAATGGTTTACGTCGAATGTTGAGTTTCTGTTGTTTCCTGTCCCATAAGTCATTACATAACACTGAAGAATTGTTAACTGTGCACTAGTTTTCCCCCACTACTAATTGTTCACATAAATATCTATAATATATATATATTTATATAGATATATAAATATAAATATATATATATATATATATATATATATATATATATATATACGTGTGTTGTGTGTGAGTGGTTGGTGTGTGTGTGAGTGTGTGTGTATGGTTGTGTTCTCTCCCTGTATACGCCCCCCCTCCATTCCCATCCTCCTCCGATCCCATCTCCCCCCCCCCCTCCCTCCCCCCCCCTACCATGGGAACAACTCGGCTCCCTGCCCTGCTAGCTGTAAGGCCCTGACAGCTCTCTTGATCCAAGCTGGCTTCCCCTCCTTGTCACGCTGCCGGCATCGCCACATAAACACCTATTTTGACCACCTCCCTCCGCATCCCTTACACCCGCCTACCACCAGCCACCACCCCACTTTACCCCCACAAACCAACAATCCACCCCCCCACCCAAGCCCTCAAGTTCTCTGCTTTGAACCGAACTGCGACCGCACCCCACCCCCCCCCCCCAAGCTCAATTCTTCCACCCCACCCCACCCCCGCCCCCATCTTCCCACCTTGAAACAATGTGGTGGACACAACTTTCAGGAAGTAACCTCTTTTGTTCCTGCTCCAAGGACTGACCGAATGGGAAGCCACAATGGCATGATTACAGAAAGTCAACGTTCACATGGCTTTGCTTACTTGTTGTTTGTTGTTGGTGTTGTGTTGTTCCTTGTTGTTATTGTTTGTAAGATTGGGGGGGGGGTGTAATGTAAATCGCGTACATCACTACTTTTTTTTTTCTTCAAATTCGAAGACTGTCTTTTAAGCTTTTGTGCATCGAAAAATGAAGAACCAGTTAAAACAGTATATTGAATCATGACTAAAATAACAATCAAAGACACTCGTTTAAGTGTCTGTCTTTTTGCATTTGTTATAAACAACAATGTGTGCATCAAAAATGAAGGAAATAATCATACAATCCATAATCAAATAAACAACCCACATCGACTAAAAAGAACAACCGTAACAACTACAACAAAAACGTAGGAAAGAGAGATGACAGAAGCAACAACAAATGATTGAATAGTTTGTAGAGCACAAAAACCCAACAATAAATAAACAAATAAAATAAATAAAAAAACAACAAATAATATATTCAAAAATACATTCCTACAAGCATACATACAACATACATACATACATACAAACATACATACTACATACATACATACATACATATAATACAAACATACATACATAAAACATACATACATACATTATAAAACAAAACATACAAACATACAAACATTACATAACATACATACATAATACATACATACATACCCACACTGTACCATGCACGCATCCCATGCCATGCATGCATACATACATACATACCATACATACAACATACATACTTCATACTGCTTAACATACATACATGCAAACATACATAACATACATACATACATACATACATACATACATACATGCATACATACAAACATACATACATACAATACATACATCGCAATACTTAATACCGCATCATACATACATACATACATACATACATACATACATTCATACATACATACATACATACATTACATACTTGCATCATACATACATAACATACAAACATACATAAATACATACATACATACATACATACCTACTTACATACATACATACAAACAAAACATATATACATACAGTACATACAAACAATAACATCATACATACATACAAAACAAACATACACACATACATACATACAACATACATACCTACATACATATAACATACATAATACATACATACTATACATATCAAAATACATACAAATAACTTACAACATACATACATACATACATATATACATTCAAACATAGCATACTACATACATACATACATAAAAACAAATACATATAAAACATACATATCATACATACCCACATTACGCATGCACGCATGCACTCATGCTGCATGCATACATACATACATACATACATACAAACATACATACATACATACATGCCACATGCATACATACAAACATTAACATACATGCATACATACATACATACATACTTTACAACATACAATACATACATACCTACAACATAGCATACACGCACGCACTGCAACGCACGCACACACGCACACCCACACACATACATACATACAAAACATACAAACAACATACATGCATACATACATACTACATACATACATACATACATACATACAAACATACATACATACATACATGCATACATACATACAAGCACACATACAGTCAATACATACATACACACATACATATATATACATACTATATATACATACATAATATATACATACAAACATACATACATACATACAAACATACAACATACAAACTACATACATACATACCCCACATTACGCATGCAACGCATGCACGCATGCATGCATGCATGCAAACATACATACAATACAACATACATACATATAACATACATGCTATACATGCATAACATACATACATACGATACATACATTATACAAACATACAACAATACATACATACAAACAAACATACATACATACATGCATGCATGCAGAGCATGCATAACATTACATAATACATACAAACAAAACACGCACCACGCACTCACGCACGCCACGCACGCACGCACGCACGCACGCCGCATCTCACGCACGACGCACGCACGCACGCACGCCACGCCCGCACCACACACAATATACATACAAACAACATACATACTACATACATAACATACATACAAACATTCAAACATACATGCAAGCCTACATACATAACATACATACATACAAACATACTTACAAACATGTAACGCATGCACGCATGCACGCATGACATGCAATTCATACGATACAATACATACAACATAACCTACATACAACTCCATGCAAACATACATACATACATACATGCATACATACATTGCAAACATACATACATACCAACATACATACATACATACATACATGCATACATACATACATACATACAACCTTACGATACATACATACATACATCATGCATGCAAGCAAGCAAACATACTACATACATACATACATGCATACATCATACAGGCCATACAAACATACAACATACATACAAACATACATACACGCATGCAGCATGCAATGCAACCTACATACATACCAACAGACATACATTACAGACAACCAAACATACATGCACATACAGTACCTACAAACATACATACATACATACATACATACATATATGCATACATACATCATACATACATACATACATCCATACATACATCATACCACAAGTACGCATGCACGCATGCATTCATGACTTGCAATGCATACATACATACATACTACCTCCATACATACCAGACATACATACATACATACATCAAACA
>CM031628.1:8010544-8028044 GCA_018398815.1 Conus ventricosus | reverse complement strand
AATAGACAAATACATTACAAGACAAAACACGACGCATTTCGACCTCTTGGGTCTTCACCAGGCAAGATAAACATCATCCAGGACATGAAAACCAACAACAGCCAATCATTTATCTTCTCAAATTCGGCGCAGTATGGGCGTGGAATAATTGATAAGTGATGGCTCGTTCTTCGTTTTCATTGTCCTGAATGTTGTTTACCTTGCCCGAAGAAGACCGAAGAGGTCGACATGTTGGCGGTTTGTTCTTGTAACCTGTTTGTCCGTGTCAACGGCGGAGTCCGTCAAATCCCATGTGAAATTCCTTTTTAAATCGTTACGTTGACAAGTTTGGTGTTCATGGACGAAAGCATTGTCAAAGTATTCTTGGCTACAGGATGGCCGGCCTGTCATGTCACCCGTAGCGTGGTCAGGATCCGAACCACGGATTGATCCGTACTTGCTTGGCGTACAGCACCATCACAAGTCAGGCGGGACTGCTTGGGTCTGGGGTTCGACTCTTCGTCGCCGGATCAAAGCAAATGGTGGTGAAGAAGGAGGAGGTGAGGAACAAGTCTACAATAAGACAGGAGAGACGGGTGTGCGATTTCAACCCACTGACAACTATGGCCTGCTCCAGCCTGGCTCTCTTTGCCAGGAAATCAATGATGGAAGCAGTCAACTACATCCAATTCAAACCTGGCTCTCTTTGCCAGGAAATCAGTCAATGTTGGAAGCAGTCAACTACATCCAATTCAAACCTGGCTCTCTTTGCCAGGAAATCAGTGATGGAAGCAGTCAACTACATCCAATTCAAACCTGGCTCTCTTTGCCAGGAAATCAGTCAATGTTGGAAGCAGTCCACTACATCCATTCAAACCTGGCTCTCTTTGCCAGGAAATCAGTGATGGAAGCAGTCAACTACATCCAATTCAAACCTGGCTCTCTTTGCCAGGAAATCAGTCAATGATGGAAGCAGTCAACTACATCCAATTCAAACCTGGCTCTCTTTGCCAGGAAATCAGTCAATGTTGGAAGCAGTCAACTACATCCAATTCAAACCTGGCTCTCTTTGCCAGGAAATCAGTCAATGATGGAAGCAGTCAACTACATCCAATTCAAACCTGGCTCTCTTTGCCAGGAAATCAGTCAATGATGGAAGCAGTCAACTACATCCAATTCAATCCTGGCTCTCTTTGCCAGGAAATCAGTCAATGTTGGAAGCAGTCAACTACATCCAATTCAAACCTGGCTCTCTTTGCCAGGAAATCAGTCAATGTTGGAAGCAGTCAACTACATCCAATTCAAACTGGCTCTCTTTGCTAGGAAATCAGTGATGGAAGCAGTCACTACATCCAATTCAAACCTGGCTCTCTTTGCCAGGAAATCAGTCAATGATGGAAGCAGTCAACTACATCCAATTCAAACCTGGCTCTCTTTCCCAGGAAATCAGTCAATGATGGAAGCAGTCAACTACATCCAATTCAAACCTGGCTCTCTTTGCCAGGAAATCAGTCAATGATGGAAGCAGTCAACTACATCCAATTCAAAACCTGGCTCTCTTTGCCAGGAAATCAGTCAATGATGGAAGCAGTCAACTACATCCAATTCAAACCTGGCTCTCTTTGCCAGGAAATCAGTCAATGTTGGAAGCAGTCAACTACATCCAATTCAAACCTGGCTCTCTTTGCCAGGAAATCATTCAATGATGGAAGCAGTCAACTACATCCAATTCAAACTGGCTCTCTTTGCCAGGAAATCAGTCAATGTTGGAAGCAGTCAACTACATCAATTCAAACCTGGCTCTCTTTGCCAGGAAATCAGTGATGGAAGCAGTCAACTACATCCAATTCAAACCTGGCTCTCTTTGCAGGAAATCAGTCAATGTTGGAAGCAGTCAACTACATCCAATTCAAACCTGGCTCTCTTTGCCAGGAAATCAGTCAATGATGGAAGCAGTCAACTACATCCAATTCAAACCTGGCTCTCTTTGCCAGGAAATCAGTCAATGTTGGAAGCAGTCAACTACATCCAATTCAAACCTGGCTCTCTTTGCCAGGAAATCAGTCAATGATGGAAGCAGTCAACTACATCCAATTCAAACCTAGCTCTCTTTGCAGGAAATCAATGTTGGAAGCAGTCAACTACATCCAATTCAAACCTGGCTCTCTTTGCAGGAAATCAGTCAATGTTGGAAGCAGTCAACTACATCCAATTCAAACCTGGCTCTCTTTGCCAGGAAATCAGTCAATGATGGAAGCAGTCAACTACATCCAATTCAAACCTGGCTCTCTTTGCCAGGAAATCAGTCAATTGGAAGCAGTCAACTACATCAATTAAACCTGGCTCTCTTTGCCAGGAAATCAGTCAATGATGGAAGCAGTCAACTACATCCAATTCAACCTGGCTCTCTTTGCAGGAAATCAGTCAATGTTGGAAGCAGTCAACTACATCCAATTCAAACCTGGCTCTCTTTGCCAGGAAATCAGTCAATGTTGGAAGCAGTCAATTTACATCCAATTCAAACCTGGCTCTCTTTGCCAGGAAATCAGTCAATGTTGGAAGCAGTCAACTACATCCAATTCAAACCTGGCTCTCTTTGCCAGGAAATCAGTCAATGATTGAAGCAGTCAACTACATCCAATTCAAACCTGGCTCTCTTTGCCAGGAAATCAGTCAATGTTGGAAGCAGTCAACTACATCAAATTCAACCTGGCTCTCTTTGCCAGGAAATCAGTCAATGTTGGAAGCAGTCAACTACATCCAATTCAAACCTGGCTCTCTTTGCCAGGAAATCAGTCAATGTTGGAAGCAGTCAACTACATCCAATTCAAACCTGGCTCTCTTTGCCAGGAAATCAGTCAATGTTGGAAGCAGTCAACTACATCCAATTCAAACCTGGCTCTCTTTGCCAGGAAATCAGTCAATGATGGAAGCAGTCAACTACATCCAATTCAAACCTGGCTCTCTTTGCCAGGAAATCAGTCATGTTGGAAGCAGTCAACTACATCCAATTCAAACTGGCTCTCTTTGCCAGGAAATCAGTCTATGTTGGAAGCAGTCAACTACATCCAATTCAAACCTGGCTCTCTTTGCCAGGAAATCAGTCAATGTTGGAAGCAGTCAATTGTGCTGCCGATGGCATGATGTCATTGTCATTGATTTTGTGGATCTGCACTGATTCACATCAGAGCAATTAATGAAAAATATTAGTTCATTATGGAGCTCAAAATGTGTCTTCTCGTGGATGACAAAAGAGAGAAAGAGAGAGAGGGTGTGTGGGGAAAGGGAGAGAGAGCCGGAAGGGGGGGGGACAACAGCCTACACCAGAGAGACAGAGAGAGAGGGGGGTTAGGGGGGGAGAGGGAGAGGGAGAGACATACAAACAAACGGACAAACAGACAAACAGACAGACAGACAAAGAAATCGAGGCAGGGAGAGATAGATATCATTTTGTTTCATTTTATCATCACTTTGTGAAATGTCAATGCAACAGAAGGTTAATGCAACGATAAACGTTTTCATTCAGTGTGTGCGTGTGCGTGTGAGTTTGTGCGTGCGTGCGTGAGTGCGTGCGTGAGAGCGTTCCTGCGTGTGCGCGTGCGTGCGTGTATGCGTGCTGCGTGTGTGTGTGTGTGTGTGTGTGTGTGTGTGTGTGTGTGTGTGTTGTGTGTGTGTGTGTGTGTGTGTGGTGTGTTTTGTGTGTGTTGTGTATGTGTGTGTGGTGTGTGTGTGTGTGTTGTGTGCGTGTGTGTAAGACAGAGAGAGAGAGAGAGAGTGAGAGAGTGAGAGAGAGAATGTGTGTGTGTGTGTGTGTGTGTGTGTGTGTGTGTGTGCGTGTGCGTGTGCGTGCACGTGTGTGTGTGTGTGTGTGTGTGTGTGTGTGTGTGTGTGTGTGTGTGTGTGTGTGTGTGTACATATGTATAGATGTAGCTGCATATGCTGATAATCATGTTTGTTTACGTATATATGAGTGTATGTGTCTCTGCCTGTACAGACTCTATGTTTCCTTTTTATAAAGCGCTTCACAGAGAGAGCAACTGTCTGTCTAAGCCTCTCCAAATTCCTGAAGATGAACATGGAAGCCGAGACAAAGCATGTGGGCATCTTCATCAAAAGGAACCAGCCTACATACTATCAAAACAGCCAGCTTCACCAAAAGGAACCAGCCGACATACTATCAAAACAGCCACCTTCATCAAAAGGAACCAGCCAACATACTATCAAAACAGCCACCTTCATCAAAAGGAACCAGCCGACATACTATCAAAACAGCCACCTTCATCAAAAGGAACCAGCCTACATACTATCAAAACAGCCACCTTCACCAAAAGGAACCAGCCGACATAGTATCAAAACAGCCACCTTCATCAAAGGAACCAGCCGACATACTATCAAAACAGCCATCTTCATCAAAAGGAACCAGCCTACATACTATCTTAACAGCCAGCTTCATCAAAAGGAACCAGCCGATATACATCAGAACATCAAGACCCAGCCCCATGTCAGCTGATGTGTGTGGACATGGCAAAGTGTAAAGAGCACCTGCCAATCATGATGTCTGTAAACAGGGCAAAGTGTAAAGAGCATCTGCCAATGATGATGTCTGTGGACAGGGCAAAGTGTAAAGGGCACCTGCCAATCATGATGTGTGTGGACAGGGCAAAGTGTAAAGAGCATCTGCCAATCATGATGTGTGTGAACAGGGCACAGAGTAAAGAGCATCTGCCAATCATGATGTGTGTGGACAGGGCACAGAGTAAAGAGCATCTGCCAATCATGATGTGTGTGGACAGGGCACAGAGTAAAGAGCATCTGCCAATGATGATGTCTGTGGACAGGGCACAGAGTAAAGAGCATCTGCCAATCATGATGTGTGTGGACAGGGCACAGTGTAAAGAGCATCTGTCAATCATGATGTCTTTGAACAGGGCACAGTGTAAAGAGCGCCTGCCAATGATGATGTCTGTGGACAGGGCACAGTGTAAAGAGCATCTGCCAATCATGATGTGTGTGGACAGGGCACAGAGTAAAGAGCATCTGCCAATCATGATGTGTGTGGACAGGGCACAGAGTAAAGAGCATCTGTCAATCATGATGTCTTTGAACAGGGCACAGTGTAAAGAGCGCCTGTCAATCATGATGTCTGTGGACAGGGCACAGTGTAAAGACCACCTGTCAATCATGATGTGTGTGGACAGGGCAAGGTGTAAAGAGCACCTGTCAATCATGATGTGTGTGGACAGGGCACAGTGTAAAGAGCACCTGTCAATCATGATGTCTGTGGACAGGGCACAGTGTAAAGGGTATCTGCCAATCATGATGTCTGTGGACAGGGCACAGAGTAAAGAGCGCCTGCCAATCATCCTCCCCTCCCACTCTGTGCATGCCAGCCTCTGTCCTCCGCAGCTAAAAAGGTCAGGCGAGGATGGCGTCTCTTTGATCAAAGCGGTTAGATCCCCGCTCGCACTGGCGGCAACGTGACGTAACATCTCCTCTGTTTGCCCCCAACATCTAACCCCCTCTCTCTCTTCCACGCTCTCACCCCAACATCTAAAACCCTTCTCCCCGTCCTCGTATGAATAATGCCAGAATCTCGACACTTCGCTTGAGCCTCAGGTCCTAAGTTCATAGGGAGGGGGTCTCCTTACGGCTTTGATTTCAGAGTGATGTGTATCATTAATTGAGTCCTGTGGATTTTCAGATGAGGACAGACATGGACGTGGACAGAAAGCTGAAAGCCGAGATAACGTATGTGTCCTGCATCGGTTGTTCATCGCATCACTTCTATGGAAAGATGAAAATGATGTCAATGAGAAGTGATCACATTCTCTCTCTCTCTCTCTCTCTCTCTCTCTCTCTCTCTCTCTCTCTCTCTCTCTCTCTCTCTCTCTCTCTCTCTCTCTCTCTCTCTCTCTCTCTCTCTCTCTCTCTCTCTCTCTCTGAGAGTTTGTGTACATGTGTTTATATGTGTTTAGACACATTGATGGTTAAGTTTTTGTACATATGTACATGTTTGTATGCGTGCATACTTGTGTACATTCTTTTTCTATGCTTTACAGGAACAACGAAATTCAACATGTCTCAAAATTCCTAGAGATGAACATGGAATTCAAGACAAAAACATCTGGCCATCTTCATCAAAAGGAACCAGCAGACATACCGTCAGAACATCAAGACCCAGCCCCATGTCAGCTGATGTGTGTGGACAGGGCAAAGTGTAAAGAGCACCTGCCAGTCATGATGTCTGTGGACGGGGCAAAGGGTAAAGGGCACCTGCCAGTCACCCCCACCCCCACCCACCCTCCCTTCCACTCTGTGCATGCCAGCCTCTCTTCTCTACCGTGCAGAAGGTCAGGCAAGGATGGCGTCCCTTTGATCAAAGTGCTTAGATCTCCACTCCTACTGACAGCAATGCAACGTAACGTCAGATCTCCACTCCTACTGACAGCAATGCAACGTAACGTCAGATCTCCACTCCTACTGACAGCAATGCAACGTAACGTCTCTTCTTCCATCCGTCTCCTCCCCCTCTTCCACACTCTCATCCCAACTCCTATAACCATTCTCCCCCTCTTCCACACTCTCATCCCAACTCCTATAACCATTCTCCCCCTCTTCCACACTCTCATCCCAACTCCTATAACCATTCTCCCCCTCTTCCACACTCTCATCCCAACTCCTATAACCATTCTCCCCCTCTTCCACACTCTCATCCCAACTCCTATAACCATTCTCCCCCTCTTCCACACTCTCATCCCAACTCCTATAACCATTCTCCCCCTCTTCCACACTCTCATCCCAACTCCTATAACCATTCTCCCCCTCTTCCACACTCTCATCCCAACTCCTATAACCATTCTCCCCTCTTCCACACTCTCATCCCAACTCCTATAACCATTCTCCCCCTCTTCCACACTCTCATCCCAACTCCTATAACCATTCTCCCCCTCTTCCACACTCTCATCCCAACTCCTATAACCATTCTCCCCCTCTTCCACACTCTCATCCCAACTCCTATAACCATTCTCCCCTCTTCCACACTCTCATCCCAACTCCTATAACCATTCTCCCCCTCTTCCACACTCTCATCCCAACTCCTATAACCATTCTCCCCCTCTTCCACACTCTCACCCCAAGTCCTATAACCATTCTCCCCCTCTTCCACACTCTCACCCCAAGTCCTGTAACCATTCTCCCCCTCTTCCACACTCTCACCCCAAGTCCTGTAACCATTCTCCCCCTCTTCCACACTCTCACCCCAAGTCCTGTAACCTTTCTCCCCCTCTTCCACACTCTCATCCCAAGTCCTATAACCATTCTCCCCCTCTTCCACACTCTCATCCCAAGTCCTATAACCATTCTCCCCCTCATCAGTCCTCCCGTCACAATTCTAGGATCTCGACACCTCGCTTCAGCCTCAGGGTCCCAGTTCACGTGGAGGGGATCTTGTCACGGTTCTGATTCCAGGTTGAGCTGTATCATGAATTGAGTTCTAAGGATCTTGTCATGGGTCTGATTCCAGAGTGAGCTGTATTATGAATTGAGTTTTGGGGATCTTGTCATGGGTCTGATTCCAGAGTGAGCTGTATTATGAATTGAGTTTTGGGGATCTTGTCATGGGCCTGATTCCAGGTTGAGCTGTATTATGAATTGAGTTGTGGGGATCTTGTCATGGGTCTGATTCCAGAGTGAGCTGTATCATGAATTGAGTTGTGGGGATCTTGTCATGGGTCTGATTCCAGAGTGAGCTGTATCATGAATTGAGTTGTGGGGATCTTGTCATGGGTCTGACTCCAGAGTGAGCTGTATTATGAATTGAGTTGTGGGGATCTTATCATGGGTCTGACTCCAGAGTGAGCTGTATTATGAATTGAGTTCTGGGGATCTTGTCATGGGTCTGACTCCAGAGTGAGCTGTATTATGAATTGAGTTGTGGAGATCTTGTCATAGGTCTGATTCCAGAGTGAGCTGTATTATGAATTGAGTTGTGGGGATCTTGTCATGGGTCTGACTCCAGAGTGAGCTGTGTTATGAATTGAGTTGTGGGGATCTTGTCATGGGTCTGACTCCATAGTGAGCTGTATTATGAATTGAGTTGTGGGGATCTTGTCATGGGTCTGACTCCAGAGTGAGCTGTATTATGAATTGAGTTGTGGGGATCTTGTCATGGGTCTGACTCCAGAGTGAGCTGTATTATGAATTGAGTTGTGGGGATCTGGTCATGGGTCTGATTCCAGAGTGAGCTGTTACATGAATTGAGTTGTGGGGATCTTGTCATGGGTCTGACTCCAGAGTGAGCTGTATCATGAATTGAGTTCTAGGGATCTTTGAATCAGTATGCATGGACGTGGAAAGCGGATTGAATGCACAGATAACATATAAGCCATACTTTGGTTGTTCATCCGCTAACTTCAATAGTTCAATGGAAAAAAAAAGAAAATCACGTTCATGAGAAGTAATAACATCTCTCTCTCTCTCTCTCTCTCTCTCTCTCTCTCTCTCTCTCCTCTCTCTCTCTCTCTCTCTCTCTCTCTCTCTCTCTCCGAGATGAGGAAAATGAGAAGTGGAAGGTATGTGGATCTAATAAAACATTTAATACATATTTCACCTGCCAGCGTGGCTTTAGCTGTGGAGCAACAAGGCACACCGATGCACGAATAATTTTTCTTTTCTTTCTCTTTTTTTTGCGTGACAAACATGACAGTCTTGTTTGCATGTTTTCGCTATGCTCCATTACCAACTCGAATAACGCTTCGAGCCCGTTCTATGTCTGTCGTTTCTAAGGAAACGACTTAAAAGCGAACCATTACTCTCGTAGATCGTGCGAATATTGCTGACATTTCGGGAACTTCAGACAACAGTTATATTCAAACTATGACTGAGTCCATTCTCAATGAATTGCCTTCGCGTTTCTCTCTTTTTTTCCTGTCTTTTCTTTCTTTACTCCAGGGAGTAGGAAAAAAGGAGCACATGAAACACAGCCTGCTTATTTTCACGGGTTCAACAAACGGGTACATAATTCACTGACTGGATGGACGATTCGCCTGCAGAAGATTGCTCAAGAAAGAACGAAAACTGTCAAGCAGCAGCTGAACAACATTGCTCAGTGATGTCAAGACACTGTCTTGACGATCAGCCCTATAAAAGCCCAGACACTGTTCTGCACTCTCGACAACAAGACATCAAGACAATCACCCCCACCGGTTTCCTTCAGTGGAATACCAATTGAATCAACTGACAACCCACACTACTTGGGTAGAGGCTGGGATGGAAAGCTGACCATTGGAAGACATGTGGAGAATATCGTACTTCAATGCAGAAAGGGCCTATCTGCCAGGAAAGCAATGGCAGCTAAAGGCACTGACCAGTGTCATGTGGAGAATATCGTACTTCAATGCAGAAAGGGCCTATCTGCCAGGAAAACAATGGCAGCTAAAGGCACTGACCAGTGTCATGTGGAGAATATCGTACTTCAATGCAGAAAGGGCCTATCTGCCAGGAAAGCAATGGCAGCTAAAGGCACTGACCAGTGTCATCTCTACTGAATGTATCAGACAGTTGCACTCAGTGTGACTCATGATGGACAAGGCCCGCAACTCTGCCTCACAGCCATCTGTTCATACCAGGAAGAATTCAGAATTAAGCAATGCGGTTGATTTTGTACACACCATGCATTACGTCATACCAAGAAGAATTCAGAATGAAGCAATGAGGTTGATTTTGTACACACCATGCATTACGTCATACCAAGAAGAATTCAGAATGAAGCCATGAGGTTGATTTTGTACACACCATGCATCGCCTGCACTGGACACCAGTGTCTCTCATCCACAGACCAATTTAAAACTCCAAAACCCATGATACTGGCCGACTCCATGAACCTGCTTTTAAAAAAGTAATGAAAGTGGAATGGGAAGCCCTGTTTTTCCATGAAGTTATGTGCAGCTTTCCTTTCATATGGGTGCACTGCCCTGGGTATGCAGGTGTTTAGGGAAATGAGACAGCAGACACACTGGTTGGCGAGGCAGCAGTAAGAACTGGGTTAAAGTGTTTGGTCAATGTGAGGTGACGAGAAACTTAAAAAATCACCTCAACAAGAACGTTCCAATCCGCCACACCATGGGCCATCTTGCCCGCTTCCACACACACACACACACACACACACACACACACACACACACACACACACACACACACATACATACACACACACACACATACACACACACACACACACACACACACACACACACATACACGCACGCACGCACGCACGCACGCACGCGCACACACACACACACACACACACACACACACACACACACACACACACACACACACACACATACGTGTACACATTCATTACATGCCGCATCATATTCATACAAACCTATAAATCAAACATGCATACACGCACACTCATGTACATACATGCACATATGCAGCATGCACGCACTCACTTCTTATATTTCTTCTACACACATGAGCCCACACACTTATCCACACACGCGCACACACACACACACACACACACACACACACACACACACACACACACACACACACACACACATACACACACACACACACACGCGCGCGCGCGCGCGCGCGCGCGCAGCACACACACACACACACACACACGCACTCACGCACGCACACACACACACACACACACACACACACACACACACACACACACACACACACACACACACACACACAACACAAACACACACACACACACACACACACGTGTACAAATTCAGACATGCCGAATCATATTCATACAAACCTATAAATCACACATGCACACACGCACACTCATGTACATACACACGCACATATGCAGCATGCACGCACTCACGTCTTATCCTTCTACACACATGAGCCCACACACTTATGCAGACATGCACACACACACACACACACACACACACACACGGACACACACACAGACACACACATACGCATGCACATACATTCATGTGCACATATACGCAAACACACAAGTACAGCAATGATAGTGGCGCAGACAATGTTAGCTAGGTACCCAAGGTCTGACCAACACGTTGAGCTAAAGCGCAGGTCAGAAATCTGCTACGCTATATCCATGAGACTCTGATCTTAACCCCTTCCATCTTAACTAAGAATGAATGTATCCATCAGCTGTGAATGATGTTGTACGTCGCTCAGCAGATGGGGCTTAGCGCATATGGACTAGTCCGTACGAAATGACACCTCACTGATTTCACTGAACAGAAACTGTCTGCATCTGTGGGTCTGTCTTTTTTTTTTGGTCTTGTCTGTGTCCCGCTTCTCTCTCTCTCTCTCTCTTCTCTCCTTCCCTTCTCTCTCTCTCTCTCTCTCTCTCTCTCCCCATCTCAACTTCACTTCTTCTCTCCTCCTCCCCCCCCCCCTCTCTCTCTCCCTCCCTCTCCCCTCTCTCTTCCTTCCCCCCCCCTTCAACCATTCATTTCATTCATTTCTCTCGCTCTCTCCACCCCCCCCCCCCCCCTCTTTACTCGCACATTTCACCCTCCAGCGTCCTCCTCTCGTTCTCCTGTCCTTCCCCTCCCCTTCCACCCCACATTCCCACCTCCCTCCCCCCCCACCCCCCCCCCCCCCCCCCCCATCCTTCTCTCCTCCCACCCCACGCGGACTGGCTGTCTGTGTCTGCAACCTCAGGCATGACGGGATCCTTTGATCACTGGCGTTAGTCCTGCACTGCGTGCGGGGGCACTCCATCCAGTGTCGCCACATCCTCCCAATTCCTTCACGCCCGCACCTCCCCATAACCCCCCCCCCCCCCCCTCTCTCTCCTCCTGACGACTCTGCACATCACTAGATGTTCTCAAATATGATGACAAGTTGAACCTCCATGGACAGTTCAGGGGGGGGGGGGGGTGACTCTGTGCTGCTCAAGGATGATGGCAGAGAGAGAGAGAGAGAGAGAGAGAGAGAGGAGGGGAGAGAGGAGAGAGAGAAAGACGAAGACGAATAGACAGACATACAGACAGACACAGAGAAGAGAGAGAGATGAGAGGAGAAGATGAGGAGGAAGAGAGAAGAGAGAGGGGGGGGGGGGGTTGAGTATGCAATGTTGTCCCCGTTTCTCCAATGTTCCACTCCATTTCTTCAGTCCAGTGGACGGCATAGGAGTAACAAACAAACGCTTTTTATGTTGACGTTCATTGCAACCAGAAAAAAAAAAGCATATCAAAAAGCAACCTAAGTTTTAAAAAAACGATTTACTCGAAACGGTTCGGTGGATCGCCATTTTCTTTTATTAAGCAACCCACTGTAACTCTGCCATCACTGTTGTTGTGGTGTTTTTTTTTCTAATATGTATATAAGTGGTTTACAGTTATGACAAAATACCACTACAAATATTTAAAAGGAATCATTTCGTAACAGACGCCCCACAATACTTCATGGAGAGAAGCATCAGCCGTATATGGCGGACAGTTATATGAATGGCCAACAGTCTGTGACTGAGAGAAAAGTTATATTAATGGCCAACAGTCTGTGACTGAGAGAAAAGTTATATGAATGGCCAACAGTCTGTGACTGAGAGAAAAGTTATATTAATGGCCAACAGTCTGTGACTGAGAGAAAAGTTATATTAATGGCCAACAGGCTGTGACTGAGAGAAAAGTTATATTAATGGCCAACAGTCTGTGACAGAGAGAAAAGTTATATTAATGGCCAACAGTCTGTGACTGAGAGAAAAGTTATATTAATGGACAACAGTCTGTGACTGAGAGAAAAGTTATATTAATGGCCAACAGTCTGTGACTGAGAGAAAAGTTATATTAATGGCCAACAGTCTGTGACTGAGAGAAAAGTGATATTAATGGCCAACAGTCTGTGACTGAGAGAAAAGTGATATTAATGGCCAACAGTCTGTGACTGAGAGAAAAGTGATATTAATGGCCAACAGTCTGTGACTGAGAGAAAAGTTATATTAATGGCCAACAGTCTGTGACTGAGAGAAAAGTTATATTAATGGCCAACAGGCTGTGACAGAGAGAAAAGTTATATTAATGGCCAACAGTCTGTGACTGAGAGAAAAGTTATATTAATGGCCAACAGTCTGTGACTGAGAGAAAAGTTATATGAATGGCCAACAGTCTGTGACTGAGAGAAAAGTTATATGAATGGCCAACAGTCTGTGACTGAGAGAAAAGTTATATGAATGGCCAACAGTCTGTGACTGAGAGAAAAGTTATATTAATGGCCAACAGTCTGTGACTGAGAGAAAAGTTATATTAATGGCCAACAGTCTGTGACTGAGAGAAAAGTTATATTAATGGCCAACAGTCTGTGACTGAGAGAAAAGTTATATTAATGGCCAACGGTCTGTGGCTGAGAGAAAAGCTTGCAAACTTAAATTGTATGTGTTTCTGAGTGTGTACATTTTAGATGTGTGCATTTAGACAAAGAAGCTACTGCTTCTGCTGCTGCTGCTGCTGCTCCCGCTGCTGCTGCTGCTGCTCCTGCTGCTGCTACTGCTGCTACTACTACTACTACTACTACTACTACTACTACTACTACTACTACTACTACTACTACTACTACTACTACTGCTGCTGCTGCTGTCTGCTGCCTGCTGCTGCCACTGCTCCTGATGCTGCTACTGTTGCTACTACTACTACTACTACTACTACTACTACTACTACTGCTGCTGCTGCTGCTGCTGCCTGCTGCTGCTACTGCTGCTGCTGCTACTACTACTACTACTACTACTACTACTGCTACTACTGCTGCTGCTGCCTGCTGCTGCTACTGCTGCTACTACTACTGCTGCTGCCTGCTGCTGCTACTGCTCCTGATGTTGCTACTGCTGCTCCTACTACTACTACTACTACTACTACTACTACTACTACTACTACTACTACTACTGCTGCTGCCTGCTGCTGCTACTGGTGCTACTACTACTACTACTACTAACTACTACTACTACTACTACTACTACTACTACTGCTGCCTGCTGCTGCTACTGCTCCTGATGCTGCTACTGGTGCTATTACTACTACTACTACTACTACTACTACTACTACTACTACTACTACTACTACTACTACTACTATATCCTGGTACAATAACAATAATAATACAAACAAAGTAGAGCTACAGTGCAATACACGAAACAGTTATCTGGCCACCTTGTAAAGACAAAAAGGCTCTACCTGGCCCAAATAGAATTGCCCTACCTGCTGAAGAAAAAATAAAGAAAAACAAGAATGATCCAATTGGTGGTGAAGGGTGACAGATGAACATGCTACAGTTGATGAGACTGTAACATACTGTCGACGTACGTACGTAGCATACTGTCGACGTACGTACGTAGCATACTGTCGACGTACGTAGCCTACTGTCACATAGACTGTAGCATACTGTCGACGTCCGTAGCATGCTGTAGCATACATTGTAGCCTACTGTCGACGTCCGTTGCATGCTGTCGCTTAGACTGTAGCCTACTGTCGACGTACATACATAGCATACTGTCGCATAGACTGTAGCCTACTGTCGACGTACATACATAGCATACTGTCGCATAGACTGTAGCATACTGTCGACGTATGTAGCCTACTGTCGCATAGACTGTAGCCTACTGTCGACGTACGTAGCCTACTGTCGCATAGAATAGCATACTGTCGACGTACATACATAGCCTACGGTCGCATAGACTGTAGCCTACTGTCGACGTACGTAGCCTACTGTCACATAGAATAGCATACTGTCGACGTACATACATAGCCTACTGTCGCATAGACTGTAGCCTACTGTCGACGTCCGTAGCATGCTGTCGCATAGACTGTAGCCTACTGTCGACGTACATACATAGCATACTCTCGCATAGACTTAGCTTACTGTCGACGTACATACATAGCATACTGTCGCATAGAGTTAGCTTACTGTCGACCTACATACATAGCATACTGTCGCATAGACTATAGCATACTGTCGCATAGACTGTAGCGTACTGTCGACCTACATACATAGCATACTGTCGCATAGACTATAGCATACTGTCGCATAGACTGTAGCGTACTGTCGACCTACATACATAGCATACTGTCGCATAGACTATAGCATACTGTCGCATAGACTGTAGCATACTGTCGACGTACGTAGCCTACTGTCGCATAGACTGTAGCATACCGTCGACGTACGTTGGGTGTTCACCGCCGTCTGTCTCACAACATCGTCATCACCAAATCTGATCATCATCACAATCGTCAGATTTATCATTGTTGGTATCGTTTTCACCTTCATCACCATCACGGCCACAGCCATTGATATGACCTGTGTAGTGCTGACAGCTCTTCATTCCGTCAACCTGTTTCTGGGTTTGGTATGGATGTGTCATCACCATCACGGCCACAGCCATTGATATGACCTGTGTAGTGCTGACAGCTCACGCATCAGCTCTTCATTCCGTCAATCTGTTTCTGGGTTTGGTATGGATGTGTCATCACCATCACGGCCACAGCCATTGATATGACCTGTGTAGTGCTGACAGCTCACGCATCAGCTCTTCATTCCGTCAACCTGTTTCTGGGTTTGGATATGGATGGGCAGTTGATAGCAAGACAAACAGGCGTATGTTCGGAGGGAAAACAGAACGCATTAATTTTGGTTCACAGGGGTAAACAAGTCAGCCGATATAATAACGCAGTGTTCATGTACTGACTATTGATGTTGTGTGTGTGTGTGTGTGTGTGTGTGTGTGTGTGTGTGTGTGTGTGTGTGTGTGTGTGTGTGTGTGTGTGTGTGTGTGTGTGTGTGTGTGTGTGTGTGTGTGCGCGTGTGTGTGTGCGTGTGTGTGTGTGTGTGTGTGTGTGTGTGTGTGTGTGTGTGTGTGTGTGTGTGTGTGTGTGTGTGTGTGTGTGAGAGAGCGTGCGTGCGTGCGTGCGCGCGCGCGCGCGTGCGTGCGTGTCTGTGTTTATATGTGTACGTGCGTGCGTGCGTGCACGCACGAACTGTGTGTAAATACGTGTGTGAGTGCATGTGTGTTTGCTTGCATGCATGTCTGCACATATTCCTCCACGACGTTTCTGTCTCTGTCTGTGTCAGTCTGTCTGTCTGTCTGCCTCCTCTCTCTCTCTCTCTCTCTACCTCTCTCTCTCTCTCTCTCTCTCTCTCTCTCTCTCTCTCTCTCTCTCTCTCTCTCTCTCTCTTTGTCCACACCCTCAATTTGATTGGGGAAAAAAAAACGCTAAAAATCTACGCTACTTCACAAAGCGGACGGCTTCATGCAGATTCCCTAGGAACGCAGCCCTTCAGATCAGATTTCAACGACGTGTCTCTGTTGCGTGTGTCTGCTGTCCCGCTTTTGGCCATTACTGAGGATTTCCCCTTAACATCTCTAAGAGGATTACAAGATTGAGGGCCAGAGAGAGAAGATAAATAAAGCAACAAGAAGGAAAGGAAGAAACCACGACAGATTCTCCTGTCAATCCAGCAGATTCTCCTGTCAATCCAACAGATTCTCCTGTCAATCCAGCATATGCAAACCTGGCTAGGTTTAGGCAAACAGAGCGAGGGAGTCTGAAACAAACAGGGAGTGAGGGGGAGTGAGAGAAATAAACTGACAGTTGCACACACACACACACACACACACACACACACACACACACACACACACACACACACACACACACACCATCATCATCATCATCATCATCATCATCATCATCATCATCACCATCATCATCATCACCATCATCATCATCACCATCATCACCATCATCATCATCACCATCATCACCATCATCACCATCATCATCATCATCATCACCATCATCATGTGCAATGGCCACTGGATGTGTCACCACAGAACTTCCACGAGAGCGTTCCCATGGGTGTACCAGCCCATATTTCATGACTGCAGAGCCCACCAGCAAAAAAAGAAAGAAAAAAGCCACCATCAAGCAACTACCATGTGCATCCCGTGGCCTCCCTTGTTGGTGTTCCGCTGCCAGGTGATGACAGTACAAGTCCAGACACAGCCAAGCTTTCGCCATGAAGTCTTATGTGCTCCCTGAAGAGAATCCCAGGTCACAGTCTTTCCCGTTGTCAACATGACTTTCCCAGCGGTCAGTGAGTCTTTCCTCAACATCACAGGGCCTTTCCCTTGTTGGCCACAAGGTAGATAAAAAATAAGATCTATGCCGAAGTTTGCGGATAGGACCCAAGAAGAATTCCATACGCCAACTGCTGGGTTTACGGGTTAATACATATGTAATTTTAGAACATAGCAGTACTGTGTGACCATCACAAGGTATACAGAGGGGTCCAGAATGATATAAAAAAAATGAGAGCTAAAAAAAAAAAAAACCCATCTATCTATCATATCAACAGAACCAGACCATGGACTCCAAGTGCAACCCAAAGTGTAGCAAACATGAAAATAGTGTGAGTGACAGATAGAACCCACCCTCACACCACCACCACACCACTTAAACCGCCGGTGGCAGAATGGACCCAGGCAATTCTGCCTGTTACCTGTGGATTG
>CM031628.1:7993044-8003044 GCA_018398815.1 Conus ventricosus | reverse complement strand
CAGGTTTTTGTTGTTTTTCTTTATCTGAACGCCCCCCCCCCCCCCCCCCCCCCCCCCCCCCTCTCCTCCAATCAACAGTGGTTTGAAAGACTGTTTTATCAAGGCTGCTGGATCTTGTTGCATATGGCCATACTGACGTAGTTGTCTTTTCTTGACTTCTGACAGGAGACCTTCCTATGTGCTGCCTGATGGTTTGGAGCTCCTATTGACTGTTGAAATGACCATTGTGTGAAATGACCATTGTGTGAAATGACCATTGTGTGAAGTGACCATTGTGTGAAATGACCATTGTGTGCGATGACCATTGTGTGAAATGCCCATTGTGTGAAATGACCATTGTGTGAAATGACCATTGTGTGAAATGACCATTGTGTGCGATGACCATTGCGTGTGATGTGCTCCCTGATGGTTTGACGCTCTTATTGACTTGTGAAATGACCATTGTGTGCGATGACCATTGTGTGAAATGACCATTGTGTGAAATGACCATTGTGTGAGATGACCATTGTGTGAGATGACCATTGAGTGAAATGACCATTGTGTGCGATGACCATTGTGTGAGATGACCATTGTGTGAAATGACCATTGTGTGCGATGACCATTGTGTGCGATGACCATTGAGTGAAATGACCATTGTGTGCGATGTGCTCCCTGATGGTTTGACGCTCCTATTGACCGGTGAAATGACCATTGTGTGAAATGACATTGTGTGAAATGACCATTGTGTGAGATGACCATTGTGTGAGATGACCATTGTGTGAAATGACCACTGTGTGAAATGACCATTGTGTCCGATGTGCAGGACCTTGTGGTGGCATCTCATTTCCATGGCCTGGATTCTTCTTTTCAGATCTACTGTCAGGGTCCATATCTGACATCTGCACGGGAAGATGGAGTGTAGCAGTGCACACAGGAGCCTGGTCTTTTCAGATCTACTGTCAGGGTCCATATCTGACATCTGAACGGGAAGATGGAGTGTAGCAGTGAACACAGGAGCCTGGTGTTTTCAGATCTACTGTCAGGGTCCATGTCTGACATCTGCACGGGAAGATGGAGTGTAGCAGTGAACACAGGAGCCTGGTGTTTTCAGATCTACTGTCAGGGTCCATGTCTGACATCTGCACGGGAAGAGGGAGTGTACAAGTGCACACAGGAGCCTGGTCTTTTCAGATCTACTGTCAGGGTCCATGTCTGACATCTGCACGGGAAGATGGAGTGTAGCAGTGAACACAGGAGCCTGGTCTTTTCAGATCTACTGTCAGGGTCCATGTCTGACATCTGCACGGGAAGAGGGAGTGTAGCAGTGAACACAGGAGCCTGGTATGGCGTTCAGTGGAGAAGTTCCGGTCCTTACACACATGCATGGACAGTGCTGTGGTTGTCTTTGCTGCCCCTGAGAGGGTTTCTGGTGTGGACCCCTCACTGCTAATGATGGATCCCAGGAAACTGAATGGTTGAAGAGCTTCTGACCACGGCTAGTTCTCTCCGTACTGATGGTGGCGGTGTGGCTGCCCATCAACTTGGTCCTTATATACCATCATTATACAGTTCTCTCCGTACTGATGGTGGCGGTGTGGCTGCCCATCAACTTGGTCCTTATATACCATCATTAAACACAAAAGGTTTTTTGTTCTCTCTCCATTCCCATTCTCAATGTGACCTCAGTTTCAATGTTCTCTTCACACTCTGCGCTGATAAAACCAATGGTCTCAGACAGGTGTTTAGGATAGTCATTAGACGGATGTGGTGGTGCCCTCTTGAGGACACTCATTCATGTAGCTCTGCGATTAAGAAATTGTTGTTGTCAGTAGGTGTTGTCCAATTCGTCGGTAAGGAGCTCAGTAGGTGTTGTCCAGAAAATACTGAACACAACTGAAACGATTCGGCAGCAGTGCAGTGTCTCCTCTGGTGTGTTGCCTGAAAGTGACATCACATTGATCACTCTCTGTGGTCTGCTGAGGCTGAGGCCTGTGACTGTACACACTGGATGTAGCTGTGTATGAATGGTTGAAATGGACATAATGGCAGAGTGATAACAGGCAGGGATGAAGAGACTAAAAACGTCGTTTTCATCATGACATGTCTGACAGTGACGGCACACGGGATGAACTGGGCTCTGACGGGTGTAACATAGATAAGGAACGGCAGGAAATACACGGAGTTCACTTCTCACTGTCCGGAGGTCTGAGCTCCGGTCCGTCTGTGGCCCCGTCAATCGATGGCGCTACTGTGAGGGATCCCCTCACTAAACTGTCTTCTTCATAAAAGAGCGGCTGATGTGAGAGAGCTGAGCGCTGAGCTGTGTCAACACGGGCCGAAAAAGGCGGGAACAAATACTGACAGCTCCTTTTCATCCGCTGGATGGGGCTGACGCCTGTTGCCTCATCGATCGCTTGACGTGTCCATCTCCCTCCCCCCTCCCCTCCCCGTTCATCTCCCCCCACCCCCAGCCTCCCACCCCACGCCTTCCACCGTCCCCCCATCCCCCTTCCCCCCTCCTTCCCTCTGCCTTCTTGATGTTGTCTCCTATGTGTCAGCATTTCTGGTCTGGAGATGGCGCTGTGTTTCAAGGAACCCTCTCTGACGTCAACTTGGATGCTGCAAGATGCCATGTTTTATTGCTTAGAGAGAGAGAGAGAGAGAGAGAGAGAGAGAGAGAGAGAGAGAGACAGACAGACAGACAGACAGACAGACAGACAGACAATGGCATTTGAGGCATGTTCTTCCCCTTACTGCCATTGCAGCACGATCCCCAGAGCTGTTTCAGGATCCCCCCACCCCACCCACCCCACCCCACCCCACCCCACCCCACCCTCCCACTCTCCAACAACAACAGCTGGTCTGGACCTGTGATAAACTTGTATAGTTTTCTTACACCGTTGTGGAACCACCATTCAGTGTCTGTTCTGGAGCACGACGATTTAAACATCTTCTTGACAAGATATTTGGATGCTGCAAGATGCCATGTTTGATTGCTTAAAGAGAGAGACAGACAGACAGATACAGACAGACAAATGGACAGATAGACAGAGAGAGAGAGAGAGAGAGAGAGAGAGAGAGAGAGAGAGAGAGAGAGATTGATTGATTGATTGATTGATTGATTGATCTTTAATACCCATGGATGAAGATTTTAGGCCAAAGCCTAGTCTTACAATCTGTCCTTGTCATGCATACATTATTTCAGCACATATCATTCATACAGACAATTGAACATAGCAACATGATAATCTAATTCTACAATGATAAGCAAACTGCTCATAAAAGCACTAATGAGATGGGGATGGTAAAACAAAAGGAAACTTACAAGCAAACAAACAAACAAAAACTACAGAGAGAGAGAGAGGTCAGAGGAGGGTGGGGAAGAGAGAATGGTCGGTAGGGGGAGGAAAAGGGATGGTAGACAGAGTGGAAGTGGGGATGAGCGATTTTAACGGAGTAGGTTTTATGTTGAGACGATTTATCCAAAGTATGGTTCACAGAAGACTTGGCGAATGGACGCTAATCATTGTAATCGAATAATTTAACTACTGAGACATAACATGTTTATGCAAATGTTCCTTGAAAGGTTTTAAAGTATTCATGTTTTGTAGATTCATGTTTTCTAGCTTGGAAAAACTGTGGGAAGACCTGAAAGAAAAACACAGCGCCTTCAGCAAAGCGGAATCTGCGAGGAAGAGGAAGAGCAAAAAGAAGAAGACACAAGAGCGCTTCTTCAGAGACCCCTTCCAGTTTGCCAGAACACTGTTTGAGCAGCCAAAATCTGGGACCCTAAGTGTGGACAAAGGAGTTCTTGAGCAGCATCTGAGGAAAACATACTCTGACTCACAGAGCAAAGCACCACTCGACATTCAAGGTCTGGTGTGGCCAACCAACCCTGAGGAACAGTTCAATGGCAAGCCTCCAACGTTGGCGGAAATCAAGAAGGTGGTCGACAAAGCCAGAGCCAAATCATCACCAGGGCCAAACGGAATACCTTACCAGCTTTACAAGAAATGTCCCAAGGTGCTGGAGTGGCTCCACAGGCTGCTGCGATCGGCTTGGAGAAACCAGAAGATCAGCGGCCAGTGGATGACGGCAGATGGTGTGTACATCCCCAAAGAGCAAAACTCAAGTGACATCAGCCAGTTCAGGCCAATATCACTACTGAACGTCGAAGGGAAAATCTTCTTCTCTGTCATGGCAGCAAGGCTGACCAAGTACCTGATGGAAAACAAGTACTTGGATGTGTCAGTCCAGAAAGGTGGCATCCCAGGCGTGGCTGGCTGTGTAGAACACGCCACAATGATCTGGGACGCAATCCAAAAAGCAAAAACAGAAAAGAGGGACCTGGACGTAGTGTGGCTTGATCTGGCAAACGCATACGGATCTGTGCCCCATGAGATGATACAGTTGGCTCTTGAGATGTACCATGTGCCAAAGAACATCCGCGACATGCTCAAGAAGTACTTCAATGGCTTCTCAATGCGGTTCTCTACCAAGGAGTACACAACTGATTGGATCAACTTGGAAGTGGGCATTGCAATGGGCTGTGCAATTTCCCCGATACTGTTCGTGCTGGCAATGGAACTCATCTTGAAAGCAGCAACAAACAACGCGAGACAAACAGACCTTGGCGATGGATACAAGAGCTCCTCTCAAGGCCTTCATGGATGACACTACAGTGTTTTCCCACCAGAGAAGACGAGACACTCATGTGCTGGAGAGGCTGGACGACATAGTTGCCTCATCCAGAATGAAGTTCAAGCCAAAGAAATCACGGAGTCTCTCACTGAGGAAAGAAAAGGGGCGAAATCTGTGGCCCTTCAGTGTTGCCAACCAGCCATTCCAAACAGTCACAGAAGAACCATCAAGAGCCTTGGAAGATGGTATAAATGATACGCTGAAATACACACAAAGAGCAAAAGAAACCAAGCAGAGGGCGGAAGAAGGCTTGGAGACCATTGACCAGTGGGGGCTCCCTGCAAATACAAGGTCGGGTGTCTGCAGTCATGCTGATACCAAAGCTCCTATGCCTCTGATGATATACGACATCTGCACCAGCACAGTGAGGCAAGGGAACCAAAAATCAACAAGTTCACAAGGAAAGGGGCTTGGTGCCCCACCCTGCTGACTGACATCGCGCTGTACTGTCGCCAAGCAAAGCTCAAACTACCACTGAAATCCATCCTGGAGGAATAAAAAGCAGGGACGATCAGACTTCAAAGCATGCTGGAGGACTCAGGAGACAAGGTGGTAGAAGCATCAAGCCCCAGCTAAAGACAGGCAGAAATGGAAAGTTCAAGGGGCGATGGATTCTGCAAAAGAAAGTCTCAAGATCAGAGAAATAACAGGACCCACACAGACCAACAGACAAGACTGGGGGTGACCAAAACTGAATGGTGGTCAAAGGCCAAAGGAAAAGCCAAAAGAAAACATGATGATTCAGGAGATGAGAAAAGAAGAAGACCAAAAAAGACTCCCAAAAGCAGTCCAGCAGAGCCAGCAAGGCAATGGACAACGTGGGAGAATGCACTCCAAAGAAGTCTAACTTGGAATGACATTTGGCACATGGCCCCTCTTTGGGATCAGCTTCATTCTCAGATCTGCATATGACCTTTCTGCCCTCAAAGCAAACCTGGTGAAGTGGGGGAAAAAAGACGATCCCGCATGCCCCCTCTGCCATGAAAAAACAACAGTGGAGCATGTTCTAAGCTCATGTAAGTAGCCCTGTCTCAAGGAAGGTACACATGGGGGCACACCAAGTGCTCAAAGAAATTGTACAAGTAGTCTGGGCTAGTACCAACACCACAAAAGGGAGAATCAGGACTCCAAAGCACCCGCAACATTCTTCACGGCAGGGGGCAGCAAATCATGGCCAAAAACAACAGTGCCACTCGAAATATGGGAGGCAGAGTCTGCTGGATGGGCAGATGACTGGGAGTGCACTGCAGACCCCCCAGAATGGAGAGTCACCCAGAGATCATCAGCAAGAGTGGATGAGACCAGACATAGTAGTCCACTCTAAGTCAACCAAGCAGCTGACATGATCGAGCTCACAGTGCCATATGAGAACAGAATGGAAAGGGAGCTCAAATCTACAAGACTGAAAAGTTGCTGATCTTTGGGAAACAGCCTGAGGAGAGAAGGCTATCAGGTCAAGTCCTCCACTGCAGAAATTTGGGGCTAGGGGATTTGTAGGGAAAGTCTGCATACAGCCTCATAAACAGCTCTCAGTTGCAGGTAAGGAAAAAACCAGAGCCCTGAAAGCAATGGCAGAAGCGGCAGAGAGGTGTTCAAGCTGGATCTGGTCAAAGGGGAAAAAAGTGAACTTCATAAGGCTTAATTTCCCTACAAATATCAGGGTGTCCCTGTGGCTCGGTGGTTAAAGCGCGAGTCATTAAGTAGAAAATGAGCATGTCCAGAGGGTCATGGGTTCGAATCCCAGCCATGGCTCGTCCCAAGATGGGGGGAAAAAAAAAGAAGGGCAGCAGAGGGACATCCGGAGTCATGAACCGGGTGTGGCCCAACCCCCCTAGAGTGTCAGGAGATAAGGGCCGAAACACTTGCTTGAAGGGGGCTTCTCTTCTGAGGACTCTCTGCTGCCACGCTCTCCACGAGTTTCTTTCTACTAGAGAGAGAGAGAGAGAGAGAGAGAGAGAGAGAGAGAGAGAGAGAGATTCCGACGGATAAACGGTAAGGCAAACAGAGGAACAGACAGAGGTGAATACATACACACAAAGACAAAGAGAGACACAGAGCGAGGGAGAGACAGATGGACAGAGAGAGAGAGAGAGAGAGAGAGAGAGAGAGAGAGAGATTCTGATGGATAAACAGAGAGGCAAACAGAGGACAGACAGACGTGAATACATACACACAAAGACGAACAGACGGGCAGAGAGACAGAGAGAATCAGAGAGACAGACTAAGAGACAGAAATATATAATATATATATATATATATAGAGAGAGAGAGAGAGAGAGAGAGAGAGAGAGAAGGGGAGAGAGACGAAGAGTCAGAGAGAGATAGAGAGAAAGAGACAGACAAACAGACAGACTAAGAGGGAGAGACAGAGACAGACAGAGAGAGACGCATACAGAGACAGAGAGAGAGAGACAGAGACAGAGGCTGAGAGACAGAGACAGAGAGGCAGGCGCAGTGGCAGGACACAGATGTGCAGACCAATATAAACCCAACATGCAGGCAACTCAACGAAAGGTGTGGCCACTTCACCCATTGAAATGGAATGACCAGCCACCCCAGTCACCTGAGAACTCTCTGTAACGTTTAACAACACACAATACAAAACACCCTTCATATGAGGTTGAATTACAATACAGGGCCATGTGTGTGTGTGTGTGTGTGTGTGTGTGTTTGTGTGTGTGTGTGTTTCCAGGGCATGTATACCTTCCCCTGCACCTCCAGTCCATACCAAGGGCATTTGAGGCATGTTCTTCCCCTTACTGCCATTGCAGCACGATCCCCAGAGCTGTTTCAGGATCCCCCCACCCCACCCCACCCCACCCCCAACCCCCACCCCCACCCTCCCACTCCTAACAACAACAACTGTCTGGACCTGTGATAAACTGGTATAGTTTTCTTACACCGTTGTGGAACCACTGTTCAGTGTCCGTTCTGGAGCACGACGATTTAAACATCTTCTTGACAAGATATTTACCAAGATGAAGGAACAGACAAAGACCTGATTCCTGCTACCAACACAGACAGCTCAGACCGAGTTCTGCTCTTTTCTCTCAGTTTGGAGGCTGAAGCTTTCCTCAGAGTAGGAAATGTGCGAGATAGACAGAGTGGGAGAAGAAAGGATCACAGTGAAGACTCATACAAAACTCATCATGTCATTGACAGGGCCACACTCCAGTAGATCTGCAGCTCCTATGTATATGGAAATGACAATTACAGAAATGGTTATTTCTCCAAATTAGACACAACAACAGATACATGAACAGTCCATTCTGCTATCCATTTGGACAGGTCATTACGTATACAGGGTGCATACATAACAGCAGATACATAGACAGTCCGTTCTGCTATCCAATTGGTCAGTTCGTTACGTATACAGGGTGCTTTTTTTCTCAGTTGCTTATCTCCTATTTAAAAGAGCAAGAAAACATTGCGGAGCACGAGTCATCCTGTTAGATTTGCAATTGTGTACATCGAACTTTGCTGTTAACAGAACCACATCAGATATATTGTCAGTCGATGTCTCATGTTGGAATCCAAACAGAACAAGATCTTCGATACTGGGAACGTGCACGTGACAAACTTGTTTTAAAAGATATTGTAACTTCACACACACACACACACACACACACACACACACACACACACACACACACACACAAACACACACACACACACACACACACACACACACACACACACACACACACACACACACACAAATACAGATGAGAAGACCATTCCAGAGTGAATGTTCAACACTCTCAATATCTTGATTACATTTTAGGCAAAAGGCATCATAAACAAACAACCAAACACTTTGTTTGCGTGAAGGATGCCGTAGCAAAAGCACACCCTGAGACCATCTGCTCCGAAGATCAGGTGTGTTGTGTGTTTTGGGGGCAAATGGGCAGTGCAGGAATAATGCCATCCAGGTTGCACTGAAGATGGAACAATCCCAAGAACTTATTTTCTTCACGAAATGTCTGACAGTAATGGCAGACGGGATGATCCGGGCTGTGTTGAGTCTGGCATAGATAAGACAAGGCAGCCGTAAAGTGAGTTTCGTTGAGCTGTCTGGACAGTGGAGCTCCAGTCTATTGCCCTGTCAATCCACGGTGCACTTCTGAAAAACACGCTCACTAAACGGTCTTTTTCATAAAATAACAGAAAAAAGAGGGGGAAAGACGAGGCATAGAGCTCAGAGATGTATCAACCGTGAATAAAAGAAGGAGAAAAAAGGCGGGAACAAATACTGCTGGCTCCTTTTATCTGGTGGATAGGAATGGAGTCTGTTGTATCATTGATCCTCAGACATCTTTATGTTTTGCTTCCCCCCCCCCCCCCACTCCTTCCTCACTCCTCATTCCTAACTGTTACAACCTCTGGTGTAGAGGTGGCACTGTTTTCGTGTAGCCCTTTCTGATGGGAACTTAGGTGATGCTCGAAGCCATGTTGTTTTCTAAAAACAGACAGGGAAAGGAATGGAGAGATAGAGAAAGAGAGAGGGAGGGAATTGGGATATGAACAAAAACAGAGAGAGAGAGAGAGAGGGGGGGGGGAGTGAGAGACAGAGACAGAGACAAAGAGAGATGTGTTATATATATATATATATATATATATATATATATATATATATTATATATATATATATATATATATAATATCTGTAAGTGCGTACGTGCCGGTCGTGCATGTGTGTGTGTGCGTGCGTGCGCGCACGCGCGCGCGTGTTGTAGTGTGTGTGTGTGTGTGTGTGTGTTGTGTGTGTGTGTGTGTGTGTGTGTGTGTGTGTGTGTGTGTGCGTGCGTGCATGTGTGGTGTGTGTGTGTGTGTGTGTGTGTGTGGTGTGTGTGTGTGTGTGTGTGTGTGTGTGTGTGTGTGTGTGTTGTGTCGTGAGACAGACAAATCAAAGTTGGTTTATTATTTAAATTCAGATGGTTTATGTATAAGGCCAAAGCCCCTTAGAAGGGCAAATACAAATATGCGAGAATCACATGCGGTATTAAACATTATACTAATGCTTCACCAATTTAACGCCCTGCACAAATAAAAAAAAACCCATTGTTTTACAGTATCTTTATGTTTTCATGATGCTGTCAAAGCACGGTGTAACAAACATTTGCATTCAGAACAGAGGAGTGATTTTCTTGTTTCTGATGGCTGTGAAAATCATGGACAACAAGCAAGTACACAATATGGACTTCGCCGTGTCTTGGAGTGCTGACATACTGGACAAGTCATTTCACTGTCTACAGCGTCGGTGATGAACAAGGATAGCAGAATGCCAAAAATCAGAAACTTTATCACGACACGCTCTACA
>CM031628.1:7983044-7988044 GCA_018398815.1 Conus ventricosus | reverse complement strand
GTTAAGGTGTTTCCCAGCGCCAGGTCTGTAAGCTGTGTTTTGTGGAGACTTTCACTGCAGTCAGATCTCCGTTGTGTAATGGAGACTGAATACCAAATGCGCTTTTCAATGTACTTGTCCAAGTTGTGACCGGGAAACAAAATGAAAAAAACTATATATACTGTTGCTATGCGTCGTTTTTTTATGCTTTTTGCTTGAAAAAAATAAACCGGTTATCTATGGATTTGATTAAATGAAATTGATCCATCACACACACACACACACACACACACACACACACACACACACACACACACACACACAGAGAGAGAGAGAGAGAGAGACAGAGAGAGGGAGACACAGAGAGAGACAGAGAGAGAGACAGAGAGAGAGAGAGAGAGAGAGAGAGAGAGAGAGAGAGAGAGAAATAAAGACAGAGAGTGAGAGAGACCGACAGACAGACAGACAAAGAGAGACAGAAGGACAAAGAGTAAGATTGAGAAAGAGAACAGACAGACAGACAGAGACAAAGACAGAGACAAAGACAGAGACAAAGAGAGACAGAGACAAAGACAGAGACAAAGAGAGACGACAGACAGACAGAGACAGAGGAAGAGAGAGAAAGAGAGGGTGATAAACGGCAAGGAATCTAAATAATCACTGGAAACCTGCAACTGCTATTAATATGTGCAATTTTTTTAATACTATATTGCCTGGAAAGAAAATAATTCTCGATCATGTCCATAATTGTGTGTCAAACTAACCTGCTTCGACTTCAACCATAATCTCCTCTTAAACCATATCTTTATTATTTGTTTGTTTTTTATATATTGAATTAGGAAAAGATTGCATAACTTCGCTGCCAAAAGAACAAACACAAATAAACGACAATACAAAAGCACTGCGATTCGACCGCGAGACCTTCTACACGCAGCATGAAAAATTCGAAAATGAATTATTATAAAGTAAAGAAACTCAAACAAAGAAACATACACACGCACACACACATACACACACACACACAAACATACACACACACACACACACACACACACACACACACACACACACACACACACACACGCCCCACACGCACACGCACACGCACGAATACACACACTAGTGCACCCACTAAATTGTGTACGGGACAGAAAGTGTAGAAGAAGAGATTGCTGCACAATTAGCCAGTGCCGCTGACAACGCTGTGCCAGACAACACACCACCACTCATGCCGGGCCTGGTTACACAAGAGAGTTTCGAAGCCTTCACACAACGGGCAAATAGCACACTTCGAAACCTGGAGGGTGCTGTGAACACACTGGCCGAACAACTGTTTCAGTGTGAGAGGGCCAGGCGTGAGGAAATTGGCCAGCTTATTATATGGCGGCCTGGCGTCAGCAGGGAAGGAAACATCACCGAGACCGTCCCTTCCCACATCTGGCAACGATGACCAGCGCCACCTCACCCCGTAAATACCACCCCCTCCCCTGCCTCTACAAACCCTTCTCCCGCCCCCAAAACCGCCACTAGGCCTAAACGAGGAACCATCACCTCCCACCGCTAATCCCACACTTCCGGAAGAGACCCAGAGCGTCAGGGCGACCACAAAAACCGGACATGACCCCGCTGGCAACGCTACGGTAGAGGCGGTGTGGAAAGAAAAAGACTTGCCTTTACAAGAAGAGCAACACATCTCACTTTCAGCAGTATCGTCGCCATCCTCATCGTCTTCATCTTCTTCATCATCCACAGACAGTGGTAGCGATGGCGACACAGAAGAGAGCGACCGTGAGGAGGGCGCTCTTCCCAAAGTGCTACTACTGCATGATTCTGTGTTAAACAGAATTGACGGGAAACGCCTGGGCCAATCCTATGGCCTCGCAGTGACCACTGGGAGGACGCCTACCATTGGTGACTGTCACAAACACAGCTTGCACAACATGACAGCGGTGGCCATACATACTGGTGTCAACGACCTTAAGAGTGCCACTCCTCAGACTGCCAGTGAAAATTTGGAGTCCCGGGTGAGAAACATACTCCGAACAATGATCAGATAAGTGGTCATCAGCAAAGTAGCTCCACTGAACGACGAAGAGCTGCAGACAAAGGCTGACCTTTTCAACGCCTTGAACTCATCTACGTTTACTGGTGAGAAGCGAGTCAGCTTCGTTTCCCACAACAATCTCAAATTTATGGGAATAGCGGCTGATGAAGGACGCAAATCCACCCCACTGATAAGGGCACCAGCATCCTGGCAGGCAACCTGGGCAGACAACTCGCAGGCCTGCTCTGGGAAAAACCCAAACAGCGAAGCAGACGACCCATCCGTGACCAGAGAGAGAGAGAAGCCGACCGCAGACCCCCGCCACCACCAGGGCTTCTACCGACAGCACAAAGGTGCTGCCACATACCACGGTGACACGACACGCCAACATTTCGGGCGTCTCAACCAGCCCGATCAACAACCTGGTCATGACGATTACCGTAGGCTCGGTCGTCGCATGGAAGACCGTCGGGATGGACGCAGATATGGCCGACGGGAAGCCTACAGCCATGCTGCCCGAGGCGACAACCGAAACTACCGCCGAGCTGACCGCCGTCACATCACCGAACATTACCACGGGTACGACCGCCGAGACGAACGCCGAGATGACCGCCAACCCTACTACCGACACAACCGACGAGAAACCTACCAAAATGATCGCCGAGACGACCGCCGGAATCACCACGGCAATGACAGACGAGACAACATGCGCCCTCGGCAGTATCACAGTCGGCCTTTCCCTCCCTATAACTCAAACCCGTGACCACAGCGGCTTCTATTAGCTCTTAGTCCGCGAGTGTGTATAAGCTATTTTCCCATAGATGTATTGCACATTATTTCGTTACGCAAAATATCACAACTAACTTTTCCGTTACGTGTGCTATCATGGAATATTAGAGGTTACAAGGGGACCGATGACGGCTTAAAGATTACAAACTCCTTGATAAAAGTTTCGTAGCAATCCTGTCTAAATATGACATTGTGTTTTTACAAGAAACCCATCTTGATATAGAAAAAGCAAATGAATTATCTTTACCTGGTTTTGCAGCAGGGGTTCATTATTATTGCCCCAAAAAGGGGAAAGCCCCAAGGGCTTCAGGGGGTATCTCTGTCTACATAAAAGAGCAGTACAGAAAGTATATGAAATTCCTACCAAAAAATAACAGCGAATGTTGCATGGTTCCCATATTAAAACAGCATGTAAAGTGAAAACCGCAGAAAAGAGAGATGTATATTTAGGTTTTGTATATATTCCCCCGGGAACATTCTTCCTTTGGCAAGGACTACACTAGCCCGCATATGGGACTCATTAGAAAGGCATTGAAGAACTAACAACAAAAGGCAATATCCTCCTGTGTGGTGACTTTAATGCAAGGACAGGCAATCAAGCCGACTTCATTAGCCTGGACAATGAAAAGAATTATTATGATTTACCTGCTGACTACCATTTGATAACGTCATAAAAAGACAGTCGATGGACCTCTTAACTAATAAGAACGACGTCGTTTATGTAACATGTGTATTGAAAATCAAATGTGTGTTTTGAATGGAAGAGTGCTTGGAGATCTTGCAGGATTGTATACTTGTCATAATCCACAGGGAAGCAGCGTAGTAGATTATTCCTTTGCTCACAATATTTGCTTAGACATGTGTTAAACATGAAAGTAACTGACTTGACACGACATTCTGACCACTGCCCACTAGAGTTATTGATCCAACTGCCCATAGAAAATGAATATACATTACACAAAAGACAAGCCTCTCTCACAACCCACGACGAACAACAGTTACGTAAAGACCTACTTCATAGGAATTTTACAAAAAACACAGAAGAAGACTATCTAGTATTTCAGTGGAATGAAAAGTCTGCCGAAAAAGTAGTAGCAACCTCCAAAATGCCCACCATACGCACCATGATCCAAAAAATCAAGACCGACATTGTGACACAACTTGCAACAAATGAACGTGACATCAACATAAATACGACTATTGAACAGATAACGAATATATTTTCAACCACGGCAAAGATGCGCTTAGACAAAGACGGATAGAAAAAAAAACTAGACAGAGAAAGAAGAAGTGGTTTGACAGAGACTGTCCCTTCCCAAAGAAGAGGAGATAAGATCACTACTGAACGCGGTCAACAAAACCCCCAAAATAAACAACTAAGGCAAAAATACTTTTCACAATGTAAAATATATAAACGACTTTTAAAGAAAACCAAGAAAATATATCGGAACAAACTCCTTAATTCCCTAAACGAAGCCCTAGAAAGTGATCCCAATTCAATATGGAAAACCGTTCGGGAACTGCAAACATACGATCATGAAATTTATGGTCAAGAAAATTGTCTCAGCGCGAACAAATGGTTTGAACATCTTAAAACACAAATAGGTGAGAAACAGAAGATCGCAGATAAACGACAACAACAGTTGATGACATGTTAGTGGCATTTAAGAGGTCAAACAATCGTCCTTCTGGGAATTCAGAGTTAGATTATGAAATAAATTTGAAACGGAGGTAAGGAACGCGGTCAGAAAGCTGAAAATAAAAAATCCCCAGGCAAAGATGGCATCAGAAACGAAATGCTTAAAGCAATGTTACCTGAAATCGCTCCTCTTCTGAAAGACACGTTTTAACTTAATCTTAAAATCAGAAAAATACCCGGACCTCTGAAAACAGGAATCACAGTCCCAGTCTATAAGTCAGGCGGCCAGTCCAACCCCAACAATTACAGAGGCATAACTTTGAATAGTTCGCTGGAAAAAGTGTTTTGCAACAATAAAATGAAAGGATAATGAATTATCTTGAGGCAAACCACCTTTTGGCAAAGGAGCAAGCAGGGTTCAGAAAGGGATCACGGACCACTGATCAAAAATTCATATTGTCAAAACTAGTTGATAAGGTACTAAAAGACAGAACTAAAAGGCTTTACTGCTGTTTTGTTGACTTCAGCAAAGCATTTGATCATATATGG
>CM031628.1:7970544-7973044 GCA_018398815.1 Conus ventricosus | reverse complement strand
ACACACACACACACACACACACACACACACACACGCGCGCAGGCATACAAACACAGACAGACTGACAGAGACAGAGACAGAGGCAGACGAGGACAGAAATAGAGACAGAGACAGACGGACAGACAGGTCAGAGACAGAATTAGACAAAGAAAGAGACATGGACAGAGAGAGAGAGAGAGAGAGAGAGAGAGAGAGAGAGAGAGAGAGAGAGAGAGAGAGAGAGAGAGAGAGAGAGAGAGAGGGTGGACAGACTAACAGATTGACAAAGAAAGCGAAAGACAGACAGACTTACAGACAGACAGACAGACGACAGATGTCAGGAGAGAGTCAGAGGAGGAGAGAGAGAATGACAGAGAGAGAGAGAGGGAGGGAGAGAGAGAAAGATAGGACAGAGACAGACAGACAGACACACAGACAAACAGACAGACAGGCGAACAGATGTCAGGAGAAAGTCAGAGGTGGAAGAGAGAGAGGGGGGGGCGAGAGGGAGAAGATAGGGAGAGAGAGGGAGAGAGAGAGGGGGAAGAGAGAGAGAGAGGGGGGGGGAGAGAGAGATTGGGACAGAGAGAGACAGACAGACAGACAGACAGTAACATACAACAGAGCAACTTCCAGACGCCGATCAGATCCCCCTACAACCTACCTCACCCTCAACCCCACACCGCCAACCCCCCCCCCCCCTCACCCCCCTATCAACGGAGATCCCGCCTTTCCCCACCACGCCTCGTCAACAGTCACGCGACGGTTAAATCACTCTGAACCGCCAGGCCTACCCCCCCCCCCCCCCCCCAACCTCCCCTCCTTCCGTCCCTTCCTTCATCCCGACACCCACACCCCTCTTGTCCTCCTAACACTCCCCCCCCCCCACCCCCACCCATCCCACTCCAAAACCGCTTTCCTGCATACTGTCGTTGCTGTCTTTGCCAAAGGTCTGTGAATCTTGCTGAAGACGTGGTTGAACCAGGGGAAAAAAAAAAAAACCCGACTTACACGTCTGACACACAAAACAGATTCTGTGTTCTTTCGTTTATGTGTCGTCAAAATCTCTCTCTCTCTCTCTCTCTCTTCCTCTCTCTCTCTCTCCTCTCTCCTACTCTCCATCTCTCTCTCTCCTCTCTCAATATTTGCTCACGATGAAAGAAGATGAAAAAGTTATTGGTCCTGTTATCCCCTCCCCCCCCCCCCTTGTTCACAAGACTTTCTTGGTCATGACAATAAAATTTCAAAGTCGCCCCCCCCCCCCCCCCCAGCCCCCCTTGGCTCGGGTCTTTGTTGGGTCATTGCTGTGGTGGCGGTTTTTGGCCTGCCTTTGTTTTTCCCCCACTGTTGGATTGTTCGTCTTGTGTTTGTCTGGCTTTGTTCGGGTTTGGGGGCTGTGCAGTCTGAATAAAGTTACTCTGTGTCAGGTTTTCTTATGGGAGAAAGTTTCCCTCCCATTGAGGAGCCCTTTTTTAGCACTATGTTAGTTAGGCAGAATCATCTACCACGCAGATATGAATGCGTATCTCCCCTATTTTTTCAATCTAAGACATAAGAGCAAGCTTTGTTTATAATTCAATATTTCTTGCAGTCATTGCAACACCAAGCTGCTCTGTAAGTTGCTGGAACGGTGCGGTACTTATCCTTGGAATTTATTAGTTTGTTGTATTTTAGTCCCTTGTGGATTCATTCCAAGAACTAGCCCTCAGCACTTGTGTCTTAGAGGATATCGTTTTAGATTTTCTATTTTTCACAAGAAAATGTAGTTTGTTTTGCTCTTTATGATTTTCTTTTGCTTCTTAGATGGTACCTTTGGTTGGTTTTTTGAAAACTCAACAAACATACTACGGTATTGCACACCAACCTTTTCTGGGATTGCATTCTTCTTAAAACTGAAAAGGCAGAGGAGTCAAATTACCACTTTCCGCGGTCACTGAGGAGAAACCACCAAGTTTCGAAATATCGGTATATGACCAGGAGTTATATGTCAGTGAGTTTCCCTCCCTATTGGAGGATGTCTCCCTCTTGGAGAATATAAGCTTGCTGAAGGCTCATTTTGAGAAGCATTTATTTTATTTTTCCCCATTCACCCACTCATGCCATACTGTTAGTTAGGCAGAATCATCTACCACTGCAGATATGAATGCGTATCTCCCCCTATTTTTTCAATCTAAGACATAAGAGCAAGCTTTGTTTATAATTCAATATTTCTTGCAGTCATTGCAACACCAAGCTGCTCTGTAAGTTGCTGGAACGGTGCGGTACTTATCCTTGGAATTTATTAGTTTGTTGTATATATATATATAATATATATATATATATATATATATATAATGATTAAAAGCAAATCTTAAAACCGGGATGACAGGCTTGTTTCGAGGTCCTTCCTCTCTTCAGATCCCGTGCCAATCCCCTGCTACTGGCCTCAATCGTATATATGTGTTTTTGGGTTGTGAACTGTGGTCCAGTTGGGTTGTGTTGCACGTGTTGTGCAAGGGGGGCCCTGTCAAGGTTGTAAGGC
>CM031628.1:7935544-7940544 GCA_018398815.1 Conus ventricosus | reverse complement strand
TTGTATAGAAAGTAGTTCTTTTATGGCAGTAAAACTGGAAAAGCAAGAGAAAACAAATGGAGGGGGGGGGGGGGGGGGGGGGGGGGCAAAATTGCTGAACGAGGCAAACAGACGGGAAGGATGAAGGGGAGGGGTGGGGGAGGAAACGAGTCTAGTAAGCAGTTGAAGGGAGAGAGTGAGAGAGGTAGGGAGAGGACCAGGGGAGGGGCGGATAGAGGGAGAAAGGTGAAATGGTTTATACTCCACAATATTTCTGGATAAAAGGAGAAAGGCGAAATGGGTTAATACTCTACAATATTTCTGGATAGAGGGAGAAAGGCGAAATGGGTTTATACTCCACAATATTTCTGGATAAAAGGAGAAAGGCGAAATGGGTTAATACTCTACAATATTTCTGGATAGAGGGAGATAGGCGAAATGGGTTTATACTACACAATATTTCTGGATAGAGGGAGAAAGGTGAAATGGTTTATACTCTACAATATTTCTGGATAGAGGGAGAAAGGGGAAATGGGTTTATACTCCACAATATTTCTGGATAGAGGGAGAAAGGTGAAGTGGGTTTATACTCTACAATATTTCTGGATAGAGGGAGAAAGGGGAAATGGTTTATACTCCACAATATTTCTGGATAGAGGGAGAAAGGGGAAATGGGTTTATAGTCTACAATATTTCTGTTCTTATCTATTTATTTATTGACGCTTACACTGACCTTTCTTCTTCTGGCTTTCGTTTTTTGGTCTGTAACCCTCCCACTCTTTCTTTCTTTCTTTCTTTTTTCTTTTCTTTTTTTCCCTTTGGTTTTGATTTTCTTCAACAGGCTGTAAGCCCCCTCTTCTGCTCCCCCCCCCCCACCCCCTCTTATTCTGTGTCTACGCTGTGACATGATTCCAGCCCCTGATCTGCTGACCACACGGACAGTGCCGGCCCCCGTGTCCTGAGGGACAGGGTCAGTGAGGGCTGTCCACTGGTCAACCAGCACAGTGAGGGACAGGGTCAGTGAGGGCTGTCCACTGGTCAACCAGCACAGTGAGGGACAGGGTCAGTGAGGGCTGGCCACTGGTCAACCAGCACAGTGCTTGGCGGAGCCCGTGTCCTGAGGGACAGGGTCAGTGAGGGCTGGCCACTGGTCAACCAGCACAGTGCTTGGCGGAGCCCATCTCCTCTCAGTCATCGTACCTCTACTCCTCAGGCCTGATTTTTCTTTTCTTTAAAAAAAAAAAATCTAAGAAGTAATGATCTTTTCCGCATCACTCAGATTATGTACTTTTTCACCATAGAGGGCGTGTTTGTGCAGGGAGGGATGGTAGGTAAGGAGGGGGTGTATTTGGTTATGACGATGCACTAGAAACTTTTACCAACACAGTCCTAAGCCCCGGTTGGACATTACGATCGGTCTGACTGTTGGGTTGAATTCGTTATTTTACACCGACATACAAATGTGTACGTATATGTGTGTGTATATATATATATATTACATATGTATACACACATGTATAATTATACATACATATATATGTATAAATATATATACATACATATATATATATATATATATATATATATATATATATATATATAATATATATAATATATATATATATATATATATATATATATATATGTACACACACACACTCACACGCTTACACGCTTACAGATGACTATTCACATGCGAACTCATATGCACACACACGCGCACGCGCGTCTGCTCATGTCTGCTCATGTACGTTTATGTTCCGATAAAATGGGTAAGGCAAAACGAACTAGAAGTTTCTGAGCAGTAATGAATTCTAAAAATTCGTTCATAGGCTAAAGAAAATCTGCTGCAAAGCAACCGCTAACCCAAAGCAAGAAGCATCCGTAATGATTGAATAACAATGATATTTCGTCCTCGTTTGGGCGTCGATGGAGATGTGTGTGTGTGTGTGTGTGTGTGTGTGTGTGTGTGTGTGTGTGTGTGTGTGTGTGTGTGTGTGTGTGTGTGTGTGTGTGTGTGTGTGTGTGTGTGTGTGTGGAGAGAGAGAGAGAGAGGGAGGGGGGTGGAGAGAGAGCGGGGTAAGTTGTTAGGGTTAATGGCCTTCATTGTTGCATAATTGCAGGCGCGTAGGAGGTTCAATAAGCAGAATATGTTTTTACCCGCATTGCGCCATTGTTTTGTTGTTGCTGTTTATCATCTGTATCAAAACATAATAGCATAATACGGGAGTTTACTTGTTTAACTTTCTTCCCTATCTGATGAAAACAAACATCCCTCCCTCCCCCCCCCCCCCCAAAAAAAAAAAAAAAAAAAAAAGAAAAAGCCACACGTTGAGATCATCCTTGAATACAAAGTCGGTTGATTATCTTTTGTACAGCAGGGATTTGAAGCTGTGTGGTAATGCACAAAATGAACTGTATGATAAAAAAATTGGTTATCTGATACTACTTCTGGTCTTCTTGTGATAAATCTTATGCTGATAGTTGACAATGTTCTGTTGCTTTTGAACATCGGTGGGTTTTGTTTTCCCTATGACCGGTTAGTGTGATGTCACAACATTGGGGAAATCAGAGTCAGCTACTTCAGTCATTTCAGTCCCTTGGGGAAAAAGCCAGTGTTGCGCACACAGAATTCACGAAAAGTGTGTGGCATGTTAATTCATTTCAATACTGCATCTATAATGCCTTGGTTTCACGAAAAGTGTGTGACATGTTAATTCATTTCAATACTGCATCTATAATGCCTTGCTTTCACGAAAAGTGTGTGACATGTTAATTCATTTCAATACTGCATCTATAATGCCTTGCTTTCACGAAAAGTGTGTGGCATGTTAATTCATTTCAATACTGCATCTATAATGCCTTGCTTTCACGAAAAGTGTGTGGCATGTTAATTCATTTCAATACTGCATCTATAATGCCTTGCTTTCACGAAAAGTGTGTGGCATGTTAATTCATTTCAATACTGCATCTATAATGCCTTGCTTTCACGAAAAGTGTGTGGCATGTTAATTCATTTCAATACTGCATCTATAATGCCTTGCTTTCACGAAAAGTGTGTGGCATGTTAATTCATTTCAATACTGCATCTATAATGCCTTGCTTACACGAAAAGTGTGTGACATGTTAATTCATTTCAATACTGCATCTATAATGCCGTGCTTTCACGAAAAGTGTGTGGCATATTAATTCATTTCAATACTGCATCTATAATGCCTTGCTTTCACGAAAAGTGTGTGGCATGTTAATTCATTTCAATACTGCATCTACAATGCCGTGCTTTCGTCATGCAGTTCACTCCGTCCATCACCACACAGTACAGGGTCGGACTCTTCATCTAGTAATCCTGGGTAGCGGGTTCGAATCTCCGTCGAGCCGTTTCGGTATGGTAGTAATTTTCCTCGACGTTGATATTGCTTCTGACTCCATTCCTCCAAAAGTCCTTCGAATAAGATTGTAAACCGAGATTCAGTAATAATAACGATGATTATGATGATGATGATGATGATGATGATGATGATGATGATGATGATGATGATAAGAATAACAATAATAGTAATTCTAATGAGGTTGACGCTAATAATAATAATAATAATAATAATAGTAATGATAATGATGATGATGATGATGATGATGATGATGATGATGATGATGTGATGGTGGTGATGATAATGATAATAATAATTATTATTATTATTACTATTATTATTATTATAATGATAACGATACTACTACTAGTACTACTACTATTACTTCTACTACTACTACAACTACTACTACTACTACTACCAATAATGATAATGATAATAATAATAATAGTAATAATACTAATGATGATGATGATGATCATAATAATAATAGTAGTAATAATAACGACGACGACAACAACAACAACAACAATAACAACATTAATGATAATCATAATGATGATGACAATGATGTGTGCTCGCCATGATACTTGCTTTTTCGGGGTTCCTTTCTTTTTCAAACTTTTTTTTTCAATTCTGGTAGAGAGGGGGGAGGGGGGAGTTATTAAGTTCGGCAAGCAGTTTTCTTTTCTTTTCTTTTCTTTTCTTTTTACCCTCCTCAAAGTCACGAGAAAAAATGTCAAAAGTGCTGTTCTTTTGAGGCGAAGACATTGTTCTGTCGGAGCTTAAGACTCTGACAGCAAAGACCAAAGGTTGGCTGTTCGGCAGATTCCCCGCTGCTGCTGTCATTGAACGACGAAAGGACACCATCCACAATGCTGTTTGTCCTGGACAAACGCTCACCTAAACGGTCATGTACAGTGTAGCAGTGACATTGGGGTCAGAATAGCTCACTTGGTAGAGCGCCGGACTCGTAATCTCGGTGATCCTGGGGATGCGGGTTCGAATCTCCCCCGGGCCGTTTCGGTACAGGGGGATTTTTCCCTCGGAGTTAACATTGGTTCTGACTCTATTTCCCATACAGTCCTTCGAATGAGACTATAAACCGAGGGTCCGTGTATGAACGCACACATAACATCTTGCAATAGCGTAAAAATCCCACCACCAACTTTCGGAAGAGAAACACATAGCATGAACTTTGCGTGAAAAATGAACAGAATGAAGGAAGTAAGGAAATGGAGTGAACGACATTGAACGATATTGACTGGATGGCACGAGAAACGACTGAATGAAGCGCCGGCAGGCAGCTCTTCAGTCGGCACTACCCAGGTAGGCAGCCCGTTGCGTAACGAGAGTGTGGATTGTCAGTGTCTAGAGAACCTTTGGCAAGGCGCTGAATAAATGCTATGCTATTGTTATTATATCATGGGACCAGGTTCTGACAGCGAAGTCATCAGCGAGAGGGGCTAGTCGGCATGTCCGCTGACGTCACTGTTGTTGCTGCTGGCAACCAGACGGCGCCCCTTCGGCAAGCCGGACGTCCGTCAGTGTTTCTGACTATGCCGGACTTCAACGGTACGGACTCCCGTGTGTTTTGAGGCCTATCATAAATTTGAGCCAGCATTTAATGATCAACCGATAATTGATCAAAGG
>CM031628.1:7915544-7923044 GCA_018398815.1 Conus ventricosus | reverse complement strand
ACATAGAGAGGGTCCACTTCAGGTGTGCATTGACACATAGAGAGGGTCCACTTCAGGTGTGCATTGACACATAGAGAGGGTCCACTTCAGGTGTGCATTGAGACATAGAGAGGGTCCACTTCAGATGTGCATTGACACATAGAGAGGGTCCACTTCAGATGTGCATTCACACATAGAGAGGGTCCACTTCAGGTGTGCATTGACACATAGAGAGGGTCCACTTCAGATGTGCATTCACACATAGAGAGGGTCCACTTCAGATGTGCATTCACACACAGAGAGGGTCCACTTCAGATGTGCATTCACACACAGAGAGGGTCCACTTCAGGTGTGCATTGACACATAGAGAGGGTCCACTTCAGGTGTGCATTGACACATAGAGAGGGTCCACTTCAGATGTGCATTCACACACAGAGAGGGTCCACTTCAGATGTGCATTCACACACAGAGAGGGTCCACTTCAGGTGTGCATTCACACACAGAGAGGGTCCACTTCAGGTGTGCATTCACACATAGAGAGGGTTGTCAGCTGGAAGCATCGTGTGTCTGATCCGTCATGGGACACAAGCTCTGTCCTTCCGTACATACACCACTTCAGGTGTGCATTCACACACACACAGACCTTAAGCATGCATGAGCATGCAGCCATACGTAAACGCGCGCGCGCACGCGCATGCCTACACGTACACGTACACACACACACACACACACACACACACACACACACACACACACACACACACAACACACACACAACAACACACACACACACACACACACACACACACACACACACACACACACACACACACACACACACACACACTCACTCACTCACTCTCTTACTCACACACACTGGCGCAGAGGAAATGTTATCTCTCATCTCTGCCTGTATTTTTGTTTGTTTATCAAACTACTCACAAACATCAAAGGCACACAAATCAGAAAGCTTTTCAGCGAGTTTACCACGAGGACGAGGGTCTTCCATATCGAGACATATGGAAGCCAGCTGGCCATTGGTGTGTGACGTGTGGTGTGTGATGTGTAGTGTGTGACGTGTGGTGTGTGACGTGTGGTGTGTGACGTGGAGTGTGTGACATGTGGTGTGTGTATGTGTGACATGTGGTGTGTGACGTGTGGTGTGTGACGTGTGGTGTGTGACGTGTGGTGTGTGACATGTGGTGTGTGACGTGTGGTGTGTGACATGTGGTGTGAGACATGTGGTGTGTGACGTGTGGTGTGTGACATGTGGTGTGATACGTGTGGTGTGTGACGTGCGGTGTGTGACGTGTGGTGTGTGACGTGCGGTGTGTGACGTGTGGTGTGTGACATGGTGTGTGTGACATGTGGTGTGTGTGTGACATGTGGTGTGTGACATGTGGTGTGTGACATGTGGTGTGTGACATGTGGTGCGTGACATGTGGTGTGTGACATGGTGTGTGTGACATGTGGTGTGTGTGTGACGTGTGATGTGTGACATGTGGTGTGTGACATGTGGTGTGTGTCATATGGCGGTCCTGGGGACATCAGATCTGATCAAGTGTGGTACTTGCCACAAGAAGAGGCGTTCATGTTGTGTGTGACATGTTGTGTGTGACATGTAGTGTGTGACGTGTGATGTGTGACATGTGGTGTGTGACATGTGGTGTGTGACATGTGGTGTGTGTCATGTGGCGGTCCTGGGGACATCAGATCTGATCAAGTGTGGTACTTGCCACAAGAAGCGGCGTTCATGGTGTGTGTGACATGTGGTGTGTGACGTGTGATGTGTGACATGTGGTATGTGACATGTGGTGTGTGACATGTGGTGTGTGTCATGTGGCGGTCCTGGGGACATCAGATCTGATCAAGTGTGGTACTTGCCACAAGAAGCGGCGTTCATGGTGTGCAGGTATGGTGACAGGTGGTTCAGATTCATATGAAACACCTCTCTCTCTCTCTTCTCTCTCTCTCTCTCTCTCTCTCTCTCTCTCCTCTCTCTCTAACTCTCTCCACTCTTTTCTCTCCCTCTCTCTTCTCTCTCGCTCTCTGTCTCAGTCCCTCTTTCCCTGTCTCTGGCTCTCTCTCTCTCTAGCCGACTCCTCATCCTCCTCTCTCTCTCTCTCTCTCTCTCTCTCTCTCTCTCTCTCTCTCTCTCTCTCTCTCTCTCTCTCTTCCTCCCTCTCTCTCCCTCTCTCTCTCTCCGCCCCCCTCTCTCTATCTATCTTTCATTCCCCCTTCTTTCAATCTTTTTCTCTCCCATGCAATTTTGCTTTCATTTCACTGTGTGTACACAGTAACCTTATTCACAGTAATACACATTTATCATGTATGATTTTCATTTCCTTAAGGGATGGAGGTTTTTTTTTCTAAACTTTGTTGTTTTTTCCACCCCCCCCCCCCCCCCCCCCCCCCCCCCCCCCCCCTTCATCCCCCACCCCTCCCCCCTCACTCCACCCCCCCTCACCCCCTTCACCCTTCCTCTCCCCTTCCCTTCCCTTCCCTTTCCCTCTCACTTTTATCACTATTGTGCTATCCTTGAATGTGTCTGTACACTGTGATCACACGTTTCTGATGGGCAAGATGTCAAGATGACATCGCGCTCGCATCTTTGGAGACGCTGTGGTGGACGGATTGGAGGTCAATGTCAAGGAATGAAGGTCAAGGTCAAGAAATGAAGGTCAAGGTCAGGTTCCAGCTGTCCTGGGCTTGTATTGAGACGAGCGGAAAGGTCAACCCTGACGACAGGGTTGAAAAGTCTTCACTCTCTGCTTCAATGGCGCTGTGCTGATATTCACCATGAACATCGTTCCAACTTCCTCCAACGCAATCTATTTTCATTCTCCCTCTCAATCAACCTTGGGTACTTCTAGATTCGTCAATCGACCATGAACATGCTCAGCCAGTTACGAGGTGCAGAATGTCTTGGGGGCAATCCTTTGGGATTTCCAGCATGTCATCGCAGCTGTTTTTCTCTTTTTGATGTGAAACAAATGATAAACAGCATAACGAAAAGTGCACACATGCCAATATGCAAGCATTACTTTTGCTGAGAAAATAACAGACATCTGTGTTAATAAAAAAAAAAGGAAGGACAGAAGCAACTCAACCAATATGTGAGGAGTATCCTCATGTCATAAAAACTATCCTTGGAAACAAACAACCAATATGTGAGGAGTATCCACATGTCATAAACACTATCCTTGGAAACAAACAACCAATATGTGAGGAGTATCCACATGCCATAAACACTATCCTTGGAAACAAACAACCAATATATGAGGACTATCCACATGCCATAAACACTATCCTTGGAAACAAACAACCAATATGTGAGGACTATCCTCATGTCATAAAAACTATCCTTGGAAACAAACAACCAATATGTGAGGACTATCCTTATGTCATAAAAACTATCCTTGGAAACAAACAACCAATATGTGAGGGCTATCCTCATGTCATAAACACTATCCTTGGAAACAAACAACCAATATGTGAGGAGTATCCTCATGTCATAAACACTATCCTTGGAAACAAACAACCAATATGTGAGGACTATCCTCATGTCATAAACACTATCCTTGGAAACAAACAACCAATATGTGAGGACTATCCTCATGTCATAAACACTATCCTTGGAAACAAACAGCCAATATGTGAGGACTATCCTCATGTCATAAACACTATCCTTGGAAACAAACAACCAACAAACATACAAACAAAACGAAAGAGAGAGAAGAAGGAAAGAATAGAACAAAACAAACAAGGAAAATCAGATCAACATTTGCTGTACAGTGTGTGTGTGTGTGTGTGTGTGTGTGTGTGTGTGTGTGTGTGTGTGTGTGTGTGTGTGTGTGTGTGTGTGTGTGTGTGTGTGGTGTGTGTGTGTGTGTGTGTGGTGTGTGTGTGTGTGTGTGTGTGTGTGTGTGTGTGTGTGTGTGTGTGTGTGTGTGGTGTGTGGTGTGTGTGGTGTGTGGTGTGTGTGTGTGTGTGTGTGTGTGTGTGTGTGTGTGTGTGTGTGTGTGTGTGTGTGTGTGGTGTGTGTGTGGTGCGTGCGTGCGTGCGTGCGTGCGTGCGTGCGTGCTGGTGTGTGTGTGTGTGTGTGTGTGTGTGTGTGTGTGTGTGTGCGTGCGTGCGTGTGTGTGTGTGTGTGTGTGTGTGTGTGTGTGTGTGTGTGTGTGTGTGTGTGTGTGTGAGTCATTAGCCTCACATTCCTTAACTATCAACCTTCAGATAAAGTTTAAAAGGAATTTTAAGTAACTCCGCCACTAAACATGGGGAAACAAATTACGAGACAAAACACGACGCGTTTCGACCGCTTAGTCTTCTTCAGGCAAGATAAACAACATTCAAGGCAATACAATGAAAATGAAGAAGGAGCAATCACTTAACTTCTCGAACTCCGCGCCGCAAGATGGGTGCTGAATCAATAAGCGGTTACTCGTTCCTCGTTTTCATTGTCCTCAATGTTGTTTGTCTTGCCTGAAGAAGACCTAAGAGGTCGAAACGCGTCGTGTTTTGTCTTGTAATTTGCCTGTCCATGTTACGTGGCGGAGTTGCTTAAAATTCCTTTTGAATTGTGTTGCTCAATTTCCGCCAGCAGTCACCTCACTTTTAAACTCATTTCAACGATTTGTCTAACAACCAGTTATGACCCAAGCTACTGTCACCTCACTTTTAACACTAATTTCAAAGATTTGTCTGACAACCAGTTATGACCCAAGCTACTGTCACCTCACTTTTAACACTAATTTCAAAGATTTGTCTAACAACCAGTGATGACCCAAGCAGCAGTCACCCCACTTTAAAACTGATTTCAAAGATTTGTCTAACAACCAGTTATGACCCAAGCAGCTTAGTTAGTCCTTCTCTATTTCCGCACACCCCCCCCCCCCCCCCCCCCACTCCCCTGCTCCCCACTTATCTCTTGTTCATACTTTCCTGTTGAACTGAGCGATAGTCAGTCACCTATCACCCATCACCTATCAACCATCACCTATCACCCATCACCAATCACCTATCACCTACACCATCACCATCACCCATCACCCATCACCTATCACCCATGACAATCACCCATCACCTATCACCTATCACCCATCACCCATCACCAATCACCCATCACCTATCACCATCACCGATCAACCATCCCTATCTCCCATCACCAATCACCCATCACCTATCACCCATCACCTATCACCCGTCACCTATCAACCTCACCCATCACTATCATCCATCACCTATCATCCATCACCTATCACCTATAACCCATCACCCTTCACCCATCACCCATCACCTATCATCCATCACCTATCACCCATCACCTATCACCAATCGCCTTCATCCATCACCTTTCCCGGAGTCTTGAAGACCGTTGGGGCGCCACAGAAGACTTCGCAACCAGCTTCCTCCACTCCTCGGTTCTCAGACGCTCTTAGGCAGTTGCTGAGTGTGAGGCCAGTCCATGCACTGATGTTGTCCTCCCATCTCTTTCTCCGTCTTCCTCTCCTTCTGCCTCCTCGCACTGTCCCTTGTAGAATGGTTTTGGCAAGTCCTGTTGATCTTGATACTTGACCATACTATCTCTTTTTTTTTTTCTTTTCGATGTGGACAACAGGTTTTCGTATGGTCCAGTGGCTTGCCTTACTCTGGTCCGGACCTCCAAGTTGGTAACGTGGACTTTGTATGAAATGCCAAGAATCTTTCGGAAGCATCTCATCTCTAATGCCTGAATACTTCTCTCTGGTTCGGCTGTCAGAGTCCACGTCTCACAGGCTAGAGAAATATGGCAATGACCAGGGAGCGCTTCAGTCTGATCTTGGAACTGATCGTGATGTTTCTGTCTGGGTCTTAGTCTGGCTAGCGCTGCTGTCGTTTGCTTTACTCTGGTGAGCACTTCAGGTTTTGATCCCTCATCTGAAACAATTGCGGCGAGGTACTTGAGCTGTCTGTGGCTTCTCTCCCTTGATAGCGATGGTCAGTGTGAACAGACCAAAAGTAGTGGCCATGATCGAACCACTGACTGACCGACCGCGTGCTGTGCAGTTTGTGACTTCATGTGTCCTGGTCATGTCTGGTGCGATGGTTCTTCAATTCATGAATAGGTAGAATAGTTGTGCGCTAGAAATCAATGTACGCAGACCGGGGCATAGGAATGCATGTATAAATCATACAGGCACGAATTTATGCATGTACATGGGTTGCATAGACATGTAAATGGTGCATGGGTACAAAGACGTACGTACTGGGTCAACCACTCGTATGTACACATGTGTGGAGAATCTGCATCATGTACCAATAAAGGAATCCAAACTGTGTATGAAGAGTAACACATCGTTGACAGGGCGGCACTGTAGGATCGCTGTGGTTTTCACACCAATGGATCCAGGAAAGGCCTCTCTGACATGGCTGCGAGCACAGAGACCAGGCTGGCGATCAAACAACTTGATGGCTTTGTTCTTGGTGCTGTCTCTTCGTTATTTCTGAGCAATTGAAACCAAAGGGAGGAGGTGACTCTCTGCGGCGCGGCACAACCACACAGCACCACACACACACACCACACAACAACAACACCTGACACACTCACCGTATCCGTGCAGTTTAAATCCAGCTTGCGGGCATTGCACCACACATCCGCACGCGCGACCACTACACGCACCACGCACACACACACACACACACCATGCGCGGAGAGAGACAGACAGACGCAGCAGGCCACAGACACACACACAAAGACACGGCAGACGTAGACAGTGAGCTGAGAATTCACACATTTAGCAGAAACAGCAATCACTCAACCACCAACACACAACAGACCCCACAAAAAAAGCAAAACAATCGACACACGGATCAGCGAAAAAGTGCGGTGGGGAGAAAAGGGGGGAAGGTGCAGCGTATGGCTAGGAGGCAGGGGAAGGGTCCAAACAATACACCACCCACTCAGAACACTAACCAACATGAACTAACACCTCCGCACACAGACCTCTAACCTTCATTGCCATACCAGACCCACGACCACCGAATAAAACCACTTCATGGGCGCTCTGGATGAGAATGACGCAGCAGAAAGAAGAAGAAGAAGGATGAAGACGACAATCAGTTAGAGACAGAGAATGTACAAGTTTAGCAGAATCAGGAATCGTCTGTCAACCTTCACATACAGGACGTATGAATTAAAAAGCAGAAAATCAATGTCTGGACACAGCGGGACCAGCTGAAAAAAGTGCAGTGGGTGGCCGCCAAACTAACGGGTGGAAGGCTGCAGCGTACTCTGGCTGTGAGGCCACGGGGACAGCAGTGTTCCTCCCAAACATGACAGCCCTTCTCTGATAACGTCCAGCCACATGACACACACTCTCTCCGGCACACAGACCGTTCTAAAGCTTTCTGAGTTGTGTGCTCGTTTACTGACCTCAGCGACCCACGTCTGGGAAATGAAAAACACTTCAATGCTTCATGTGTGTGCTTCTGGATGATGTTAATGACTGTCTAGAGAATTAGAGAGGATATATACGTTGTGTG
>CM031628.1:7903044-7905544 GCA_018398815.1 Conus ventricosus | reverse complement strand
ATTAAGGGGGACCTAAAAAAATAGTGACGTTGTTTGATGATGAGGGACGAGGGATGTAAAGTTTGATGACGATGATGACGATGATAAAACGTTGATAAGGGACGATGTTTTTGGTTTTGATGTGATGATGACGATGAGTATGATGATGTTGGTGATGTATGATGGGGAGGTTTGATGATGTTGATGACGCGAGGGACGACGCGACGACGACGACTTTGTGTTGTGATGATGTGATGATGACGAGGGACGTTGACGATGATGACGGGGAGGGACAAAGACGCCCGATGTTGTTGATGATATGAGGGATGATGATGAGATGATGATGGGGATGATGTTGAATGAAGATGATGTTTGGAGGGAGGTAGAGGGGGGGGGAAGAGGAGGAGGGGGAGGAGGAGGAGGAGGAGGGGAAGGGAGGATACCGCTGTGTGGCTGCTGCTGCGGGCTACTGATGATGATGATGATGATGTGTGATGATGTTAAATGATGATGATGATGATGATATGAATATCATCTTTCATCGTATCTTCGTCGATGCCCAAAACACGCGGGGTCTCTGTTTTCCCAGTCATCGTTGGGGACCCAAACAGGGTTTTTTTAAAGAGGGGGAAAAGAGGAAACCCAAAACAAAAAATCAACGGCGAAAAAAAGTATTTGAAAGGGACTTTTCTAGGTGTTTTGTTTAAAAGGGAAATTTTTCCCCTTCTCTGGCCCTTTCAAAAAAAAAAATAAAGAAAAAAAAAGGAAGAAAAAGAAGCCTTTGAAAAAAAAATGATTGGAATGATAAAAAAAAGGGTTTAAGATTTTTCTTTGCAGAAGAAAATTGGATGTGTGGGCGTGTGCGCAGTTTTTTGTTTTGCGTTGTGTGTGTTTTTGGGCGCGCGCGGCGTGCGGTGCGTGTGTTGGGGTGTGTGTGTGTGTGGGGGGTGTGTGTGTGTGTGTAGGGTGTTTTGTGTGGTGTGTGTGTGTGTGTGTTTGTGTGTGTGGGGTGTGTGTGTGTGTGTGTTGTGTGTCTTTTCGGGTTTGCGTGCGTGTATGTGTTTGTTATGTGGTTTTGTGTGGTGTGTTGTTTTGTGTGTTTGTGTTTTTGGTGCGTGCGTGCGCAAGCTGAGAGAAGCGGAAAGATGTACTGGGAAAGGAAAAAGCCCCAGAGTGGCAAACAAGACAGAAAAAAGGCCCCAGATGCCCACAAAAACAGACAGAAAAAGGGGCCCCAGTTTGCCCCCCAAAAAAAGGACAGAAAAAGGGCCAATGCCCACAGAAAAAGACGAAAAAGGGGCCCCAGATCCCCACGAAACGGGACAGAAAAAGGGCGCTAGCGCCAGTCCCCACGGGAAAAAGACGAAGAAGGCGCCAGATCCCCACAAAAAAGACAAAAGGGAAGGCGCCAAGATCCCCACAGAAAAAAGGGAAGAAGGCCCCCCAAGAATGCCCACGGGAAAAGACAAAAGAAGGCCCCAGATCCCCACAAAAAAAGGGAAACAAAAAGAAGGCCCCAGTGCCCAGAAAAAGACAAAAGGGAAGGCGCCAAGTTCCCCAAAAAAAAAAGAAGAAAAGGCGCCAGACCCACAAAAAGAAGAAGAAGGCGCCAGATGCCCATAGAAAAAGAAAGAAGAAGGCGCCAGATGCCCACAGAGAAAGACAAAAGAAGGCGCCAGATGCCCACAGAAACAGACAGAAGAAGGCACCAGATGCCCACAGAGAAAGACAGAAGAAGGGGGCCAGATGCCCACAGAAAAAGACAGAAGAAGGCGCCAGATGCCCACAGAAAAAGACAGAAGAAGGCGCCAGATGCCCACAGAAACAGACAGAAAAGGCGCCAGATGCCCACAGAGAAAGACAGAAGAAGGCGCCAGATGCCCACAGTGAAAGATAGAAGAAGGCGCCAGATGCCCACAGAAAAAGTTTAGAAGAAGGCGCCAGATGCCCACAGAAACAGACAGAAGGAGGCGCCAGATGCCCACAGAAACAGACAGAAGGAGGCGCCAGATGCCCACAGAAACAGACAAAGAAGGCGCCAGATGAAACACAAAAACAGACAGAAGAAGGCGCCAAAATGCCCACAGAAACAGACAGAAGAAGGCGCCAGATCCCCCACAAAAACAGACAGAAGAAGGCGCCAGATGCCAACAGAAAACACGAATAAAGAAAAAAGACAGAAAGAAATAGACAAAAGGGTGGACAAAGGTAGGCCAGATGTAGGGTTTTAGGGGTGAGAGTGGGGGGCACAAGTGACAGAGAGTGAAAGAGAAAAGGAGATAGAGCGAAGAGGGAGAGAGAGAGAGAGTGAGAGAGTGAGACAGACAGACAGAAAACAGCAGACAGAGAGACAGAGAAAGAGAGAGACGGTATAAGATGATAATACGAATACGAATGGTTTATTGGAGGTAAAAATGGATACCTACAGTAGGGTTGTTTACACCATGACTACAGAAAACAAAATCATAAACAAAGAAAAGGTCACAGGAAAAAAGAAGAAAAACCTGATCACCCACCTATA
>CM031628.1:7885544-7888044 GCA_018398815.1 Conus ventricosus | reverse complement strand
ATTGAAGGAAAGGGGATTGAAGGAAAGGGGATTGAAGGAAAGTATTGAAGGAAACAGTGATTGAAGGGAAGGTGATTGAAGGAAAGGTGATTGAAGAAAAGGTGATGATTAAATCTTTCATGAGAGAAATAAGAATCAATGGACAGAGTTATTTTTCACATCAATCACTTCCCCGTCGCGCATTACGTTTCTAACTCACTAACTATGAACTCTCAAATATGAACCAAGAAAATTACCGTTCGTTCCTGATGAAGAGAGAAGAAGAAGAAGAAGAGAAGAGAAGAAGAAGAAGAAGAAGAAGAAGAAGAAGAAGAAGAAGAAGAAGAGGAAGGAAGAAAGAAGAAGAGGCGGAGGAAAGAAGAAGAAGAGAAGAAGAGGGGAGGAAGAGAAGAAGAAGAAGAAGAAGAGGCGGAAGAGAGAAGAAGAAGAAGAGAAGAAGAGGCGGAGGAAGAGAGAAGAAGAAGAAGAGGCGGAGGAAAGAAGAAGAAGAAGAAGAAGAAGAGGCGGAGGAAGAGAAGAAGAAGAAGAAGAGGCGGAGGAAGAGAAGAAGAAGAAGAAGAGGCGGAGGAAGAGAAGAAGAAGAAGAAGAGAAGAAGAAGAAGAAGAAGAGAAGAAGAAGAAGAAGAAGAAGAAGAAAAGAGAAGAAGGAAGAAGAAGAAGAAGAAGAAGAAGAAGAAGAAGAAGAAGAAGAGGAGAGAGAAGAAGAAGAAGAGGCGGAGGAAGAGAAGAAGAGAGAAGGAAGAAGAGGCGGAGGAAGAGAAGAAGAAGAAGAAGAAGAAGAGGCGGAGGAAGAGAAGAGAAGAAGAGGCGGAGGAAGAGAAGAGAAGAGAAGAAGAGAAAGAAGAAGAGGCGGAGGAAGAGAAGAAGAAGAAGAAGAAAGAAGAGGCGGAGGAAGAGAAGAAGAAGAGAGAAGGGCGGAGGAAAGAGAAAAAGGGAAAAGAAGAAGAAGAAGGGCGGAGGAAGAGAAGAAGAAGAAGAGGCGGGGGAGGAAGAAGAGAAAGAGAAGAAGAAGAAGAGGCGGGGGAAAGAGAAGAAAAAGAAGGGGCGGGGAAGAGAAGAAGAAGAAGAAAGGGCGGAGGAGAGAGAAGAAAAAGAAGAAGAAGAAGAGGCGGGGAAGAGAAAAAGAAAAAGAGGCGGGGGAAGAGAAAAAGGAAGAAGAAGAGGGGAGGAAGAGAAGAAGGAAAAGAGGGGAGGAAGAGAAGAACAGCAGAGCAGGAGGGAAAAGTGTGAGGGGGAGGGAGGGAGAATGAGAAAAAAAGAGGGCAGGACGAAGAGGGGAGGAGGAGGAAGAGGGGGGAGGATGGTGGGAAAACATTTGAAAATTGGCCAGAGTATTTTTACTTGAGGGTAGGCCCCCGGTAGTAACATCTTTTTCCCTGATATACATCCTCCGATAATGGGATGGACGGAGTGGCGGGGAAGAGAGGAAGGGGGGGGGGGGGGGGGGGCATGGGGAGGGGATGTTTTGTGAATATTGTGGTGAGGGGGGGGGGAAACCCAAGGGCACTGACATAGACGGAAGGGGGGAGGAAAGAAAGAGGCAGGGGGGGTAAAGCACTCCCCCCGTGCGTCGGTACATTTTGTAAACTAGGTTTCTAAAAAGACACAACTTCTTTTTAAAAGTTTGGGTTGGGAGGTGGGGGAGAGAAGCGAGAGGGAAAAGAGGAGAGGAGAGAGAGGGAGAGAGAGGAGAGAGGGGGGGGAGAGAGAGGAAAAGAGAGGAGAGAGAGGAAAGACAGAAAGACAGAAGGCAGCAGACAGGCAGGGAAAAAGGGTGTGAGGGGAGAGAGGGAAAAAGCGGAGGAGAGGGGGGTGGGAAAGGAAACGGCAGCAGACGCAGGAGAGGAGAGAGGGGGAGGCAGAGAAAGACTAACAAGAGACAGAGACAGATGAGACAGAGAGACAAAACGAGACAGGAAGAGAGGGGAGAGAGGAGAGAGAGAGAAGGAGGGGGGAGGGGAGGGAAGAGGTGGAGGAGAGAGAGAGGGGGAGAGAGAAAGAGAGGGAAAAACGAGGAAAAAGGAGGAATAAGAGAAAACGAGAGAGAGACAGAGAGACAGGAGGGGAAGGAGGAGAGACAGAGAAGAATAAGAGAAAAAGAGTGATAGCAGACAGACCGCAGAGAGGGAGACAAAAAAGGACAGGAGGGAGGTGGGAGAGAGAGAAAAGGGGAATGTGGAAAAAGAGAAAAAGAGAGATGGTCAGCAGACAGACAGACGAGGGCAGACAGACAGAGGAGAGAGGACAGAGAAAAAGAGACATTGCTGGAGGGGAAAAGGGATTTAGGTTTTAGGTAAAAAAATGTACCAGACCAGAGCTCCACGGGGGGGGGCAAAACGGGATTCCACGAAGTTGGGATAGTGTCAGAAGTCTTTCGGGTCTGCCCACCAAAATTGACATAAACAGTTCAACGGCTTTTTTTGGTATCATCAGATCATTTTGAAATCAACTCTATTGTTGATGACATCGTAAATAAGACGGGGGGGGGTAGTTTGATATG
>CM031628.1:7870544-7880544 GCA_018398815.1 Conus ventricosus | reverse complement strand
TCAACACACGTTATTTTGCTAGGAAAAGAATTAATGAACAACAAAACCCTACGCAATTAATTCATACCCCAATCAGAAAAAAACATCACAATGTGAGACTTTTTTACCATAAACATGTGAATAACTCAAATATTGGTGGAATTGCTGTGTATGTGTACTGCCTATCTGACTGCTTTCCTGTATGTTTTGAGTAACTGTTTTGCTATATGTTTAAACAACAACAAAATTAAAAGGAGCTAAAATTCCCAGATGTGTGCGCCAAGCATGTCAATACGTTCTCACAAAGCACTTAAGCTTGACAATTTTGTTTCTGACTTTGCAAACTGTTTGGACGTCTATCAGTATAAGGACCCTGACAGAGCACGTGCAACTTGGCATTGCATCTTTCTCTCTGTCCTTGACAACCCTGCGCCACGCGGACGTAAAATTGTCACAGCTGAAGGTAAACCTCACTAGTTGAGTGAAGAAATCAATGTAGCTAGTGACATCTGTCACAGCTGAAGGTAAACCACACTAGTTGAGTGAAGAAATCAATGTAGCTAGTGAAATCCTTAATCATTTACTCAAGCGTACAGGTGAAATTGCTCAGTTAAAGAAACAAAGAAATAAAGTAACTACCTTCAGCAGATATGATCAAGAAAAATGTTTCAGTGGACTTATTTCTCCTTACAAATACACAGGTGAAACCTACCGCAGCCTTGATGAACGGTTCAGCGAGCACCTGCGTTTCCATGCGGCTTGATGATGACAACCCTGTGGGCTCCCACCTCAACCAGCAGCACCATTGCGTTGTCCACGCCAAAGTAGCAGCAGTGTGGCAGAACCAGTCGACAGGACTCTACAGGCTCTTTATGGAGTCTTCAGTGATTGCCCGTCTTGCCCGTCTGCGCAGCCTCGTTACAGAGTTCATGAATTCTGCAACGAGGTTGCGCAGTTCATGAAACACGCCAAAAATTGCGTAGCGCACGTATTGCGCAGGTACACGTATATCGCGTAACATATATACAATCTGATACTCATCGTGCCACAACTTACCAGGATTCGGACAGCTAGAGCTGTTTTAAATCACTGGAACGCTTGTACAGACATTCTCTCAAACTTCTCATCTCATCTCGTCTCCATGTCACTGGCTGTAAAGAACTAAATGTCCTCCCATTCAACATTTAATGTCGTTTTGTAAAGCCGCTTCCTGGAACAGGGGGACCACCCCGAACCAGGCGGGTCCCCGGTTGGCGGTTAGGGGGATGCCCCCAGAAATGGGGGGGGGGGGGGGGGAGGGCGTTAGCTTGCAGGCTTGCCTGGTTGAATGAGCAGTCCCGGACCAAATGGTGACGCTCCTAGCAGGGTGGGGCAGGGCAATAACAGGTGGCACTGTTATCTCCACTAAAATTCCCCATACGTCCTCTGAAAGGAGCGCCATGCGATCAAGAACCGCGCTGTAACCTCCTGCCCTGGGGAAGGACATCCGATTGAACAAATCATCTCCAGATATGGGTAAATAGCCGGGTGGACTGGACTCAGTCCAGTCAAGCAGCCAGTCTAGGACAGCGTTCACTCTGATGTCAAAACAAGCCGAGGTCAGTCCTGACTTGTCAGGGACAACACGGCGGCATAAGGAATCTCCACTCACATGACAGACATCTCCACTCACATGACAGACATCTCCACTCACATGACAGACATCTCACATGACAGACATCTTACATGACAGACATCTCCACTCACATGACAGACATCTCCACTCACATGACAGACATCTCCACCACTCACATGACAGACATCTCCACCACTCACATGACAGGCATCTCCACTCACATGACAGGCATCTCCACCACTCACATGACAGACATCTCCACCACTCACATGACAGACATCTCCACTCATATGACAGACATCTCCATTCACATGACAGACATCTCCACCACTCACATGACAGACATCTCCACTCACATGACACACATCTCCACCACTCACATGACAGACATCTCCACTCACATAACAGACATCTCCACTCACATGACAGGCATCTCCACTCACATGACAGACATCTCCACCACTCACATGACAGGCATCTCCACTCACATGACAGACATCTCCACTCACATGACAGACATCTCCACTCACATGACACACGTCTCCACCACTCACATGACAGACATCTCCACTCACATGACAGACATCTCCACTCACATGACAGACATCTCCACCACTCACATGACAGACATCTCCACCACTCACATGACAGACATCTCCACTCATATGACAGACATCTCCATTCACATGACAGACATCTCCACCACTCACATGACAGACATCTCCACCACTCACATGACAGACATCTCCACTCATATGACAGACATCTCCATTCACATGACAGACATCTCCACCACTCACATGACAGACATCTCCACTCATATGACAGACATCTCCATTCACATGACAGACATCTCCACTCACATGACAGACATCTCCACTCACATGACAGACATCTCACATGACAGACATCTCCACTCACATGACAGACATCTCCACTCAATTGACAGACATCTCCACCACTCACATGACAGACATCTCCACTCACATGACAGACATGTCCACTCACATGACAGACATAAAGCTGTTTTACTGTGCAACATCACGGAGAACCTAGCACCTATTTATGGAAGAGCCAAATCTCTACCGAACACCTTTCGCTATAGACATACAATATTCATTGCCCCCGTCCTAGAACTTACCTTTTTATGTCTTCTCTCACAATATTCGGGTGGTAAACTCTGAAATGAGATACCTGATTACTTGGAAGATATAAACGGCTCATCTTCGCATCATGTCACACATATTTCGTGGGAAATTTGTAACTAAACGTTTAGTTGTTGTTTTAAACCCCGAATTCTTAGCACAACGTGTTATCAAGATTTCTGCTCTTTCATTCTATGCCTGCCTACTGTTCTGCTTCTGTTCAGCAGCAGTGTTATGATTTCGCTGCATTATGATACTGCTGCATGTTATAAGATGTCTTCTGTTCTGCAATGTTATAGATTTCAGCTGCAAGTGTTATCAGATTTCTGCTCTTGTTCTTGCACTGTTATAGATTTCTGCTCGCTTGCAATGTTATGATTTCTGCTGCAATGTTATGATTTCTGTCTGCATGTTATCATTTCTAGCCAACTGTTATGATTTCTGCCTGCTGTTTATAGATTTCTGCTTTCTGCTAGCATGTTATAGATTTCTAGCTGCAAGTGTTATGATTTCTTAGCGCAAGTGTTATGATTTCTGCTGCCTGTTATGATTTCTGCTTCACTGTTTATGATTTCTGCTGCATGTTATGATTTCTGCTGCATGTTATGATTTCTGCTGCATGTTATGATTTCTGCTGCATGTTATGATTTCTGCTGCATGTTATGATTTCTGCTGCATGTTATGATTTCTGCTGCATGTTATGATCTATCTGTCTGATGGTTATGATTTCATCTTGTTTATTTCTTATTGTTATGATTTCTGTGCTTTTATTTTCTTGCATTTTGTTATTGCTGCGGTTAGACTGCTGGTGTTATGATTTCTGTGCATGTTTATGTTCTGTGCAGTTAGATTTTGTGGATGTTATGATCTGCTGCATGTTTGAGCTGAGTGTTATGAATACTGCTGCATGTTATGATTTCTGCTCATTAATTGATTTCGCTGCATTTATATTTCTGCTAGCATGTTATGATTTCTGCTGCATGTTATCGATTTCTATGTCAGTAATATTATCTCTCTCATGTTTATTTCTGCTGCTTATCATTCTGCTGCCATGTCTATGATTTCTGCTGCATGTTTATGATTTCAGCTGCATGTTATTGATTTCAGCTGCATGTTATGATTTCTGCTGCATGTTATGATTTCTGCTGCATGTTATGATTTCTGCTGCATGTTATGATTTCTGCTGCATGTTATTTCTGCTGCATGTTATGATTTCAGCTGCATGTTATGATTTCTGCTGCATGTTATGATTTCAGCTGCATGTTATGATTTCTGATGCATGTTATGATTTCTGCTGCATGTTATGATTTCAGCTGCATGTTATGATTTCTGCTGCATGTTATGATTTCTGCTGCATGTTATATTCTGCGCATGTTCATTGTATCTATCTTTCTTGGATGATTTCTCTTTGTTCATTTCTTATTGTTCTAGGTTTTCTTTTCTTTTCTTTTCTTTTTTGTTATGACCAGACATGTGGGTTGTTTCTTTCTATCTTTTGGGTGAGTGGTGGGGGTTAGGGAGGGGGCTGGAGGTGGTTATAGAAAAAACAGGGACTTCTTCCACATTAATTGTTTGTTCGCTTCTCTTATCTTTTAGGCACGTGGTGTAAACGAAAAGCTGTTCGCTTATCGATTTTACCGTCAGTAAATTATTCCTCTCTCTCTCTCTCTCTCTCTTCTCTCCTCTCTCTCTCTCTCTCTCTCTCTCTCTCTCTCTCTCTCTCCCCTCTCTCTCCCGCCGGCAGGCACTTACACACACACGCGCACACTTACAGACGCGCGAGAGCGCGCGCACGCGCACATCCACACACGCAAAAAGAGTGAGAGAGAGGGAGACAGACAGGGACCGAGACAGACAGACAGACAGAGAAAGTGAGATACAGACAGACAGATGGACAAGTAGACATGCATCGTGTGTGAGTGTGTGTGTGTGTGGGTGTGTGTGTGTGTGTGTGTGTGTGTGTGGTGCGTGCTGCGTGCGTGCGTGCGTGCGTGCGTGCGTGCGTGCGTGCGTGCGTGCTGCATGCTGTGCGTGCGTGCGTGCGTCGTGCGTGGCGTGCGCTGCGTGTTGGTGTGTGTGTGTGTGTGTGTGTGTGTTTGAGAGGGGGGAGGGAGGAAAGGTAGGGGAGAGAGAGAGAGAGAGAGAGGGAGAGAGAGGAGGGAGGGAAGGAAGCAGGGAGAGCGAGCGATCATGCGCGCGAGTGACAGAGAGAGAGAGAGAGAGAGAGAGAGAGAGAGAGAGAGAGAGAGAGAGAGAGAGAGAACAGAGACAGAGACAGAGACAGAGACACAGAGACACAGAGAGAGAGAGAGAGAGAGAGAGAGAGAGAGAGAGAGAGAGAGAGAGAGAGAGAGAGAGAGAGAGGGGGGGTCTATTCGGTAATAACAAATCCATAATATCTATGTGTACTCCATTGTTTTATATCATATTTATGCTTGTCTGACGTTTATTCACCCGTGCGTAAAACTATGAATTGCCACCTTGGCACCATAGCCTGCACAATCGCTGATTCCCTCCCTGTCTGTCTGTCTGTCTGTCTGTCTGTCTGTCTGTCTGTCTGTCTTCTCTCTCTCTCTCTCTCTCTCTCTCTCTCCTCTCTCTCTCCTCTCTCTCTCTCTCTCTCTCTCCTGTACTGTTATCAGAGACAGTAACTGGTTTGCAAACTCAGTTGAACAGTCTGCAACGCGCAGTTTTTTCTCTTGATTTAAAGGTGAATTTAAGTGAAAGCAATATATTTGTGTTCAGAAAAGGTGGTTATTTAGCAGCAAGAGAAAATTGGTCATATAATCATGCTGCGATGCCTGTGGTAAATGGTTGTAAATACTTAGGTATACTGTCTTCAACGAAACTCAGCTTCACATTGGCATGCAATGATCTGGTAACTAAAGCAAACAAAGCTTTGCTCTGCATTATGAGAAAACTTTATGTTTTGAAAGATACTAGTTTAGATTTATTGTTGAAGTTGTTCGATTCCCAGGTTCAACTCACTGCTCAGTACAGCGCAGAACTTTAGGGGCTTGTTGGGGCAGTCAGCCAGTGTGAAAAAGTGCACCTCTTCGCCTTAAAGAAATTTTTAGGAGTTGACATGCGAACACCCAATGACTTTGTCTATGGAGAGACCAATAGATATCCTATCTATTTTAATTCTATGTTGATCCGTATTCGATACTGGTGAAATTAACTAAAATGAATGATAATAAATCACCACAGAAAGCTTACATGATGTCATACGACCTGGATGCAAGAGACAACACCTGTATCGTTACAGTAAATTTACAGTAAATACACTGGAATGCATTTTTACTTGTCCACTATGCAATAATGGTAAAGAAGACGAACTGCATTTTGTTTTATGCTGCTCCAAGTTATGTAGTCTAAGAGCGCAATATATACCAGTTAAATTTTCCAAGGATCTCTGTCAATTTCGGTTAAGTTTGCTTATGGTATTTCTGAATGAAAGCATGGTAAGAAATTTCTCAATTTATTTGTTCAAGGTATTTCAGGTTAGATCAGCTACGACTTCGTAAGAGAAGTCCATCCAGTCTTTCTAGTGTTCTGTAAAATGCATATACTGTTGTTACGTTCTCCATAACCCCCCTCCCACTCCCCCTTCATAAGGGGCAGAGGCCTTTTTTGAGTAAACCATCCGAGTTCTCTCTCTCTCTCTCTCTCTCTCTCTCTCTCTCTCTCTCTCTCTCTCTCTCTCTCTCTCTCTCTCTCTCTCTCTCTCCCTCTCAAGGTGTGGGTTGCGTCCCAAGTTGTTTGGCCTGTTTTAAGCAGCACATGATAGACTGTAGGTGGCAAGATTGGGATTGTCATATCCAAAGTAGTGACAGATTCTCGATGTACAGACAATTTAAAATGAATGATTTAGCAGAACCGTACATTGGAATAGATATGAACAGATTCATGAAATGTACTTTAACAAAGTTTAGATTAGGTGTCTCTGACATAACAGTGCATAGTCAGATTATAAAAAGATAACAGGTCTTTGCTGTGCCCAATGTGTGGATCCAGTGTAGAGGATGAAGTCCACTTTGCTTTGTGTTGCCAGCACTAAATGATTAGAGAGCAAAATACATCCTGCAAAGTATTATAGCAGACCATCATTATTTAGTTTAGTCTTACTTTTGTCATCGAGAAATGAAGGTGTTATGGATCATTTATATATATATATATATATATATATATATATATATATATATATATATTATATGTATATATATATATGTGTATAATATATATATATATATATATAATTTTATATATATTATATTATATATATATATAATATATATAAACAGTATAAAAACGTCCTTAAAAAAATCTGAAAAAGCTCAACCCCTTGGGGAGCAACATTTGTTAAAATATTATTAAAATGAAGTGCTAAAATTCATCTACAAGCTTGTTTCAAGATATGTCTCTCTCCTCAGGGTGACTTTTTTGTAGCACGCCAACGGTCTTTTATGGCGTGCGGGACCTGATCTTGTCTCTGTGTGTGCGGGTTTCGTTTGCTGCATGTGGGGCCTGTGTGTGTGTGTGTGTGTGGTTTTTTTTTTATGGCCTGTTCAGGTGGAATGTGCTAGCAAAGATTTCCACTTGTGCCTGCAATTATTCACTATTTCTACTTTTGTGTTCAGAGTTGCTAAGTATGGTTTGCATAATATTAACCATTTTTCTGTGGAACATAGGTTGCATTTTTTGGAAATATGTTGTATGGTGTTGCTCTTTTTATGATTTTCCATGATATGCTGTAGTCTATTTTTTTATCTTTGAGTTTCCAAAATACCAAGAAGCATTACAAAAAAGTGGTTACAATTACAAACTACAATATAGCCCAGACAAAAACATGAAACAGAAATAAGAAAAGCAGAAAAAGGAAGATCATATGGTACAACCACCATATGATGGACAAGTAAAATACAAATGTAGGAAAAGAATTCTTTAAAATCTTGGCAACAATCATTTCCAAAAGAACACAAACTGTCCAAAATATTCAACAAAAACACCATTAAACTATCATACTCATGTATGCCCAACCTCAAAAACGTAATTGACTCATCTAACAAAATGAAAGGCAACACAAAAGAGAAGGGTGCTGAAAGGACATCTTGCAACTGCACCAAAAAAGAACAGTGCCCCCTAAGCAACAAATGTCTTCACAGCAATATTGTATACCAAGCTACGGTAACATCAGAAAATGAAAAAGAAACATACATAGGGATTACTGAAAACACTTTCAAAACCAGATACGCAAACCATAAACAGTCATTCAAAAATGAAAAGTACAAAAATCAAACAGAACTGAGTAAAACATTTGGAAACTCAAAGATAAAAAAAATAGACTACAGCATATCATGGAAAATCATAAAAAGAGCAACACCATACAATATTTCCAAAAAATGCAACCTATGTTCCACAGAAAAATGGTTAATATTATGCAAACCATACTTAACAACTCTGAACACAAAAGTAGAAATAGTGAATAATTGCAGGCACAAGTGGAAATCTTTGCTAGCACAAATCCACCTGAACAGGCCATAAAAAAATCCACACACCACACACACACACACACACACACACACAGGCCCCACGTGCAGCAAACGAAACCCGCACACACAGAGACAAGATCAGGTCCCGCACGCCATAAAAGACCGTTGGCGTGCCACAAAAAAGTCATCCTGAGGAGAGAGACATATCTTGAAACAAGCTTGTAGATGATTTTAGCACTTCATTAATAAAATATTTTTAACAAATATATATATATATATATATATATATTATATATATATATATATATATATATATATATATATATATATATATATATATATATATATATTATAAGAAACTAATAAATTCCAAGGATAAGTACCGAGCACCGTTCCAGCAACTTACAGAGCAGCTTGGTGTTGCAATGACTGCAAGAAATATTGAATTATAACAAAGCTTGCCCTCATGTCTTAGATTGAAGAAATAGGGGGAGAAAAGCATTCATATCTGCAGTGGTAGATGATTCAGCCTAACTAACAGTATGTGCTTGAGTGGGTGAATGGGGGAAAAAAAATATATATATTAAATAAATGCTTCTCACAATGAACCTTCAGCAAGCTTATAGTCTCCAAGTGTCTTAAAGAGGATATCTTTTATATTTTCTACTTTTCACAAGAATATGTAGCTTGTTTTGCTCTTTCATCATTTTCTTTTGCTTCTTAGGTGGCACCTTTGGTTAGTTTTTTGAAAACTCAACAAACATACTACGGTATTGCACACCAGCCTTTTCTGGGATTGCATTCCTTCTTAAAACTGAAAAGGCAGAGGAATCAAATTACCACTTTCTGCGGTCACTGAGGAGAAAGCACCAAGTTTCGAAATATCGGTATATGACCAGGAGTTATATGTTAGTGAGTTCCCTCCCAATTGGAGGGTGTCTCCCCCTTGGAGACTATAAGCTTGCTGAAGGTTCATTGTGAGAAGCCTTTATTTATATATTTTATTTTATTTTTTTCCCCCATTCACCCACTCAAGCACATACTGTTAGTTAGGCAGAATCATCTACCACTGCAGATATGAATGCTTTTCTCCCCCTATTTCTTCAATCTAAGACATAAGGGCAAGCTTTGTTTATAATTCAATATTTTCTTGCAGTCATTGCAACACCAAGCTGCTCTGTAAGTTGCTGGAACGGTGCTCGGTACTTATCCTTGGAATTTATTAGTTGTTATATATATATATATGGAGTTTAAACCCAGGGCACTATAATATGAATCTATTGTCATTCATATGGACACCAGGCATATGCTTATATGATTTCGTACACCAAAGAACGTGAAAAGTTCTCATTTATCTTTGCATGTTTCCCCTTCAAATGGGGCTTTGGCCTTTTTTGAATAAAATATCGTTATCGTTATCGTTATCCCTCCCCCACTCTCTCTCTCTTATCCCTTTCCTCCACCCCACCCTCTCTCTCCTCTCTCTCTCTCTCTCTCTCATCTCTCTCTCTCTCTCTCCCTCCCTCTCTCTCTCTTTCTTTCTCTCTCTCCTCCACTCTCTCTTTCTCTCTCTCTCTGTCTTTCTCTCTCTCTCTCTCTCTCTCTCTCTCTCTCTCTCTCTCTCACTCTCGTTTCCTGCCTGGCACATCCCTTACAAAGCAAGGCAGCAATCTATGTCCACCTAACAAGGCATAAAACCTCTGAACATAGCTGTACCTGAAAAATGAATAAAAACGTTCGAACAACGGCTTACAGCCCCAAAAAAGATC
>CM031628.1:7853501-7870444 GCA_018398815.1 Conus ventricosus | reverse complement strand
GAAAAAGCTCTAACCTTCAGCCTCCAACTTCATCATCACAAGACACTGTCATTAAACTCACAGCCGGCGGCTCCACAGTGAAACGCTCTAACCATTCAGCCTCCAACTCATCATCACAAGACACTGGTCATTAACTCACAGCGCGGCTCCACAGTGAAACGCTCTACATTCGCTCCAACTCATCACAAGCATGTCATTAACCCAGCCGCGGTCACGTGAAACGCTCTAACATTCAGCCTCCAACTTCAATCATCACAAGACACTGGTCATTAACTCACAGCCGCGGCTCCACAGTGAAACGCTCTAACCATTCAGCCTCCAACTTCATCATCACAAGACACTGGTCATTAACTCACAGCCGGCGGCTCCACAGTGAAACGCTCTAACCATTCAGCTCCACACTCATCATCACAAGACACCGGTCATTACACATACTGATGATATCACCAATCAACACTGTGATTGACCATTACACATACTGATCATATCACCAATGAACAATGGGCGCCAAACCGTTTGAAAGACATCAGATGACATGATCATCTGCTAACCTCAGTTAATCAAAGAAAACTACTTAGGTATGGCAGGTAGCAGGTCACTCAAAGAAAACTACTTAGGTGTGGCCAGGTAGCAGGTCACTCAATATAAATAAAACTACTTAGGTATGGCCAGATAACACTTCACTCAATATAAAGAAAACTACTTAGGTATGGCCAGGTAACAGTTCCCTCAAAGAAAACAACTTAGGTATGGCCAGGTAACAGTTCCTCAAAGAAAACAACTTAGGTATGGCCAGGTAACAGTTCACTCAATATACAGAAAACTACTTAGGTGTGGCCAGGTGTCAGTTCACTTAAAGAAAACTACTTAGGTATGGCCAGGTAACAGTTCACTCAAAGAAAAATACTTAGGTATGGCCAGGTAGCAGTTCAAGAAAACTATTTAGGTGTGGCCAGGTATCAGTTCAAAGAAAACTACTTAGGTATGGCCAGGTATCAGTTCACTCAAAGAAAACTACTTAGGTATGGCCAGGTAACAGTTCACTCAATATAAAGAAATCAACTTAGATGTGGCCAGGTAGCAGTTTCACTCAAAGAAAACTACTTAGGTATGGCCAGGTATCAGTTCACTCAAAGAAAACTACTTAGGTATGGCCAGGTAGCAGTTCCCTCAAAAAAATATTTAGGTAGGGCCAGGTAACAGTTCACTAAAAGGGAAAATTTACTTGGGTAGGGCCCCGGTAGCATTCACTAAAAGAAAACAATTTGGGGGTTGGCCAGGTATCAGTTCCCTAAAGAAAACTATTTGGTAGGGCCCAGGAAACAGTTCATTTCAAAGAAAATTTCTTGGGTATGGCCGGGAAACGTTCACCAAAGAAAGCTCTTAGGAAAGGCCAAAACAGTTACTAAAAGAAAATACTTAGGTAGGGCCGGGTACCCGTTCACTCAAAAAAAACTATTTTATTTATGGCCAGGTTTATTTTAGTTAGTTATTTTTATTTTAGTTCGTAAGTTATTTTTTTATTGGGGCCCCAGCGGATATAGGACCAAATCAGGATCTCAGCTATAAATTTTTGGAGTCCTTGTATAAAAAACCCACCTAGTATTAACAAAATCGTTTAAAATTTTTAAAGAGGACAAAAGCAAAATTATCTTTTAACTCCTTCGACCCCCTGTATACATTATTAAAGCCCTATATTTTATAAAAAAATTTTACCTTTTCAAAAAAAAAAAAAAAAATCTACAAAAACCCACGAAAAAAAAACCGATAAAATAGGTGGAAAAAAAACTTCCTCTGTTTACACAAAAATAAACACTTTCTGCAAAAAGGGATTAACATAAAACAAGCTGTCACACCCCAAATACACCAGGGGGGGGTTTCCCTTCTGAATATCCAACTGGCGTTTTATGGGTTGTCCCCAAAAAATGAAACCCTGAAAAAAACCGATTCCTCTTTGGGTTTAACGAAACCACCGTTTGGAAAGGTTTGGTTAAATCTTGGCAAATTTTAAAAAAATTTTTATTATGAATTTGATTACACCATTCACCTCCCACAGTTCCCCCGACAATAAAACAAATATATGACGTAGATCAGAGTGAAAAAAACTGCATGGGCCCTCCTGGAAAGACTTGCCCCGAGAGCTTTTTTGGCTGCTTTGTCCCCCATGAGTTCCCATAAAATTTCCTATGTGACTGGGGCCCCACAAGAAAACAATAGGGCCTTTTCCCGAAAAAAACAACCCGAGTATAAAGATCTGAATATCACCCAAAAAAAAGGGGATTTTGACACTTTTCTTGTCGCCCCAAAGCCGAAAAAAGCCGACAATCCCGACAAAAAAATCCGATAAAAAAAGGAAATCATTCGACAAAATCTGGACACCGAACTGGGGGCCAATTTAAAGCCTTCATTTCAGAAGTATAAACAGATACCAACCCCGCAATTTTTTAACAAAGCAGGCTCCTAAAAATTTGTTATCACACACAAGGCAGCTGCAGCCTTCTAAATTTTTTTAGAACCATCAGAAAAAAATCTTAAAAAAAAACTTTTAAAGTTCAAAATTGCCCAAAAAAAAAGTTTTTTTATTTTAAAACACCGAGGTGACCCCCTTTTCAAAAATTGAAAAAATAAAAATTAATTCGGGAATGGCGACTTTCCAAGGAGGTAAATCATCGAAAGGCCGTCATCAAACAGCATAAAAGGTAAATCCCAGCGCCCCAAAAGGGGCAAATACGAAAAACCCAGGGGGGAATCTCATTTGGCTTAAGCCCTTTTTGGCTCAAAAAGGCGGGTTCATGACAATATATGGGCAGGGTTTCTGGTTTAGCCCTCATTTTTCAGGTAGCAATTCAAAAAAGGACGAACCCTCCTTACCCCAAAAAAAGGGGTTTAAACCAGATTAAAACATAAAACTCTTTTTTTGGGAATGGGGCGAAGTGCTCCCAGACCCACCGCAGCCTTGTTTAAAAATTTGGGAATAAAGAGCTTGAGGAAAAGACTTTCGTGCAAAACCCATGAACCACACACCCAAAAATTAGTTTTGGGGGTCACCCCAAAAAGCCCGATACAACGCAAAAAATTTTCGCTTGTCTGCACCCCAATAAAAAGTGTGACTAAAAAACCCTTAAAAAACATTAAAAACCTGAGGCAAGATTTTTTAAATTTTAAAATTAAATTTGTGAGGCAAAAAAAAAAGTTTAAATTAAAAAAATATCCACCAAAAATTTCACTTTTTTTGGGAAAACCTTTTAATTCCCTTTGACCATTAAACTGATAGCTGGTTCAAAGGGAACCTGAGATTTTTTTTCCAAAGGAAAGGGAATTTACACTCTGTCTTAGTAGTAAAAATTTAAATCCATTTTCAGAAAACCCCCGCTGATGAAAACAAAAAAAACCCCACAATTGAAGTTAAAGCTCAGCTGCACCCAAAAGTTTTCCCCTTCCCCAAGAGAGTGAGAAGTCATCAACAAATAATGACTTTTTTTAAAACCCGACTTTACTGACTGGCGATGTTTTAATCTTCAGATTGAACAAAGTGCAAAAAAAGGGTGCTACCCCGAAAGGGGCACCCCTCTTTCCCGTCAAAAAGGGTCTGAAAAGGTCGAAGAAGTCTAAAAACATGCCTGTTAGACAACAAAATTTGCAAAAAAAACATTGGTAAATTTCCTTTGAAAACAAGTGCCTTTAAGTCCTGAAAAATTTTCCTTTCCTCCATTGTTGTGTCATAAAACTTTTCAAAATAAAAAAGAATTTGAAAAATACATGTTTTTCCCTTAATAAACAAATTCCCGACAAAAGACTCTATCGAAAACCCGATGAAACAGTTTTACTGGGTTTTTTCCGAAATCCACACTGGGAAAAACTAAGGCCCCCAACATTTTAACTGCCCTAACAATCGAGAAATACCATTCCCCTCCCTAGTTTTTTCATAAGAACTAGGGGGAGCTATAAAGGGCGATAGTTTTTTAGGATCCCAATGTCTTTCCCCGGTTTTGGAATAGGATAACAAAAACCCCCTCTCTCCAAAAAGGTGGGAAAAAAACCCCGAAAAACCAAACCATGATTAAACAGAGACAACACATTTAAAACCCCCAGCTGGCAAATGTTTAAAAATTGTAATGAAAATTATTGGGCCGGAAACTGAGTTGTTGGCTTTCAGAATGGGTCCTTTAACCTTTCCCTTTTAAAAAAGCGTTTTTAATCCCCAGGGACTAAAACTGGCTCGAAGGAAAAAATTTTGACTTCCCCCCCCGATCTTTTGATACGCTGGAATTCCTTGAAAAAAGATCGCTGCGAATTTTTTTGAATAGAACCCGCTAAAAAAGTTTGCAACCCCCTTTTTTTATTAATAAAAGGATCCATTTACTTGCAAACAATTTTTTTAAAATTTATTTTCAGCCCACTTTCCCTAATCTTACGGGTTAGTTTTCCCGATTTTCCTTTAATTGACCCCTTTAAAAGGGCAGATTTTTAACAAAAAATTTTTCCCAAATTTTTTTCTTCTTTGTTTTAAAAGTATAAACCGGGGGGGCACTTACCCTACACCCTGATGTTTAAACCCTTTTTTCCCCCATTTGGAAAACCCAGCAAAAAATTCCCTTGAGCACCTTTTCCCTTACCCTTCAAAATTTTCCTCTTTATATTTTTAAAAGGGGGATTAAAAATCATTTGGCTTATCACGGGACTTGGAATACTTTTCCCAAACCCCCTCTACTTCCCCCCTTTTGTGAATGCAAAAAAAGGATCATCTAGCTCCCCAACGATTAAGGCAGTTACTTAAAAAACTGTTTTGATAAAACCCCCAAAAATTTCAGAGCGAAACCTTTCCCTGTTTCCCGAGGGGGCTCCTAAAAAGGGTTTCCCTAAAATGAATAAAAATCGGAAAGTGATCACTCCCGCTTAGGTCCGTATGGACTTGCCATTCTAAGTCCAAAAATAAGGAAGGGTCACAAATGGACAAATCCAAGTGAGTCAAAGAACCGGAAGGAGAACAAAAGGTCGGTGAGCCTGAATTCAAAAGACAGAGATCATGATCCGATATAAAATCTTCAAGAACTTTCCCTTGTAAACAATGCTGTAAACAATGCAGATACATGAAAAAGCATAATGTATGTAAAAAAGCAGGAAGTTATAAAAAAAAAAAGCTGAACGTAGGGAAAAAGCAAAAGCTACGAAAAACCAAAAAGAAAAAAAAAAGAAAAAAAGTACAAGGTGAGTGGGGAAAAGCAGACGGCAAGGGGGAAAAGTAGGTGGGGAAAAGGAGAAGGTCAGGGGAAAAAGTAGGTGGGGGAAAAACAGAGCGGTAAGGGGGAAAAGTAGGTGGGGAAAAGCAGAAGGTAAGGGGGGGGGGGGGGGGGGGTAGGTGGGGAAAAGGAGAAGGTCAGGGAAAAAGTAGGTGGGGAAAAGCAGAAGGTAAGGAGGAAAAGTAGGTGGGGAAAAGCAGACGGTAAGGGGGAAAAGTAGGTGGGGAAAAGCAGAAGGTAATGGGGAAAAGTAGGTGGGAAAAGCAGAAGGTAAGGAGGAAAAGTAGGTGGGGAAAAGCAGACGGTAATGGGGAAAAGTAGGTGGGGGTAAAGCAGAAGGCATGGGGGAAAAGTGGGTGGGGACAAGCAGAAGGTAAGGAGGAAAAGTGGGTGGGGAAAAGGAGAAGGTAAGGGGAAAAAGTAGATGGGGACAAGCAGAAGGTAAGGAGGAAAAGTGGGTGGGGAAAAGCAGAAGGTAAGGAGGAAAAGTAGGTGGGGAAAAGCAGACGGTAAGGGGGAAAAGTAGGTGGGGAAAAGCAGAAGGTAATGGGGAAAAGTAGGTGGGAAAAGCAGAAGGTAAGGAGGAAAAGTAGGTGGGGAAAAGCAGACGGTAATGGGAAAAGTAGGTGGGAAAAGCAGAAGGGGGAAAAGTAGGTGGGGGTAAAGCAGAAGGCATGGGGGAAAAGTGGGTGGGGACAAGCAGAAGGTAAGGAGGAAAAGTGGGTGGGGGAAAAGGAGAAGGTAAGGGGAAAAAGTAGATGGGGACAAGCAGAAGGTAAGGAGGAAAAGTGGGTGGGGAAAAGCAGAAGGTAAGGGGTGAAAGTAGGTGGGGAAAAGCAGAAGGTAAGGGGTGAAAGTAGGTGGGGAAATGCGGAAGGTAAGGGTGAAAAGTAGGTGGGGAAAAGCAGAAGGTAAGGGGGAAAGTGGGTGGGGAAAAGCAGAAGGTAAGGGGCAAAGTAGGTGGGGAAATGCGGAAGGTAAGGGGCAAAGTAGGTGGGGAAAAGCAGAAGGTAAGGGGGAAAAGTGGGTGGGGAAAAGCAGAAGGTAAGGGGTGAAAGTAGGTGGGGAAATGCGGAAGGTAAGGGGCAAAGTAGGTGGGGAAAAGCAGAAGGTAAGGGGGAAAAGTGGGTGGGGAAAAGCAGAAGGTAAGGGTGAAAGTAGGTGGGGAAAAGCGGAAGGTAAGGGTGAAAAGTAGGTGGGGAAAAGCAGAAGGTAAGGGGGGGAAAGGAGGTGGGGAAAAGCAGAAGGTAAGGGGGGAAAGTAGGTGGGGAAAAGCAGAAGGGCAGGGGAAAAAGTAGGTGGGGAAAAGCAGAAGGTCAGGGGGAAAAGTAGGTGGGGATAAGCAGAAGGTCAGGGGAAAAAGTTGGAGGGGAAAAGCAGGTCAGGGGTGAAAGTAGGTGGGGAAAAGCAAGACAAGGAAAAGTAGGTGGGGAAAAAGCAGAAGGTCAGAAAAGAGGAGAAAGGACAAACAAAGCCAAAGGTATGGACGAGCGGATGGGTGGGAGGAAAACAGAAGTTAGGGTGAAAAAATAAGCAGGAGAAAAGAGCGGAAAGTAACAAAAAAGGCAGAAAAAAAGAAGACAGTGGTGGAAAGACAAGGAAAACGAAACCGAGGAGGGATGAAAAAAAAAGTAGAAAGTAGGAAGGAAAAAAGCACAAAGCATGGTTCGAAAAAAAAAGGGGGGGGGGAGGGGGGGGGGGGGGGGGGGGGGGGGTTGGCATTAACGGATATTACGGGCATTACCGGAGTCTTACCAGAACACTACCTAATCCTCCTGTCCGCCTCGAGAATAAAAAGAATCTGGAGGGGAAAACAATAGCTAGAAATTGAACTGATCGAGCTAATTAGTGAATAAGTGAGCAAGTAATTAAAAAAAAAAAAAACAACAGAACACAGAAAGAATTTTTTTTAAAAGGTGGAAAACAAGCTCAAGGAAAGATGAAAGCACGAGGTAAGAAAAAAAACAAACAAAAACAGTAGGCACGAGTTAAAAAAAAAAGAAGAAACAAAACAGGGAAACTACAGAAGGTAGAGAAAGGTAGAAGAAAGCAGGATTGAACAGCTGAAGGCAGGAACAAGACTTCAGCACATGACGCTAGGGAACAGTGGGAAAGAAGGAAGGGGGAACAGCCGCCCTGGTTGAACAACACACACACACACACACACACACACACACACACACACACACACACACACACACACACACACACACACACACTGGAACATTGCCATTAGTTTCCCATTGTCTTGGACTCTGAGAGGAAGCATTAGCAGGAAACAGACACCAACAACAGCAGCAGCAGAGCGGGATGAGGTGATGAGGATGAGTGAGTCAGTCAGTGACTGGGTGGTCCCGGAGTCTTACCAGAACACTACCTAATCCTCCTGTCCGCCTCGAGAAAAAAAGAATCCAGAGGGGAAAAAATAGCTAGAAATTGAACTGATCGAGCTAGTAAGTGAATAAGTGAGCAAATAAACCAGTGATCAGTAATTTTGTTTGTTCAGATTCACTATTAGTCAGGTGGCTGAAATCTGTATCTTGCAAAAAAACTAATACCCTAAACGTTTCGGGTTAAAAGCAAACATCCAGTTTTTCTGAAATCTGTTGAAGTATTCGAAGACAACCTGGGTGGATGGCCCTTCCAAATTTGCCCCCCTGGCCGCCATGACACTTTTTAAAATGGCCGCCGAAAACAAGACTTTTCTGCATATCTCTAGTTGCAATGAACAAAAGTACAATAACTAATGTCAAATGTGCCATTTTTTGGTGTAGAGAAATCACATTTTCACTTCTTCTGTGTAAAAATGAGGGTTGACCTATAAAATTTCTTACAAATGTGAATACTGGCTACTTTAGAAAATTCAAGACACACATAAAAGTGATGAACATTTTTTCCATCAATGGTGTCGGTCCTCTGGAGTACACCGTCAACATGTACAGAAAATAGTATCCTGTGGTGTCGGTCTCTCTGGAGTGCACTTTTGGATATGTTTGGGGCAGGTCAAGCCGACTGTACTTTCATCGGTACCCTGTGCTCAGGAGACAGGGGATTTCGCAGTTTCCTCTGTAACAGTAGCATGCCTTTGTGCAAGCAGAGTCAGCCTTGTGCATCGGCACCGCGTGTTTGCACAGCATGCTGCTTCTTCGCCCCCTGCTCCTTTCCACATCACAGGATGTGAGCTCCATGCACATGGCTGTCGAAGGCTCCTCTGTGAGATTTTTAGGCTCAAGTACTGCATGGCTCTCATCCCTTTCGACTAGCTTCCACCCATGTCCACTGTGGAGGCAAGTGTTAATTTTGGGCCTCTAGTGCTCGCTTCCAGATCAAGTTGATAATGTGATCGTCTGATGTGCAGTAACAGGCATCACGTTTGGGGGGAAAGGGTTTTCAATACTGCTCTTTGCATGGGAAAAGAGATCAAAATCGAATTGGTTAAACTGATTGCTGATGCCTGTCTGGGTTGTCCCAATCTACAGACAAAGATCGGCATCAGCCAAACACCCTCTCAGGAAAGTCTTCTTTCCTAGATTTGGAAGAAGCTCTGGGTTTTTGACAAAATGGACCAAGCCGATAGCTTGCCAATGCCAGCAAATTGGCTTGTGCTGTCCGACCCGTGATAGCATGAAATGCTAATAGAGTTCTCTTTTCTGCTTTCAGTGATGTTGATGTGGTGGACAGGAACAAAATGTTCCTTTCGTGGCGTCCTAGACTGCATCAAAGGAACAGGCTAAGCTGTGGTTGGTGGGCAAGGAGGAGGACGAGACATGGTGTTACGACTGAAAACCAACAGTCTGAGGGAATCCTCGTTCACTTGCTTCTTTGCATGGGCGCATGCAGGTATCTGTTTCTTCATGATCAGCTGAGAGAAAGGTGTTTTCAGTCTCTTCTGTTGATGTCCAGACTTTTGCAGGCTCTTTGAATCCACCTATTGAGTACCAGTTCTCTGCCTGTCTCATTTTGGAATCTGCTGGATAGCTGAGCACATAAAAGTCTGTCAGACGGGCCCTTTGTTTTCATTCAGTGAGATGAATCTGTCCCACGGGCCCAATAATCTGGTTTCGTGATTTGCAGACTCCTTTTGATAGTTTGTTTCCTTTCCACTCTTGTAGCAGGGCTGTTGATTTGATTGTCTGTGGATTGTATCTGTCAACGACATGTCAAAAACGGGTACAATTTGTTGGAAAAGAGGCCTTTCACGTGTTGTGCAAAGTTGTCGCTCCATTCTCCAAAGCTCTTTGCTCCAACCCGGTTTCCAGGCTTGAACCATACCCATACCATCTACGATGGTGCAGGTCAAGTTGGTGTTTTCTGGGACAGCATTCTGAGGCAAAGCCTTCTTGAGTATTTTACCCAGTTCATCCTTGTTTCTGGGTAGTCGCAGTTTGCGGTCAGCTGTTGAAAGAGGAACTGGACAGAGTTCTTGCTGTAACAGCCTGTCAACATCAATGTCTCTTCCAGCTTCCATTGCTGTTATCACACGTCTGAACAGCTCTCTGTCTGCTTTCACTTTTTACAGCTTTCTGTTTTCCAGATCAATCTGTACTGTTTTACATGCCATCAAATGTTTGAAGCTTCCGTGTCTTGATTCTGTCATGAAAACCTGTTGTTTTGTTTTGAATCTTTCACGGAAAAAGTTTTGATGACTGACTTCCAAATTCTTCTGCCTCAATAAGTCATTCTTCACAGCCTCTTTGGCAAATCCAAGTGGTGAGTGAAACAAGCTCTGAAGATGGCTGGGCAAAGGGATTGAAGAACGGAACATACCAATGAGTTTTCGCACATCATCATGGTCCTGCTTCATCGCTTCTTTCCAAAGTCCTTGTGCCAAAGTCACTTTCCTCTTTGTGTGGGTAGTCAAGCTGAACATGTATTTAGTGTCCTTTGCAAGTTTTGCTCTTTCGTTTATGTCGGGCACCATCTGTCTCTGGCTGTGTTGTCCTTGTTATCCCAACAAAAACCTGCCACTTTGCCAGGTTTGTTCACTGTTCGTGGCTTGATCATCTGGGTCTGGTTGAACTTCTGTTGGGACTCTTTTGTCACAAACTCACCAGTTTGGAATCCTTGATAAACCTCTGGGGCTATTTGGGAGAGCATTTTCATGTCTGGCAAGAAAAATGTTCCCCCGCGAGTGTAATGAGTGTAATGAGCATGGTCGAAGGGACAAAAACCATGGAAGCATTTCTGCGAGGTACAGCTCCCCGTCACTTTCACGGAATGAGCGTGTGAAGCGCAGGAGAATGGAAACCCCGTTCATGCAAATTTCCCCCGTACTGAAAGTTTGCACTGTCTAACAGCAGGCTTCAAACTCATTGAACATGGGGAAACTTGTTCAATCTCAGTCAGAGATCTGTACAGACGATCTGATCTGTTCTTCATCCTTGTCTGAGAAACCACCTGCTACCATTTTGCTGCTTCCTCGAGATTTCACTGAAGACCTTAGCATTATCCTCTGCCCATTCTTTGAAGCAAAGCCAAAGAACGGCCCAAAGGCTTCGAAAGTGAGCTTGTGTGTGCGAAGTACGTGGTTCCAACCCTTTCCTTTCAGGACGTTTACTGTGTTCTCTCCCCAAGGACTCCGCTTCATTCAGATGGTACAAGGCCAGATGACGCCATGTATTCACCAAGCACCTTGGAAAATTCAGTGAATGTGGAACCACCAGCAAGGAAAAGAAGTTTTGCAGTGGTCCTGTTTGTCCCACTGAAGCTTTTTGCTTTACGTACAGTTGTTCATCAAAAGGGGATGACTGTGTATTTGTGTCTTAACTTCTTGATCGCCTGGATTTGTTCATCATGTCCATGTGTAGAAAACTCATGGGCCGGGGCATTTAGGATTGACATTGGACTATTTCTGTCACTCGTGGATTGGATGGTAGATACCTCTTGGTTGAAGCCACTCATCCTGGTACGTGCTGATCATCAGGTTGTGCTGGCAATCCACATCTCGAGCACATGACTTACAACCTTGTGAACAGGAGCAAACCAGTTTTTCCTGCACCTCCTGTTGAAAGACTTGTCCTGACTTTGGGTTTTTCATGTTGACATCTTGCATTGTGACAGTTCAGGTGGTGGTTTGAACAACTTATGAGGAAGTTGTCTTGATGTGAATATTCATCTCTGGTTCAAAGCTTGTTCTACGCCTGAGAGCAACAACTTGGCTGGGATGAAAAGTTCCCCTTCCACTCATGGTTTCTTCGATAATGTCAATTTGTCATTTGAGAAACGAACATATCCCTTTTGTGTTCCATAAAAAAAAAGTTTCGGGGGTGAGCCTTGTCATTGTCACGGTAGTGATCTATGACATCATTTGCAATGGCAGTTCAGCACGCAGTACTGTGTCATATGAAGTGAAAGTCCGCTGCATGCAAAAATGACACCAGCTCTTGGCACGGGTTGCTGATGTACAGTAAGACCCAAAGGCCAAGAGTTTTGGTGTCAATTTTACGGCCTCCTGATGCCGCCAAATACGATGTCCGACAAATGCTCAGAACTTTGCTTCTGTTCGCTACCTCCTGTTCTTGGTCACTATCTTGTTCATCGGGAATATTTCCTGCAGACAAAAGGTTCATGAAAAGGAATAGGCTTTCCGGTACAATGTTTCTGCATGTCTGTGTTCAGGTTGCCTACCAATTTTGTGTGGAGTGTGTGTTTATTCATTGTGGATTTTGACTGCAACTCTGAAATTTCCCGCTCAAAATCTCATTTTCATGGTGAAAGGGGGTTTCGTCTGCTTTTAAACCCGCAGAGTATCATCATCTTCACCACAGTTTTCCTCCCCTTTTATGTCTTTCAGCTTTGTTTTCATAGCAAAGTCACTGAAAAACCCGAAGGGACAATTAGGAGTGGCTGTGTTTGTCCAATGGCTTTACAAACGTCACTTTCCCTCCAAATACTTCATGACTTTCTCCTTAAATCTATTGCTCCTGTAAACACCAGGGTCTACACCAAAATCACTGAAACACTTCGCTGTAATGATCCAGACGCTTTCAAAGAGATATGTGTCCTTTGGCCATTTCCTTTCCAGTGTCGTCATTGTGTTTTCAAAAGCAATAGTTTCACTGGGAGGATTTTTTCCTGACTTTGTTTTGTCCTTGTATTTCTTGCAAAATCGTGGTAGCAGGGCCCGGTTGGTTACTTCCCCCCTGCTGCCATCATGTCAGAAACTCCAGCAAGTCTGATCGCATAATCATAACAATGACATTCGTCTGTAAATGTAAAATGCACATTACTCATATGTCGTGGGAAAATTGTTTCCTGACTTAATTATTGCACTATTTTGTCTGTTAAAAATACTTTTTGGTCCTTTTTTTTTCACTGGGGTGGGGATGGGGGGCAAGTAGAAATTTTGGGGGACAAGTAGAAATTTTGATCTACTTGTCCTAGGACTATTAGAAATTATTTGGGAATTACTAGCTCTGAGATATGCCATATTTTGTGCGTTTTGGCGGCCCTTTTTAATCTTATGGCGGCCATATTGGGTATTTTCAGAAGGGCCATCCATGTGGGTTGCGTTTGCATACTATCCCAGATTTTACGAAAACAAAATGTTTGCTTTATCCCGCAACGTTTAGGGCGTTTCACTTTCTAGAAGTAAGCCCCCGCTATATTGGCCCCAGTGAGGTCCGTGTTATCAGTAAGACGTCAACTGCCTGCTGCCTTCAACGCGGTGACAGCCTGATACAAACCTTTGACAGCCCTGATACAGCCTTTACCTTCAACGCGGTCACAGCCCTGATACAGCCTTTGACAGCCGTGATACAGCCTTTGACAGCCTGATACAGCCTTTGACAGCCTGAACGCCTTGCTTCGACACGGGACAGCCCTGATACACCCTTTTTGCCCCCAACCCGGTGCCCAGCCCTGATACCCTTTTGCCTTAAACCCGGTGAACCCCGATGGGCCCTTTGCCTTTAAAACAGGGTTGGACCCCTGTACAGCCTTTGCCTTCAACACGGTGAAAAAGCCCTGATAAAAGCCTTGCCTCAAACAGGGGACACCCTGTACACCCTTTTTGACAGCCCTGAAAAAAGCCTTTGCCTTCAACACGGGGGACACCCCTGTACCCCCTTTTGCCTTCAACCGGTAGGGCCCCTGATAAAAGCCTTTCCCCTTAACCACGGGGACCCCCCGGGATACACCCTTTTGACACCCCTAAATTCATCCCCCCCAAGCCCTGATACACCCTTTGGGCCTTTTAAAACACGTTGAAAACCCCTGATACACCCTTTTGGGCCTTTCAACGGGGACACCCCTGATACACCCTTTTGAAAACCCCTGATAAGCCAAAACCCTTTTCAACCGGTAAACACCTGAAAAAAAGCCTTTGTCTTCAACCAAATAAACACCCCTGTACAGCCTTTGAACCCCCTGAACCCCCTTTGCCTTCAACGGGGGTAAAAGCCCTGATACAGCCTTTGACGGGCCCTTTATCCCGCCGGGGGCCTTAAACACGGTGAAAGCCTGATGGGTTTAGTTAGTTGGGTTAGTTAGTGTTTATAGGGTCCAGCGGACTACAGGACCAAATCAGGCCCTCAGCTATCATATTTGAGTCTCTTAAATAAAAATTTACCCACAAAAGTTTTAACACATCATTTAAAAATTTTATGACCCCCAACACCCCGATACGGGCCTTTGCCTTCAACATGGGACAGCCCTGTACGTTTTTTCCCTTTTCAACACGGTGCCAGCCCTGATCCCAGCCTTTGATACCCTTTTGATACACCTTTTGCTTCAACGCGGTGACACCCCCTGAAACACCCTTTTTGCCCTTAAAACCGGGGTGACACCCCTGATCCACCGGGGCCTTAAACGCGGTGAAAAGCACTAAATACGGGCCCTTTGCCAGCCCTGATACACCCTTTCCCTTCACACGGTGACACCCCTGACCCGCCTTTTGGGCCTTAAACCCGGGGGAAAACCCCTTGATACAGCCTTTCCCCTTCAACACGGTGACAGCCCGATAAACCCTTTCCCTTTCCCAAAAAACGGGTGGGCCCTGTACACCCTTTTTGACAGCCCTGTTACACCCCTTGCCTTAAAACAAGGTTTGCAGCCCTATAACGGGTTTTTTCCCTTTCCCAACAGGGTGAACACCCGGATCCCCCTTTTTGCCTTAACACGGTGACAGCCCTGAACAGCCTTTGCCTTAAACACGGTGACAGCCCTGTACAGCTTTTCCTTCAACACGGTGACACCCCTGATAAGCCTTTTCCCACCCCCCGAAAACGCCTTTGCCTTAAACCCCACGGTGGCCCAGCCCTGATACCCCTTTTTGCCTTCAAAAGGGTAACACCCCTAAAACAGCCTTTGAAAAGCCCTGATACGGGCCTTTGGGGCCTTCAACACGGGGGACACCCCCGTCCCGCCTTTGCCATCAGCGGGCTGGGAGCAACATTCTCATTTTTCCTCTCTTTCCCCCCTCTCTACCCCAAATCAAATTCGTGATGTATTTTTTTCCTTTTATTAAACCACCCCAACCCCACCCACACACACACACACAAAACCCCACACACACACAAAACACACCCCACAACTTAACACACACATTGCGTGTATGCGTGTTCATGTGTGTGTGTTTTTGTGTGTGTGGTGGTGTGTGTGTGGGGTGATGAGAAAGTGTGTTTTGCGCGCACGCGCGTGTGCGTGTGTTTTATGTGTGTGTATGCGCGCGCGTGTGTGTGGCTTTGCGTGCGTGTGAGCGCTTTGTGCACGTATGTAAGCGTGTTCATGCTCGTGAAATGTGTATGTGTGTGCACGTGTCTGTGTGTTGTGTTAAAAATGAATAAATACATAATCAATGAGAGATGAGAGAGACAGAGACAGAGAGAGAGCACACACACACACGCGCGCGCGCGCGCGCGCACGCACACACACAAAACGCGCACACACACAACGCGCACACACACACACACACACACACACACAACCCACACCACACACACCACTCAAGTAAAGGGCGCAAGGGAAGGAGGAATATCAGAGGGTTGCTACACCGCCCCACATATCCATTCACCCCCCCCCCCCCCCCTTCCCCCCTCCTTTTCCACACCAATAAAAACAACAAAGGCACGCTCAGCTCCCGGCACGTCATCTTCCGTTCCACCGTATTTCAGCTTGCTGTTTCCCCATCCCTTCTGCACGTCTACACCCCCTTCTGCGTTTCCTTAAAATATAGAGTTTCCAAAATAACCAAAAGTTTGTTTGGGTGAAGGACGAGACAAAAAAACCAGACAAACGAACACCCATACAAAACAAAAAAAAGAATAAAGAAAGAGGAAGAAGAGGAAAATGGAGAAGAAAGAGAAGAGGAGGGGAGAAACAAGAAAAGAAGAAAAATGAGGAGGAGGAGGAGGAGGAGGAGGAGTGCGAGGAGGACGAGGGCGAGAAGAAGAAGAAGAAGAAGAAGTTGCACTCACAACGCTAAATTCCCACAACTACACAACAGACTCCCAGGTCTGTAATTACCTCCTCAGCTGATCAACAGGGGAGACACGAACCACAGGTCCTCAGCGCCCCCTGAACGTCCAGCTCCACGGCAGGTCCACGAGCAGCCCAGCCCCCCGCAGCCGTGCAGGGGGTGGTGTCCTGAGGATTGCTGACCCCTCAGCACATGCAGGTGATGGTTTTCCTGAGGATTGCTGACTCCCTCAGCACGTGCAGGTGATGGGGTCGTGAGGATTGCTGACCCCTCAGCACGTGCAGGTGATGGTGGGGCCTGAGGATTGCTGACCCCTCACACGTGCAGGGGATGGTGTCTTGAGGGTTGCTGACCCCTCAGCACGTGCAGGTGATTTGGGGTCTCGAGGATTGCTGACCCCCTCAGCACGTGCAGGGGGTGGTGTCCTGAGGATTGCTGACCCCCTCAGACAGTGCAGGTGATGGGTGTCCTGAGGATTTCTGACCCCCTCAGCACGTGCAGGGGATGGTGGGCTTGAGGATTGCTGACCCCTCAAGCACGTGCAGGTGATGGGTCTCAGAATTTGCTGACCCCTTCAGCACGTGCAAGGCGTGGTGTCTGATGCTGACCCCCTCAGCACGTGCAGGGGATGGTGGCCTGAGGATTGCTGACCCCTCAGCACGTGCAGGGGATGGTGTCTTGGGATTGCTGACCCCCCAGCACGGGGCAGGTGATGGTGTCCTGAGGATTGCTGACCCCTCAGCACGTGCAGGGGTGGTGCCTGGGATGCTGACCCTCAGCACGTGCAGGGGATGGTGTCCTGAGGGTTGCTGGGCCCCTCAGCACGTGCAGGTCATTTGGGGTCTTTAGGATTGCTGAGCCCTCGGCACTGCAGGTCATGGTGTCCTGAGGATTGCTGACCCCTCAGCACGTGCAGGGGTTGGTGTCCTGAGGATGCTGACCCCCTCAGCACGTTTCAGGTATGGTGTCCTGAGGATTGCTGACCCCCTCAGCACGTGCAGGTGATGGTGTCCTGCGGATTGCCGACACCCTCGCACGTGCAGGTGATGCTGTCTTTAGGATTGCTGACACCCCAGCACGTCCTGTCCTCCCATAACCCGAAGGGACAAGTCCTGCAACAGGGAACCTTCTCTGGCCTCCTCACACGTTGAAGGGGAAAAACGCGCCTCAAACAGGAAACCTTCCTCTGGCCTCCACACCACGTTGAAGGGAAAAGTGCTTCAAACAGGGAACCTTCTCTGGCCTCCACACCACGTTTTAAGGGGAAAACGCGCCTCAAACAGGGG
>CM031628.1:7845036-7852501 GCA_018398815.1 Conus ventricosus | reverse complement strand
CCTAGCCGTCAGGTGGGTCTGAGATTGCTGACCCCCTCAGCACGTGAGGGATGGTGTCTTGAGGATTGCTGACCCCCTCAGCACGTGCAGGTGATGGTGTCTCGGGATTGCTGACCCCTCAGCACGTGCAGGGGGTGGTGTCCTGAGGATTGCTGACCCCTCAGACACGTGCAGGTGATGGGTCCTGAGATTGCTGACCCCCTCAGCCGTGCAGGGATGGTGTCTTGAGATTGCTGACCCCCTCAGCACGTGCAGGTGATGGTGTCTCGAGATTGCTGACCCCTCAGCACGTGCAGGCGTGGTGTCCTGAGGATTGCTGACCCCCTCAGCACGTGCAGGGGATGGTGGCCTGAGGATTGCTGACCCCCTCAGAGGTCAGGGGTGGTGTCTTGAGGATTGCTGACCCCACTCAGCACGTGCAGGTGATGGTGTCCTGAGGATTGCTGACCCCCTCAGCACGTGCAGGGGTGGTGTCCTGAGGATTGCTGACCCCCTCAGCACGTGCAGGGGATGGTGTCCTGTAGGATTGCTGACCCCTCAGCACGTGCTAGGTCATGGTGTCCTGAGGATTGCTGAGCCCCTCGGCACATGCAGGTCATGGTGTCCTGAGGATTGCTGACCACCTCAGCACGTGCAGGGGATGGTGTCCTGAGGATTGCTGACCCCTCAGCACGTGCAGGTCATGGTGTCCTGAGGATTGCTGACCCCTCAGCACGTGCAGGTGATGGTGTCCTGCGGATTGCCGACACCCTCAGCACGTGCAGGTGATGCTGTCTTGAGGATTGCTGACCACCTCAGCACGTCTGTCCTCCACACCACACTGAAGGGACACGTCCTGCAAACAGGGAACCTTCTCTTGGCCTCCACACCACGTTGAAGGGGAAACGCGCCTCAAACAGGGAACCTTCTCTGGCCTCCACACCACGTTGAAGGGAAAACGTGCTTCAAACAGGGAACCTTCTCTGGCCTCCACACCACGTTGAAGGGGAAAACGCGCCTCAACTGGGAACCTTCTCTGGTCTCCACACCACGTTGAAGGGGAAAACGTGCCTCAAACAGGGAACCTTCTCTGGCCTCCACACCACGTTGAAGGGGAAAACGCGCCTCAAACACGGAACCTCTGGTCTCCACACCACGTTGAAGGGAAAACGTGCCTCAAACAGGGAACCTTCTCTGGCCTCCACACCACGTTGAAGGGGAAAAACGTGCTTCAAACAGGGAACCTTCTCTGGCCTCCACACCACGTTGAAGGGGAAACGCGCCTCAAACAGGGAACCTCTGGTCTCCACACCACACTGAAGGGGAAAACGTGCCTCAAACAGGGTTAGTTAGTTAGTTAGTGTTTATAGGGTCCAGCGGACTACTAAGAGCCAAATCAGGACCTCAGCTATCATATCTAAGTCTCTAAATACAAATACCGACACTAGTATTAACACATCGTTTAAAATTTATGAGGACAAAAACACAATTATCTGTTCAACTCCGGCGACACCTGTACACATTATTAAAACACTATATTTTATAAAATAAGTTTACCTCTTTCAAAAAAGAAAAAAAATAAGATCTACTGAAATCTCACGAAAAAGAACCGATAAATCACTGGTGGAAAGAACTTCTCTCTGATACACATCAAATCAGCACATTCTGTCAAAAATGATTAACACTGAAAAAGCTGTCACACGCAACACACCATGGGGGGGTCTTCCCTTCTGAATATCCAACTGTGCGTATATAGCTGTGCCCATATGTAACCGTGACAAAACCGATTCCTCTTTACGATTACGTACCACCGATGGGAAGGATTGGTTAAATCTGGGCACATTTTAAACAATTTATTATGAATTTGATTACACCATTAATTCTGCCACAGTTCACGACAATACAAACTAGATTTAAGACGTAGATCAGAGTGAGTAACAATACTGCATATGCCTCCTGGAAAGACTTGCACGAGAGCTTGTTTGGCTGCTTTGTCACCACTGAGTTACCATAGATTCCCATGTGGCTGGGGACCACAAGAAAAACTATATGCTTTCCCGAAGAGACAAGCTGAGTTATGAAGATCATGAATATCAGCCAATAACTGGATGTGACACTTCTCTTGTCGATAAAGCTGACAATGCCGACAATGAATCCGATAAAATAAGGAAATCATTCTGATCTGACCTGGACACCGCACTGAGGGCCAGATGTAAAGCCTTCAGTTCAGCAGTATAAACAGACGACCAATCCGCAATCTTAAAGTAGGCTCCTGAAAATTGTTATCACACACACTGGCAGCTGCAGCCCTCTCACCTTTTTTAGAACCATCAGTAAAAATCTTGATAAAATCTTTATAAAGTTCACATTGCCCAAAATAAAGTTTATATGCAGCACTCGAGGTGACCTCCTTTCGAAATTGAGTTAAATATAAATTAATCTTGGATTGGCGACTTTCCAAGGAGGAAAATCAGTATGTAATGGACCGTCATCAACAGCATCAAGATCAATGCAGCTGCCCCGAAGTGGGGCAAAATACGAATACCTAGTGGAGGAATCTCATTTGGCTTTAAGTCATATTTGGCTCTAAAAGGCGGGTTCATAACAATATCATAGGCAGGGTTTTCTGGATTAGCCTCAGTTTCAGGTAGTAATTCATGGAAAGATGCAACCTCCTTAGCTCCAGAGGGGGTTCACCAGATTCAACATACAAACTCTCTTTTGGAGATGTGCGAAGTGCTCCCAGAGAAGATTGCAGTCCTTGATGATGAATTGGATCAAGAGCTTTGAGGTAAGACTTTCGTGCAGAACCATATACCACACACCCATATATCTAGCTTTGGTCTCACCAAAGCCCGATACAATCGCAACAAAGTTCGCTTGTCTGCACCCCATCAGTGTGACTAATAACCTTCAAACATTCAAACCTGACTGGCAAGATTGTTTAATGTACTTAATGCGAGGCAAAAAGAAAGCTTATTATAAAAAATAACCCCCAAAAATTTCACTTGTTTGGAAACTTTAATTACCTGACCATTGAGACTGATAGCCGGTTCTAAGACCCGAGATCTTTTCCTATGGAAATGAATACACTCTGTCTTAGCAGCTGAAAACTTAAATCCATTTTCAGTAACCACTGCTGAACACGATTTACACACAACTGAAGTCGACGTTCAGCTGCAGCCAAAGTTTTCCCCTTGGCAGAGATGGAGAAGTCATCAACAAATAATGACTTATCAATTCCAGACTTTACTGATGGACGATGTTATTAATCTTCAGATTGAACAGAAGTGGAGAAAGGATGCTACCTTGAGGGACACCCATCTCCTGCTCAAAAGGATCCGAAAAGGTCGAATGAAGTCTAACACTGAAATGCCTGTTAGACAAAAAAATAGCAATAAACATTGGTAAATTACCTTTAAAATCAAGTGCCTTCAAGTCCTGAAGAATTCCGTGCCTCCATGTTGTGTCATAAGCTTTTTCTAAATCAAAAAGAATAGAAACTACATGTTCTCCATTAATCAAAGCATTCCTGATAAAAGACTCATATCGAACCAAGTGATCAGTAGTACTGCGGTTGTTCCGAAATCCACACTGAGAAACATCTAAGGCCCCAGACGTTCTAACTGCCATAACAATCGAGAATATACCATTCTCTCCATAGTTTTACATAAGCAAACTAGTGAGAGCTATAGGACGATAGTTGTTAGGATCCGAATGATCTCTGCCTGGTTTAGGAATAGGGATAACAACCGCCTCTCTCCAAGAAGGTGGAAAATACCCTGAACACCAAACATGATTAAACAGAGACAACACATTTAAACCTCAGCTGGCAAATGTTGAATAAATTGATAATGAATGTCATCTGGTCCAGGAGCTGAGCTGTTGGCTTTCAAAATAGCGTCCTTTAAACTCATCCATGCTGAAAACGCAGTTGTAATCCTCAGAACTATCTGGCTCGAAGGAACAAGATTTTGACTCCGCTGATCTTTTGATACGCTGGAATTCCTTGCAATAATGATCAGCTGACGAATTTTGATGGATAGTAGCAGCTAACAAGTTAGCAACCTCCTTTTTATTTAGTAATAATCGATCCATTTACTTGCAAACATTTTATAACTGATGTAGCCGACTTTCCCTTAATCTTACGGATTAGTTTCCAGATTTTCCTTGAATTGACCTCAAAGGACAGATTTGAACAAAAAGTTTTCCAAGATTCTTTCTTCTTAGTTTTAAAAGTATATCGACACTTAGCCCTACACGCCTGTGTTTAACTTTGTTCCCACCATAGGAAACCTAGCAAAAAGTCTTTGAGCACCTTTTCTCTTACCCTTCAGAGTTTTGCACTCTTTATCATACCAAGGGGTTTAACATCATTTGGTTTATCACGGGACTTGGGAATAGCTTCCTTAGCACTCTCTACTATCACTTTAGTGAACTGTAAAACAGGATCATCATAACTCCGCAACAGATTCACAGGCAGTCTACTTAAAATCTGTTGCTGATAAAGACTCCAATCTGCAGAGCGAAACTTCCATGTTTCCCGGGGGACTCCTGCATTTGCTTCGTAAAAGAAATAAAAACCGGAAAGTGATCACTCCCGCTTAGGTCCGTATGAACCTGCCATTCTAAGTCCAAAAATAGGAAGGGTCACAAATGGACAAATCCAAGCGAGTCAAAGAACCAGAAGGAGAACAAAAGGTCGGTGAGCCTGAATTCAAAAGACAGAGATCATGATCCGATATGAAATCTTCAAGAACTTTCCCTTGAGAATTTTGTGCAGTTACAGGGAACCTTCTCTGGCCTCCACACCACGTTGAAGGGGAAAACGCGCCTCAAACAGGGAACTTCTCTGGCCTCCACACCACGTTGAAGGGAAAAACGTCTTCAAACAGGGAAACTTCTCTGGCCTCCACACCACGTTGAAGGGGAAAACGCGCCTCAAACAGGGAACCTTCTCTGGCCTCCCCACCACGTTGAAGGGGAAAACGCGCCTCAAACCGAGAACCTTCTCTGGCCTCCACACCACGTTGAAGGGGGAAAACGCGCCTCAAACAGGGAACCTTCTCTGGCCTCCACACTGAAGGGGGAAAACGTGCCTCAAACAGGGAACCTCTGATCTCCACACCACGTTGAAGGGGAAAACGTGCTTTAAACAGGAACCTTCTCTGGCCTCCACACCACGTTGAAGGGGAAAACGCGCCTCAAACAGGGAACCTCTGGTCTCCACACCACGTTGAAGGGGAAAACGTGCCTCAAACAGGGAACCTTCTCTGGCCTCCACACCACGTTGAAGGGGAAAACGTGCTTCAAACAGGGAACCTTCTCTGGCCTCCACACCACGTTGAAGGGGAAAACGTGCCTCAAACAGGGAACCTTCTCTGGTCTCCACACCACGTTGAAGGGGAAAACGTGCCTCAAACAGGGAACCTCTGGTCTCCACACCACACTGAAGGGGAAAAACGTGCCTCAAACAGGGAACCTCTGGTCTCCACACCACGTTGAAGGGAAAACGTGCCTCAAACAGGGAACCTTCTCTGCCTCCACACCACGTTGAAGGGGAAAACGCGCCTCAAACAGGGAACCTTCTCTGGCCTCCACACTGAAGGGGAAAACGTGCCTCAAACAGGGAACCTCTGATCTCCACACCACGTTGAAGGGGAAAACGTGCTTCAAACAGGGAACCTTCTCTGGCCTCCACACCACGTTGAAGGGGAAAACGTGCTTCAAACAGGGAACCTTCTCTGGCCTCCACACCACGTTGAAGGGGAAAACGTGCCTCAAACAGGGAACCTTCTCTGGTCTCCACACCACGTTGAAGGGAAAACGTGCCTCAAACAGGGAACCTCTGGTCTCCACACCACACTGAAGGGGAAAACGTGCCTCAAACAGGGAACCTCTGGTCTCCACACCACGTTGAAGGGAAAACGTCCTCAAACAGGGAACCTTCTCTGGTCTCCACACCACGTTGAAGGGAAAACGTGCCTCAAACAGGGAACCTTCTCTGGCCTCCACACCACGTTGAGGGGAAAACGTGCCTCAAACAGGGAACCTCTGGGCTCCACACCACCCCTGAAGGGGAAATACGTGCCTCAAACAGGGAACCTCTGGTCTCCACACCACGTTGAAGGGAAAACGTGCCTCAACAGGGAACCTTCTCTGGTCTCCACACCACGTTGAAGGGGAAAACGTGCCTCTAAACAGGGAACCTTCTCTGGCCTCCACACCACGTTGAAGGGGAAAACGTGCCTCAAACAGGGAACTCTGGTCTCCACACCACACTGAAGGGGAAAACGTGCCTCAAACAGGAACCTTCTCTGGTCTCCACACCTCGTTGAAGGGGAAAACGTGCTCAGACAGGGAACCTTCTCTGGTCTGCCACACCATTGCAGTGAAGTGGTGTCTGTATACATCAGGCAACGAAGGCTCACAGAACAAGGAAATCATTATTCGTTCATCTACGTAAACGCCGAACTTCCCCGCGGCGAGCTGCTTTCTTCTGCGCGTGCACAGAAGTTTTCCTCTTTTCACCCCTCCTTCCTCTCCTGGAAATGGAGAACCTTCCCTGCTCTCCCATGCCTCTGGGCGAAGTGGTTCAGGTGGTTGACCTGCCTGGAAATGGAGAACCTTCCCTGCTCTCCCATGCCTCTGGGCGAAGTGGTTCAGGTGGTTGACCTGCCTGGAAATGGAGAACCTTCCCTGCTCTCCCATGCCTCTGGCGAAGTGGTTCAGGTGGTTGACCTGCCTGGAAATGGAGAACCTTCCCTGCTCTCCCATGCCTCTGGGCGAAGTGGTTCAGGTGGTTGACCTGCCTGGAAATGGAGAACCTTCCCTGCTCTCCCATGCCTCTGGGCGAAGTGGTTCAGGTGGTTGACCTGCCTGGAAATGGAGAACCTTCCTGCTCTCCCATGCCTCTGGGCGAAGTGGTTCAGGTGGTTGACCTGCCTGGAAAATGGAGAACCTTCCCTGCTTCCATGCCTCTGGCGAAGTGGTTCAGGTGGTTGACCTGCTGGAAATGGGAACCTTCCCTGCTCTCCCATGCCTCTGGGCGAAGTGGTTCAGGTGGTTGACCTGCCTGGAAATGGAGAACCTTCCCTGCTCTCCCATGCCTCTGGGCGAAGTGGTTCAGGTGGTTGACCTGCCTGAAATGGAGAACCTTCCCTGCTCTCCCATGCCTCTGGCGAAGTGGTTCAGGTGGTTGACCTGCCTGGAAATGGAGAACCTTCCCTGCTCTCCATGCCTCTGGGCGAAGTGGTTCAGGTGGTTGACCTGCCTGGAAATGGAGAACCTCCCTGCTCTCCCATGCCTCTGGGCGAAGTGGTTCAGGTGGTTGACCTGCCTGGAAATGGAGAACCTTCCCTGCTCTCCCATGCTCTGGGCGAAGTGGTTCAGTGGTTGACCTGCTGGAAATGGAGAACCTTCCCTGCTCTCCCATGCCTCTGGGCGAAGTGGTTCAGGTGGTTGACCTGCCTGGAAATGGAGAACC
>CM031628.1:7832708-7834936 GCA_018398815.1 Conus ventricosus | reverse complement strand
AAAAAAGAAAAAAATCTGGGTGTTGCCTAGCAACGTACGAAATCAATATGGACGTGCTTCAACATCGTCTGCTTGATTCTCCAGGCTACCCCACTGGGGGAAATGGTGTTTGCTGCATGTTGAACAGAAATCCGCGACCAAATGGCTGTATAACCGTGAGTTTGAGGAACCCAGAGACTTAAGAAAAACAGGTTCTACTGCTCATAGACTCAGCTGTGTGCATCCCCACCTCATCAACTTGATGGGTGTGACGTCACACCTATGCCACGATAACACTTGCATACAGGCTGCCAACATCAGTCTTGAACCCAAGCAGATGCCTTTTCCAGTTCAAGCTGATAAGGCTGATAAAGAGCCAACAGAAGCATTGTACTGACCAACTCACTACTGTCATACCATTCTGTGGAGAGGGTGGGGGTGGGGATTTAGGGAGAGGTAGGGAGGAGAGCAGACTAAGGGGGGGGGGGGGGGGGGGGGGGGGTAGGTGGTTATTCGAAAAGAGTGAGTGAATAATTGTTTGATCGCATGTACACGCAAGTAGGGTGGGTGGATGGCGGTTGTGTTATTCGAAAAGAGTGAGTGAATAACTGTTCGATCGCATGTGCATGCAAGTGCGGGGATGGGGGGTTGGGGTTGCGTTAATCAAAAAGAGTGTGTGAATAATTGTTCGATCGCATGTGCATGCAAGTGTGGGGTGGGGGGGGGGGGGGGGGGGGGGGTTGCGTTAATCGAAAAGAATGAATGAATAATTGTTCGATCGCATGTGCCTGCAAGTGTGGGGGGATGAGTGGGGTTGGGGGGTTGGGGTTGGGGTTGCGTTAATTGAAAAGAATGAGTGAATGAGTGCAGCTTGCGCACATGCATGCATGCACGCGCGCGCGCGCGCACACACACACACCACACACACACACACACACGCACACCACACACACACACGAGCGCGCGCGCACACATACACACACATACACTCACACACACACTGACTGACTGAAACCAATTTATTGTCAGATTAACTCATTGCTGTAATTACATTTAAGAAAAACGTTATGAAAAGAATGTTAGCATTTTCTTATTTTACTTAAAAGGGGCATGTCAACCCCTCCCACACCCCACATACACACATGCGCATGCACACACACAGTGACAAAACCCCAACACACACACACACACACACACCACACACACACACACACACACACACCCCAACAGTGACACACACACACACACCCAACACACACACAACACACACACTACACACAAACACATACATACGCGCGTGCGCACACACGCAACGCATGCACGCCCGTTCGCGCGCGCGCGCGTGCGCGCCACACACACCACACACACACACACACACACACACACACACACACACACACACACACACACACACACATGCACAGACTGGCGAAGGGTCATTGCTGAAAACATCTTGATTTTTCTTTTGGTTGGCAGTGGACATAATTATGTGACCCTGAAGCAGTGGTGGCATGCTTCCCCTCTACTTGATGCTGTCTGCGTGCAGCCATTGACTGCTTCACGGTAAAGGTGTGAGTCCGTGCAGCTATTGACTGCTTCACAGGTAAAGGTGTGAGTCCGTGCAGCTATTGACTGGTTCACAGGCAAAGGTGTGAGTCCGTGCAGCTATTGACTGGTTCACCTACAAAGGTGTGAGTCCGTGCAGCCATTGACTGCTTCACAGGTAAAGGTGTGAGTCCGTGCAGCTATTGACTGGTTCACAGGCAAAGGTGTGAGTCGTGCAGCTATTGACTGGTTCACCTACAAAGGTGTGAGTCCGTGCAGCCATTGACTGGTTCACAGGTAAAGGTGTGAGTCCGTGCAGCTATTGACTGGTTCACAGGTAAAGGTGTGAGTCCGTGCAGCCATTGACTGGTTCACAGGCTAAGGTGTGAGTCCGTGCAGCTATTGACTGGTTCACAGGCAAAGGTGTGAGTCCGTGCCGCTATTGACTGGTTCACAGGCAAAGGTGTGAGTCCGTGCAGCTATTGATGGTTCACAGGCAAAGGTGTGAGTCCGTGCAGCTATTGACTGGTTCACAGGCAAAGGTGTGAGTCCGTGCAGCTATTGACTGGTTCACAGGCAAAGGTGTGAGTCCGTGCAGCTATTGACTGGTTACAGCAAAGGTGTGAGTCCGTGCAGCTATTGACTGGTTCACAGGCAAAGGTGTGAGTCGTGCAGCTATTGACTGGTTCACAGGCAAAGGTGTG
>CM031628.1:7822708-7827708 GCA_018398815.1 Conus ventricosus | reverse complement strand
ATTTATTTCTGTATCTGCTGGAAATTTGTCCGCAGAATATTTGTTAACCGACTTGCTGTTGCACTCAAATATACTGTTCAGTAAACTCTTTTTATTTTTCATCTTTTAATGTCGCAGGAGATCGCAGCTGGGTTTTTTCCCTTGAGCTGCCATTGACCAAGACGAAGAAGGCAGGAAAGCACAGTAAGTGCGTCACAGCGGTCAGTGTACGGTTGCTGCGCGGCAACGGTAAGTGAAAGCGCTTTATCTTTGTACTGATTCGTACTCACACTTTCCTTGAAGAGATCCCGACTGTAATCACACGACGTGCAGATTTCTTTTCAGCAAATCATTGCCAGCCGCAAAATTGACCTTTAAAATACGCAACTAAAATCGCTGAACGTGTTCCGTTCACTAGTACGCCAAGAATTTCTTGAAATATCCTTAAGATAAGATTTTTTTGTGCTTATCGTTAGGGCTTTTACATGAGCTAATCGGACTTGGATGCGTCACCCTGCACTGCTATTGCGTTTTGTCTGGGACCATTTTGCTTTTAAATTCCGGATACAGTAAACATCCCTGCTCGATTGTTCATCTATTGCTTTCCCTGTGGAGAATTTTGTCCTGTAGCATATTGTATCAAACTTTGCTTTTTCAGTACTCTATATAGACAACAGCTAAGTTTTTTTTCCAACGTCTGACAGTCAGCAAAATCTTACGTAATTCCTGTGTTATTTTTGTTTGCATGGGTGAAAAGACCCTCTGGAAGATCTAGTCCAGTCCTTTCTCCTGCAACTACGCCCCTCCCCTCCACCCCCCGCTCCCCCAAAAAACAAACAAAAGCACTTTGTATCCATTTCTACCCATTTTCCTCCATTGTCTCCATGCCCCCCTCACACAACCCACACACACACACACACAACACACACACATCCACCAACACACATACCACACAACGCACACACACACACCACACACACAACACACTACACCACAACACACAACACGCTTTTCAAGTCTCAATTTTCAAAAGTTTTTTTCCTCATTCTTTTCTTCCATTAACCTTTCTCTCTTCCCCTCCCTCCCATCCTCCTCACATAGAACCATGCTCCAAGTCTTAGAGTTTGACTGCGAAATATGACTGCGCAAGAATCCGAGACTTTCTTTCTGTGGCCGTGAAGCAGAAACTGCAGACTGCAGGTTAATGGCAGCGAAATTGCAGACTGCAGGGGTTCTGATGTGACAGCAGAAACTGAACTGCAGTGGTGAGAGGGTGGAGCGAAACTGCGACTGCAGGGGTGAGATTGCAGCAAAACTGCAGACTGCAGGGGTTGAGATGTGCAGCAGAAACTGCAGACTGGGGTGTTGAGATGGTGGAGCAGAAACTGCAGACTGCAGTGGTGAGATGGTGCAGCAGAACTCGACTGCAGGGGTTTTGATGGTGCGCAGAAAATGCAACTGCAGGGTTGAGATGTGAAGCAGAAACTGCAGACTGCAGGGTTAGATGGTGCAGCAGCAACTGCAGACTGCAGGGGGTGAGATGTGCGCCAAAGCTGCAGACTGCAGGTTGAGATGTGTGCAGCAGAAACTGCACACTCCAGGTTGAGATGGTGACAAAACGCAGACTGCAGGGGTTGATGGTGCAGCAGAAACTGCAGACTGCAGGTGAGATGTGCAGCAAACGCAGACTGCACGGGGTGAGAGTGCAGCAGAAACTGCAGACTGCAGGGGTTGAGATTGAAGCAAAACTGCAGACTGCAGGGGAGATGGTGGTCAAAACTGCAGATGCTGGTGAGATGTGAAGCAAACTGCAGACTGCAGGGTTTGATGCTGAAGCAGAAACTGCAGACTGCAGGGGTAGATGGTGCAGCAGAACTGCAGACTGCAGGGGTTGAGCTGGTGAAGCAGAAACTGCGACTGCAGGGGAGATTTGGTTTGAAGCAAACTGCAGACTGCAGGATTGAGATGGTGAAGCAAAAACTGCAGAATTTGCAGGGTTGAGATACTGAACAGAAACTGCAGACTGCAGGGGTTGAGATGGTGAGCAGAAACTGCAGACTGCAGGGGTTAAATGGTGAAGCAGAAGCTGCAGACTGCAGGGTAGAAATGGTGAAGCAGAAACTTCAGATGCAGGGGTGAGATGGTAAGCAGAAACTGCAGACTGCAGGGGTGAGATGGTGAAGCAGAAACTGCAGACTGCAGGGGGTGAGATGGTGCAGCAGAAACTGCAGATGCAGGGGTGAGATGCTGAAGCAGAAACTGCAGACTGCAGGGGTGAGATGGTGAAGCAGAAACTGCAGACTGCAGGGGTGAGATGGTGAAGCAGAAACTGCAGACTGCAGGGGTGAGATGGTGAAGCGGAAAACTGCAGACTGCAGGGGTGAGATGGTGAAGCGGAAACTGCAGACTGCAGGGTGAGATGGTGCAGCAAAATGCAGATGCGGGTTGAGATGCTGAAGCAGAAACTGCAGACTGCGGGGTTGAGATGGTGCAGCAGAAACTGTAGACTGCAGGGGTTGAGATGGTGCAGCAGAAACTGCAGACTCAGGGTTGAGATGGTGAAGCAGAAACTGCAGACTGCATGGGGTGAGATGGTGAGGCAGAAACTGCAGACTGTATGCAGGGGTTGAGATGGTGCAGCAGAAACTGCAGACTGCAGAGGTTGAGATGTGCAGCAGAAACTGCAGACTGCAGGGGTGAGATGGTGCAGCAGAAACTGCAGACTGCAGGGGTTGAGATGGTGCAGCAGAAACTGCAGACTGCAGGGGTGAGATGGTGAAGCAGAAACTGCAGACTGCAGGGGTGAGATGGTGAAGCAGAAACTGCAGACTGCAGGGGGTGAGATGGTGCAGCAGAAACTGAAGACTGCAAGGGGTTGAGATGTGAAGCAGAAACTGCAGACTGCAGGGGTTGAGATACTGAAGCAGAAACTGCAGACTGCAGGGGTGAGACGGTGAAGCAGAAACTGCAGACTGCAGGGGTTGAGATGGTGCAGCAGAAACTGCAGACTGCAGGGTTGAGATGGTGCAGCAAAAAACTGCAGACTGCAGGGGTTGAGATGGTGAAGCAGAAACTGCAGACTGCAGGGGTTGAGATGGTGAAGCAGAAACTGCAGAATGCAGGTGAATGGTGCAGCAGAACTGCAACTGCAGGGTTGAGATGGTGCAGCAGAAACTGCAGACTGCGGGGGTTGAGATGGTGAAGCAGAAATTGCAGACTGCAGGGGTTTGAGATGGTGAAGCAGAAATGCAGACTGCAGGGGTGAGATGGTGAAGCAGAAACTGCAGACTGTAGGGGTGAGATGGTGCAGCAGAAACTGCAGACTGCAGGGGTTGAGATGTGCAGCAGAAACTGCAGACTGCAGGGGTTGAGATGTTGAAGCAGAAACTGCAGAATGCGGGGGTGAGATGGTGCAGCAAAACTGCAGACTGCAGGGGTGAGATGGTGGGCAGAAACTGCAGAGCAGGGTGAGATGGTGAAGCAGAAACGCAGACTGCAGGGTGAGATGGTGGAGCAGAAACTGCAGACTGCAGGGGTGAGATGGTGAAGCAGAAACTGCAGACTGCAGGGGTGAGATGTGAGCAGAAACTGCAGACTGCAGAGGTTGAGATGGGGGAGCAGAACTGCAGACTGCAGGGGTTGAGATGGTGGAGCTTGGAGACTGTCCATGGGTGTGCGTAAAGGAAGGAAGGGGGAGAGAAGGGAAGAAGGATGTGGAACGTTTGGGGTGAGGGAGGGGAGGGTTGAGGGCGGTAGCGGGGCAGGCTGGGTTCTGTCATTGTCTACCTCTGAGCCCAGTTTTCTGTCATAGGGTCTCTCTCTGTGTCTCTGTCTCTGTACACCCTCTCTGTCTCTCTCTCCCTGTCTCTGTCTCTCTGTCTCCTGTCCACCCTGTTGGTGGTTGTGTGTGTGGTGTGTGTGTGTGGGGGTGTGTGTGTGTTGTGTGGTGTGTGTGTGTGTGTGTGTGTGTGTGTGTGTGTCGTGTGTGTGTATAGTTGTACACCTGTCAACATTTCGCTCTGTTTGTTCAAGCCTTAAAATTCACTCCTCCCCCTCCCCCATCTCTCTTACTGTTTTCTATTTATTCTTCAAATTGTCTGTCATTCTGTGTGTGTGTTGCGCGCTCATTCATGCAAGCTCGTGTGTACATAAATGCGTTTTTCTCTCTCTCTCTCTCTCTCTCTCTCTCCTCTCCTCTCCTCTCCTCTCTCTCTCTCTCTCCTCTTCCCACCCACGTCCCAACATTTCCCACTTCGATTGTGTAAAGATGCCTGTGACCTATATGCATTAATCGTTCGCATCCCTCCTTTCCCTCTCTCTCTCTCTTCTCTCTCTCTCTCTCTCTCTCTCTCTCTCTCTCTCTCTCTCTCCTCTCCTCTCTCTCTCTCATCTTCCTCTCTCTCTCTCTCCCCCTCTCTCTCTCCCCTGGTATTTGTGTAATTTGTTCACGACGTAACGATTGTGACGGAAGACGAGATGCATTTTGTGCTTTGCTGTCATGTACTGAATGATTTAGGAATACACTGTGTACATGTAAAGTACATGTAACTTCCAAGCCCCAGCCCATGACGAAGCGTAATTCTAGCATCAAGTGTATAACGAACAACCAGAAATCCATTTACATGCTATACATAGAGTTTCCATCTGTTTTTGCTCCTGAATGTTTTAAGTTTGATCGTTTGGATTCATATTACGATTAGAAACCCATTCTTCTGCTGCGTCTCTTCACAAGGGCCATTGGCCTTTTAATAGAATATATCTCTGTTCGTATCTGTATCCGTTCATTAGCCTTCACTCTCCTCTGCTCCCCTCCCTCCCTTCCTTCCTCCCTCCCTTTCTGTCGCTATCGCTTTCCCTCCTCCCTCCCTCTCACTTTCTTTGTGGGAGGTGTGGGGGTTGGGGGTGGGGTGAGACGCGCGTTTCAATAAGTGTATTTCACTATTTTCTTCTTCTTCTTCTTCTTCTTCTTCTTCTTCTTCTTCTCTTCTCTGTCTGTCTGTCCGTCTATCGGTCTCTCTCCT
>CM031628.1:7812620-7814208 GCA_018398815.1 Conus ventricosus | reverse complement strand
GTCGCCAAACTGGTGGTCAACTTGCATGAAATGACTCAGACTTGAGAAGGAAGTCGCACGATGTCTAGCTGTTTCTGTCAATCTTTCTGAGGGAGCTGCAGCAACTTCATCTTTGACCTACGTAGATCAGATCCACGCTGCGACGTGGGCTCTGTGGAGAACACCCATTTGCCTACTATACATTTAATCGATCAGTCATTTGTCATCATTTACTCAATCAGTCATCGATCGGATCAAATAGATCAAACTAGTTCACATCAAATCGATCAGCTGGACAATTGATGTCACTTCAGTGCAAGCGCTTGAACTGGGATACAGAGACAGACAGAGGAACAGACATGATACCACCCACCCTCTTTCCGTCCCAAACCTCCCCCCCCCCCCCCCCCCCCCTAGACACACATACACAGACAGGATGTATGCGCACATGCACACACGCACGCATACACGCTCACACACACACACACACACACACACACACACACACACACACACACACACACACACACACACACACCACACACACACACACAACACACACACCACACACACACACACACACACACACACCCACACACACACACACAACACAACACAACACAACACACACACACACACACACACACACACACACACACACACACACACACACACACACACACACACACACACACACACACACACAAGTATTCTGGAAAAATCACGTGGAATGTCAATAATATAATGCAGAGCCATTCGAACTGCTATCAGTTCAGCCGTTTAAAACAGAAAACCCCTTTCCAAGATGAAAAGATTTATCTGCTTTCAAAGCAGGAATAACAAAGCCGGAACCAGCATTGCCATTTAATAGGGATCCGTCTGTATAAACTTTTAAGTGATTAGGATAACTATTCGTCAATATGTGACTTGGCCATAGCACCTAAGACGTTATTATTAACATTTTTTTGCAAATCAGTGTATTTATAATCAAAACTTGCCGGGATAAGTTCCCAATAGGAATGGGACTCACGGGATAACGTGGGGCAATGGTTTTGTGATCAATTTTGGCAGATTTCACAGGTTTGAGGAGTACGTAAGTATGGTTTTATTTGATCGTATTGTTTTTGCGCGCTTTGGAAAATCTAATCAGATCGCATATCAGTTCATCCACATTTGAGTTCTGAACAGTAGAACATCTTAGAATGTATTTAGCACAAGCTAATTTTCGATAAGCATCCAGGGGCAAAAACGCCAGCTTCATGATATGTCCCTATAATGGAAGCGTAAAGGGGAACTCCTAGGGCTATTTCTGTATGCCTTGCAATCTGTGCTTTGTAGCTTTTTTAGAAGATACTTAGGAGTGAAAAATATATTCCTGTGCATATGAAATCCTTGTCATGACCAGCGAATTTGATAAATGAATTAAAGTGCACGTGCCCTATCCCCAACTCTGGTAACTCACAACTTTAAGAAGATTAAGAGCTTTCCTTGCTTGAGTTATGATATACTCAATATGTGTGTTCCATGATAATTTTGAAGTAAGATGTACACCTAAAAACTTTATGCAAGATGTGTAGGTAAGCACTGTACCATCCATCTTAAAAGTAGG
>CM031628.1:7780120-7810120 GCA_018398815.1 Conus ventricosus | reverse complement strand
GCTGTCTCTATCGGCCTCTCGCCTGTCTTTTTACCTGCCGCACGTGCATCATTCCTCTTAGGCTTGAGGTATTCTCACTGTGACGTAGCGTGGCATGTTGGCTGCCATCGTTTAGGCAGGTTTTCTCTTCACTCGAGCGGAAGATGTCTCTGGGAGCGCCTGCTCCGGTTCTGGTTCTTCACCACTTCGTCGAAGGTACGGTCGGTACCTTCATTCTAGGGGAGGGACATCACGTCATCTCTTTTCCGCATCTGCTCTGCTGTCCTCTCGACTGGACAGAGGGTAGAGAGTCGCTTGACCCGCCACTTCTGGGTCAACCACGGGTAGCTGGTAAGCATCAGTTTCGTGGTTTGTTTGTTGTTGTTTTTTTTTGTTAGCCGGCTAATTCTCTTTTGCGCAATTTCCCTTTGTTTTCAAAATTATAAAGAAATATTGTTTGAGACCACTTTTCTCTGGTTATTCAATCTTTAACCTGGCCAGTCAAAATTATATCCAAAATTCTTTATTCTTTTTATGCATCTTGTGATGCGGTAGTCGGTGGGGATGGGGGAGAACCTGGTGATTTAGGGTTGGGACTCGCTTGGTCTCGCTCGTCCGCCCCTGTCACAATCACCGGTCTCTTATTCTTCGGCCACCGTCTGTTTGTGTGTGCAAGGGGAACGAGTTTTATGTTTGCGAGCGTGCGTACGCATGATTAGTCGTTTGGATGCGTGGTTGGAGAATTGTGTCATTTTGAAATGTTGCTATAAAATGTGATAATTGTGCCATTGAATTATTATTATTTGCAAATGTGGTGGCAGTTATAAAACAATGGTTGCTGTATTAGTTCAGTTCCTAAGAAAGGAAAATGTTGAACGTGAGTGAGGGAAGGATGAAGATATAATTTGCTATTCATGTGTTTAGCCTGTGAATGTAATCTCTTACCTGCTTCGTGTGAGCGAACATTCCTCAGTTGGTTTGTTTACTGTGTTATGCTCCGGTCTGTGTTGAGCTGGTGTATTCAGCAAACCTCCCTCGCCCATCATGCGAGGGGCTGTTAGGATTTAACAGCATATGCCAGACCGTACTGACTGCGGGGTTCCAGTACCCTTCCTTCTTTCCTTCCAGTTCCTTCCGTTTCCTTCCTCCCGGGGGGATTCACCCGAAGCTTGCGCTGTTGGGGCCGCGCACTGGTTGAGGAGCACGTGGACTTTGCTGGAGGATCCGACCCCTGTCCGGGACCTTCAGCGACAACGCCTCGTCCCACGGGACGCGTTCTCCACGGTCCTCGGACTTCCTACAGCCCGTGACACCAGTGTGGTTCGCTCTGTGTCGTGCAATTTGGGTGTGTGTGTGTCAATGGTGTCGGCATTGAAAGACACTTCGTTCTAGAACTGACCCGGTTTGGGGCACCTGATGCGACTCAGTGCTCACAGTGGACTTTGGAGAGGCAGGGGTGTGGGGGAACCACATGAAGCACGGGAAGGAATGTGTGCTGGAAAGGCTTGTTTATGATTATGGTTATGTTGTGTGCGTTGAAATGCTTGTTTGCGACTATGGGTATGTCGTGTGTGTTGAAATGCTTAATTGTGTGTATGTCGTGAGTGTTGAAATGCTTGATTGTGATTGTGCATGTTGTGTGTGTTGGAATGCTTATTTGTGACTATGTGTGTGTTGGTGTGAATAAATGGGGTGTTGTATCGTAATCTTTCTTGTGTGGTCTCTTGCGGGGCGTGTGAGTTCAGTCACTCCCTTCACTCCCATCTAGACCGATCCTGTCAGGGCAGACCTCCAGGGGTCGGTCGTGACATTTGTGGGGGCTCGTCTGGGATGTGAAGGGTTCTGACTGTCTCCCTCGTTTCGCGGAGTACCTGTCCAGTTCTGTCTGTTTTGTATACGTTTAGTTAGTTTGTCGTGTTTGTTTGTGGGTGGTTGGCTGGGTGACTCTAGCGTGTAGGGAGTCTTGGTGGCCTGAAGGAACATCTGGTGTGACTGGGGAGTCGAGGTGAGACCAAGGGGAATCGACCGCGTCCAGACCTCCTTCCGTCGGGTGCCTCACGCAGATACGGCCGTAAGACTTTCCTTTCTGTTGCCACTCAGTCTGTCATTCCTGTTATGTAGTTAACCAGTTTTCTTTACGGGTGGTTATTGAGTACAGGTGGGTGTATCGGACGTTAGTGTCACTTTTTCCTCTCTCTGGATTCCGTCTGTGTCACGGCACAAAATAGAAAAAAACCGAATTTGTGGTCAGTCGCCAGCCAGTTCAATCGGACATAAGTCCAAACGCAAACATTTCTGGTTCCAAGCAGATGACTTAAGGTGTCGTGTCAGCCAATTAGGCACAGCGGAGAGGCTCCACGGAGACAGCACTGTCGGCAGACGGACTGAGTAGCTTGGCTGACGTCTCGATAGGTCTGGCCAGACGGGTCTCGGCGCCTGGGTCAGACTGATCTAGCCAATTTGCGACCAGCGCCCATAGTTAAGCCAGACATCGCCGGCTAAAGTAGGAAGGGGGAAGGTATCGTGTGGTGGGGGTAAAATCAAGCTAATTAATTAAATGACCCATTGACCACCACAGAGAGCAAGGCTGGTAGATGTGACTTGACGATTTGAACGTCCAATGGAATTACAGGGGAGGTAACTTCGGGTACAAGGCGGTAAAATACTGACCAATGGTACTCACCCTTTTGATAGATCGGAACGGGATAAGAAAGATGGGAGAGTGAGACAACGGGGGAGGAGAACGAAAAACAGACAGAGAGGAAGAGGTTCTGGGTGTAGGCTCTGCACGAAAGAAGAGCAGAGAGATGAGAGGAGTGAACAGAACCGAGTTGAAGCATTAGCACTAGACAGAGTCTGCAGAGGAAGGACTAATGAGAGATGTTGAGAGAGAGAGTTGCTAACTGATGAAGAAAAAAAAAAGAAAAAGAAAAGGAAAAGAAAAGCAACCATGTCCATTTGATAGAGCAGACTAGAAGAGAGAGAGAGAGAGAGAGAGAGAGAGAGAGAGAGAGAGAGAGAGAGAGAGAGAGAGAGAGAGAGAGAGAGAGAGAGAGAGAGAGAGAGAGAGTGCAATGCGTTAATGCAGGAAGAAAGAAAGGAGAACAGATCGATGTCTGATAGTCACTGTTCAATCTGAACCGGGGTTCGACCTCATACCTGGCAGCGCCACTTTCATCAGCAGTCCAACCTGACCAATGCCAGCGGTCTAACCTGACCAGTGCCAGCAGTCCAACCTGACCAGTGCCAGCGGTCCAACCTGACCAGTGCCAGCAGTTGTGTCGTGACTGGTGTTTGTGAAAGTGACAGTGAAAAGAAAAGAAAAGAAAAAGAAGAAAAGGAAAGACAGTGATTCGTGAATAGTTTAAGATCACCTGGCCAGGTAAAGTAGAAATCTATTTATACCCGGGTTAGTTAATGATGATTTAGATAAATGGTTTTGTGAAGTTCAAGGAAAGAGAGAATGTTTTATTTTGTTTGACTCCATATGCATTGATGTTTCTTTCCATGATTATGTGTAGTAAAGTTATAGACTTTACTAGTGGTTTGATGTGACGAATGCATGATATATGAATGAGATTGTAAGCAAGCTGTGAGTGTGTTTGGGCTGTGCGCTAGTCCTTCCTCCACTGACATACCCTGAGGTTGACAGTCTGCCATTTTTTTTTTTGTCGGTGAGCCCCACCGCACTGTTGCTCGTGCTGTGGAGCGCGGTGTTGCCAGAGTGGGAGCAGCCTGGACATATTTTTTTTAAAATTTTATTTTTGTCGGTGAGCCCCACCGCACTGTTGCTCGTGCTGTGGAGCGCGGTGTTGCCAGAGTGGGAGCAGCCTGGACATTGTACGTTGACGTTTTTTTTTTTATTTGCTGTTTCTCAGTCAGTCACCAAGAGACGTGACATATCCGAGCGGTATTTGTTTCTTTCGAGTGGAATTGTCTTTCCCCTGTATTTGAGAACCATAGGATATAGTTGTCATGGCAACATCCGGTGCTGGTGGTATGGCGACGCGTGCCTCGAAGAAGAAGGGTCTTCAGGATGTAGTCCCTACCAGTACTTCGACTACAGTGACTTCTACTTATTCCAGTGCTGTAGCCGATAGTCCAGCGAGTACTTTCACTACTTCTTCGCTAGGGGATCTTCCTGCTGAGACCCCGACTGGCACTTCTGCTCGGAAGCGTCAGAGTATAGCGAAGCAACTGTGGGCTTCTGTTGAGTCGCAGAAACCGAAACCCTCTCTTCTCCATGCTTCCCCTCGAAAGGAGTATGCCCCGGGAGACTTTCCCCATGGGAAAATCGAGACCCAAGGGACGGGTCAAACGGGTCATCCTCCCGTGTCGGGAGTGGTGAATCCTGCCCAGGATGTCGCCTCTATCCTGATGTTTTTGGAGCGACAGCGACGAGAGGATGCTGCCAGGCAGGAAGCCCTGCGTAGGGAAGAGCTAGATAGGATGGAAGCTCTGCGCAGGGAGGAGGCTGCTCTGCGCAGAGAAGAGACTGTCAGACAGGAAGCTTTGCGTAGGGAGGAGGCTGCTCTGCGCAGAGAAGAGACTGTCAGACAGGAAGCTTTGCGTAGGGAAGAGGCTGTCAGGCAGGAAGCTCTCCGTCGGGAAGAGTTGGATCAGCGTAGGGAGGAAGAAACTCGGCGTAGGGAAGAGGCTGCCAGACAGGAGGCTCTGCGCAGGGAGGAGATGGAACAACTTCTTTCGCGGCCTCCCGCATCTGTAAATCAGGGGGTTAATCACCAGGCAAGTGATAGAGTTAGAGGCCCAAAATTAAAGCTTCCAGAGTTCAGACCTAGTGAGGACATTGATATGTTCTTAGAGCATTTTGACAAGGTTGCTAGTTCATACCAATTGTCTGAGGAACAAAGGCCATGCACCTTTTTTCTGGATTATCTGGTGCTGCAAGGGAGTGTGTGCTTACTCTAAATGAAGGCGCGTCTTATGCAGACATGCAATTGGCTCTGCGTAAACGTTTCCACCTTACCCCAGAAACGTACAGGAGGAAGTTTAGGTCCATGAAAAAGAATAACGACGAGACCTTTGTGCAGTTTGGAGATAGGCTGCGCAAAACGCTAGGGTACTGGCGTCAGTTGGCTAAGCTGGAGCTGGAGGATCTGATTCTCATCGAACAGCTTACCAACACTGTGTCCCCAGAGTTGAGGATCCGTATAGGCGAGACAGCACCACAGGATTTCGCGGCTGCGATTCATACCGCTGAGGTGTTTGCTGAAGCCCGTAGAGCTTATGGGCATCGCCCTGATACGGACAGGAAGACCCTCACAGGATTTAGTGGCAATAGGGCGCCGACGACGGCTAGCGGGTCGAGCAAGGCAGGCAGTTCATCGGGGACCTCAGCACCCCGACTGTGTTTTCTTTGTGGTCGTCCCGGCCACATTAGGAAAGATTGCCCTAAAGCCGCCGGTAGTCATGGGCTAGTCCTTTCCAGCGTCCTCGTGCCTCGGCTAACGTGGGGTCCATCCCAGCTTCTGGTGGTTCAGAGTGCCAGTATTTCTTTCTGTTGTTGGTTCTTCCTTGGTCGACTCCATCAGGGATTCGGGAGCATCAACGCTCTTTGTGGATAAGGATTTGGTTTCCCCTGATGCTCAGCAGGGCGCCAGTTACGATGTGTGCGGGTTGGAGGCTGGTTTTACCTCCACCCGTCCTTCTGTACTCATTCCTATCTCCACCCCCTACTTCTGTGGCGAAGTATGGGCCATCGCGGTGGAGCGACCTCTGTATTCCCTTCTCATAGGGAATACCATCACCTTTGCAGACGGACGCAGTCAGTCTGTGTCTACGGATCTGCCCGTACAGGCGTGTGTGGGAGTTACCACTACATTTTGGTAGTGGTGGACTATGCGACTCGATACCCAGAGGCTGTCCCGCTTAGGACTATCGATGCCCCTACTGTTGCTGAAGCTCTCTGGCAGATTTGGACGCGCACTGGCGTGCCCAAGAAGATCCTTTCGGACCAGGGAACCCAGTTTCTGTCCAAAACCATGCAGGAAGTGAACGCTCTGCTCAATGTTCACAAGGAGACAACGTCACCCTATCATGCGCAGGCCAATGGCCTTGTCGAGCGCTTTAATGGGACATTGAAGCAGATGTTGCGTCGCCTGTGTGCAGAGCAACCTCGTGAGTGGGATCGTTTCATCCCTGCCGTGCTGTTTGCCTACAGGGAGGTTCCACAGGAAAGCATGCGCTTTTCCCCGTTCGAACTCCTGTATGGCAGAATTCAGTACGAGGACCCACCAACGTCTTGAAGCAGATGTGGACTCACGACGGTATGGAACCTGCTGTCAAGGAGGAGAGTCGATATGTGGTCGATCTGCGCAACCGCATCGCTGACACTTGCCAGCTTGCTCAGCAACATTTGCAGTCGGCAAAAACCAAGTACAAGGCTCTGTACGACCGGCGCAGTGTTGAACGGTGGTTTGAGCCAGGTGATGAGGTGTTGCTTCTCCTTCCACAAAAGAAGAACAAGTTGCAGCTTGCTTGGCAGGGCCCTTTCGTGGTCTGCAGTCGGGTGGGTGACTGGGACTATAGGATTCGCGTGCGAGGCAAGGAACGCCTGTATCATGCCAACCTCCTGAAGGCATACGTGCGACGAACTCAGTGCCAGGCAGGATTCACCCCTGTCGTTGTGGAGAGTGGCGATGAGCACGCCGTGTCGGTGGCTCAGGACATCCCCACTGTTCCTCTCGTCGAGGAGGAGTCGTGGCAGGATGTTTGCTTTGACAAACCTCTCCTCAGCTCGGACAGATCAACTGCGCAGGTTATGCCAAGCGTTCCAGGGCGTACCCAAGAAGAAGTACAGCCAGAAGTTTGTACTGGAGAGCGATCATCATCCTCTCCAGTGCCTGGACCGGATCCGGCCAGTCAGTCGTCGACTCATGAGTTAGGCAGTGGAACTGCAGAGTCATGCGTTCACTTTTCGCCATATCAAGGGTTCCAGCAATACGGATGCTGACTATCTCAGCCGAGCTCCGTAGTCAGCACACCCATTGGAGAAATCAGTCAGAGGGACAAGTCCCCTCAGCCAGGGTTATGTCCCCTTTTTGGTTTGGGTACCAGGTATAGTGACAGTTGTCGGTAGTGAATCATCACCTGTCTCGGATTGCTACTTTTATTCTTGGAAGGTTTGCTTAGTTGTTTGATAAATGTAGTATTATGTATCTCCCTGTGTCATTCTATCGTGGAATGTTTGTATTGGATTTATCGCACTCTGTCGATCACAGAGGATTGGGTTCGGTCCCATTGTTGTGAATTTGCACATGCGTCAAGGTTCAAAGGAGCACTGTATCTCAGAGAAACAGATGCTTTTAGAAGGGGGGTTTGTCACGAGTTTGTCACGAGGCCTATGACGATTGACCCATCTAGGGTGGTGGAATTATTCATTTATTTATTGTCGTTGTTGTTGTCGTGTATCCGTCCCTTAATGTGGCTTGTGGTGTGTTTGCACCTTAATGTAGCTCAGCTCAGGTTAGGTTTGCTTTCTCTCTCTCTCTCTCTCTAATTCCACTGCCCGTGCAATTCATCCTGCAGGTTCACGGGTGGCTGGCACTTTTCGCTTGAACTGGCTGTCTCTATCGGCCTCTCGCCTGTCTTTTTACCTGCCGCACGTGCATCATTCCTCTTAGGCTTGAGGTATTCTCACTGTGACGTAGCGTGGCATGTTGGCTGCCATCGTTTAGGCAGGTTTTCTCTTCACTCAAGCGGAAGATGTCTCTGGGAGCGCCTGCTCCGGTTCTGGTTCTTCACCACTTCGTCGAAGGTACGGTCGGTACCTTCATTCCTACAGTCGGCCTGTAGGGGAGGGACATCACGTCATCTCTTTTCCGCATCTGCTCTGCTGTCCTCTCGACTGGACAGAGGGTAGAGAGTCGCTTGACCCGCCACTTCTGGGTCAACCACGGGTAGCTGGTAAGCATCAGTTTCGTGGTTTGTTTGTTGTTGTTTTTTTTTGTTAGCCGGCTAATTCTTCTCTTTTGCGCAATTTCCTTTTGTTTTCAAAATTATAAAAGAAATATTGTTTGAGACCACTTTTCTCTGGTTAATTCAATCTTTAACCTGGCCAGTCAAAATTATATTCAAAATTCTTTATTCTTTTTATGCATCTTGTGATGCGGTAGTCGGTGGGGATGGGGGAGAACCTGGTGATTTAGGGTTGGGACTCGCTTGGTCTCGCTCGTCCGCCCCTGTCACAATCACCGGTCTCTTATTCTTCAGCCACCGTCTGTTTGTGTGTGCAAGGGGAACGAGTTTTATGTTTGCGAGCGTGCGTACGCATGATTAGTCGTTTGGATGCGTGGTTGGAGAATTGTGTCATTTTGAAATGTTGCTATAAATATGATAATTGTGCCATTGAATTATTATTATTTGCAAATGTGGTGGCAGTTATAAAACAATGGTTGCTGTATTAGTTCAGTTCCTAAGAAAGGAAAATGTTGAACGTGAGTGAGGGAAGGATGAAGATATAATTTGCTATTCATGTGTTTAGCCTGTGAATGTAATCTCTTACTGTTTCGTGTGAGGAGACCTTTAGCGAACATTCCTCAGTTGGTTTGTTTACTGTGTTATGCTCCGGTCTGTGTTGAGCTGGTGTATTCAGCAAACCTCCCTCGCCCATCATGCGAGGGGCTGTTAGGATTTAACAGCATATGCCAGACCGTACTGACTGCGGGGTTCCAGTACCTTCCTTCTTTCCTTCCAGTTCCTTCCGTTTCCTCTCCTCCCGGGGGATTCGCCCGAAGCTTGCGCTGTTGGGGCCGCGCACTGGTTGAGGAGCACGTGGACTTTGCTGGAGGATCCCGACCCCTGTCCGGGACCTTCAGCGACAACGCCTCGTCCCACGGGACGCGTTCTCCACGGTCCTCGGACTGCCTACAGCCCGTGACACCAGTGTGGTTCGCTCTGTGTCGTGCAATTTGGGTGTGTGTGTGTCAATGGTGTCGGCATTGAAAGACACTTCGTTCAAGAACCGACCCGGTTTGGGGCACCTGATGCGACTCGGTGCTCACAGTGGACTTTGGAGAGGCAGGGGTGTGGGGGAACCACATGAAGCACGGGAAGGAATGTGTGCTGGAAAGGCTTGTTTATGATTATGGTTATGTTGTGTGCGTTGAAATGCTTGTTTGTGACTATGGGTATGTCGTGTGTGTTGAAATGCTTAATTGTGTGTATGTCGTGAGTGTTGAAATGCTTGATTGTGATTGTGCATGTTGTGTGTGTTGGAATGCTTATTTGTGACTATGTGTGTGTTGGTGTGAATAAATGGGGTGTTGTATCGTAATCTTTCTTGTGTGGTCTCTTGCGGGGCGTGTGAGTTCAGTCACTCCCTTCACTCCATCTAGACCGATCCTGTCAGGGCAGACCTCCAGGGGTCGGTCGTGACAAAGAAAAACAAAATAAAAGCTCAAAAGATAAAGAAAAAACGACAAGTCGAACGACTCCGACCACTACGGCAGAACTGTTCTCCAAAAATGACGCAAAGAAGAAGAAGAATGACGTCACGAATTCGAACTCTGGAAGGAAGGAAGTAAAAAAAGAAAACAAGCAGGACTTGCCAAATGTTCTTCTTCTACACGACTCTGTACTGAAAAGAGTGGATGGGGAAAGACTGGGAGCCTCATATGGTTTTCAATCAACATCTATGAAAACTTTTACGACCAAAGAAATCCAACCGTCCCTGCAAACAGCAACCTCCACAGACAAACACCCAGAAGTAATCGTAAATCCATTGCGGCATAAACGAAATAAAAAACAGTGATGCTACCAAGACGAGCAAACCTTCACTGAAACAACCAAGGAGATCTCAAAAGAAAACCCCCACTCAAAGATCGTTGTGAGCAAAATCGCCCCTGTTAAACACGAAGAGTTGGAGATGAAACGCAACCTGTTCAATGCGACCACCACGGCAGACCTATTTGACACCCCAAACGTGAGCTTCGTCAGTCACGACACTCTTCGGGCAAACACTGGGACCCAGCGTGATGGCATTCATCTGACATGGACGGGAACCAGCGTCGTTGCCCGTAACATCGGCAGACACCTCAACAGAATGCTATGGTCTAAACCCAAGAGGCCCCAAAAACAACACCCCGCACGGTATCCATCATGGGAAGATTCCTTTCACTACAATCCTAGGGATCTCGGCCGCCCCTTCCATGGCCCCTGGTGGAACTATTTTGACGTGCTAACACAGTGGGAATAAATACTTTTAAACAGTCTAACATGCTGAAGACATTATTCTAGCACAATGATTTGTAGAGTTGTTATTTATTCAGCATCAGAAATGTTTTGATCGTTGGAGATTGACATTCAATACTTTGTGCCATTTTTCACAATCCCTGAAACATCTTCCCCCTCTTTTTCCCCCTATCTATCCTTGTTGAAATTTGTTGCATATTTAGTGTTGTTACTTTCTTTTCTTTTTTTAAATTCTGGTGATATAGTATACAATTATAAAGAACATGACAAGAACAAAAAATGTAAACATACTGCAATGGAATTGCAGATCAATATCAACAAATATCAGGAGCTGATTCAACATCTCTCAGATAATATCTACCAAGCATTAGTATTACAATCTCTTAATGTACATGAACAAAAGCTTCCAAAAATCCAAAACTTTTACTACCCACCAATATACCAAAACAATGATGAAACGGGAAGGGTTGGTACCGCATTGTACATTCGACAAGATGTAGAATACCTCGAAATAGATACACCTTTTTCAAAAGACATTAAAAACATAAATGCTTGTGCAGTAGAAGCAAAATTCCATGGATCACTGATACTGAACATATTGTCGGTTTATTTGCCAAAGGTCCTGACAATCAAAACACAGAGTGGATTCGTACTTTACAAGACCAAAACGATAAATGGCTAATTGCAGGTGATTTCAATTCACACGCCCCCTTTTGGGATAATGAGTGCAAAATCATAACGCATAACAGATTCCTTGAAAATGTAGTAGACTCTTCACTCTGTATACTGAATGATGGTAGTGTCACTCGAATCCCGGATATTTCATTTCATCGGGCTTCAGCGATAGACCTAACTCTCATGTCGGCTGCAATCGCTCCAAGCTGTGAATGGGACACACTTAAAGACTCCCTAGGCAGTGATCATTTACCAATAGTTATTTCCATCAAAGTGAAACAAACTAGTTCTGATCTCACAAAAGATCAAATCCCAAAATTTAACTACAACAAAGCTGATTGGGATAGATTTGAAAACATGCTTTCTATTTGCAATTGCGAGGAGATGATAGTTGATGATGTTGATACAAGCTACATGAAATTTGTTGATACTGTTTTGCGTGCAGCTGATCTTTCAATCCCTAAATGTAATCCTGATAAAACAAGAAAATATACAGGAAATGTTTGGTGGAATGTTTCCTGTGAAGAAGCAAGAGAACAAAAATGGAGGCTTATAAAATGTATCTAAAAAATAAAACAGACCCAGAAAAGATTGCTGAAAAAAACAAAGCAAAAAATCACAGTAATAGAGTGAATGAAAAGGCTAAGGAAGAATATTGGTCAAATTTCTGTGAAAATGAGGTTCAAAATCACAAAGATCTCCAGAAAACTTGGAAAAAAAATAAAAGAAATGAAAAATGGAATAAGTCTTCCTGGGTACCCCTTAAAATTGGAAAATAACGAATTTCCTTCCAATTTTGAAAAGGCTGAAGCATTTGCAGATGCATTTGCAAAACATAGTAACTCGAAGGCCTCTCAGAAGAACAAAAACAGCTTAGAGAAAAAATGGACGAAAACGAAGACAATGAAAAAAGTCCCATAACAATCACTATACAAATGCTCCTATTACTTTTCAGGAAACAAAAGATGCAATTTCAAACCTTGGATCAAAGAAAAAATCAATGGGACCAGATGCGATTTCCAATGAAATGATAAAGCATTTACCAGTTAATATAAAACTTTTTCTAAGTTCATTTTTTCAAAAATGTTGGTTTGAAGGGATTCAGCCATCTTTATGGAAACAATCTACTGTTACCCCTATTCCCAAGGAGGGAAAGTCAAAATCAGATGAAAATAATTACAGACCTGTCGCTCTTACATCACATGTGGGAAAACTTATGGAAAGAATAATTCTAAAAAGGCTTGAACATTTCTGTGAAAAAAAATGGTATAATACCAATACAACAGGCGGGTTTTAGAAAAGGTGAATCATCAGCTGATCATTTAGTAAAAATTACCACACAGATTAAACATCAGTTTTCACGTAGGAAAAACGTACTTGCCACTTTTGTGACATTAGAAAGGCATATGACCATGTTTGGCATTCAAAACGTCTAAACAAACTAGGATTAATAGGTATTTCAGGTTGTATGTACAACTATATAAAGGCATTTTTAAGTGAAAGAATAATACAGACTAAGGTTGGTAATGCCTACTCTAATCAAAGACGTACACAGATGGGAATCCCACAAGGAGGTGTAATAGCCCCAATCCTTTTCAACATTTTGATGCATGATCTTCCAAAAGTGGTCTCAACAATGTCGAGCTAGCACAATATGCGGATGATATTTGCATAATGGATGAAAGTCACTCTAAAAAAGCTTACACCGATTAGATCAATCAACTATATTAAAAAAGTATATCAAAATGAACTAGACAAAATCAGCAAATACATGATTGAAAACGGACTAACCCTTTCATATGAAAAATCGCATATGGTTCTCTTCAACTCTGGGTATGATCCTAAACCTCTACCCTCTTTTCAAATAAATGGAATGCCACTTGAATATAAGAAAGATGTTAAATTTCTAGGAGTAAGCCTGACTTCTAAATTGAATTGGAACTACCATTTGGAAAATTCTGACAAAAGCCAGAAAAGGATTAAATTTATTAAAAATGATAAATCGACAGTCGTGGGGAAAAGATAGTAAGGTACTTATTCATTTAGCAACTGCGCTTGTGAGATCAAAATTATCTTACGCTCAGGAAATATTCTTTTCAGCTCCAAAATATTTGATAACAAAGATGCAAAGCATCGATAGCAAAGCTTAGTAGAAAGAAACTCGTGGAGAGCGTGGCAGCAGAGAGTCCTCAGAAGAGAAGCCCCCTTCAAGCAAGTGTTTCGGCCCTTATCTCCTGACACTCTAGGGGGGTTGGGCCACATCCGGTTCATGACTCCGGATGTCCCTCTGCTGCCCCTTTTTTTTCCCCATCTTGGGACGAGCCATGGCTGGATTCGAACCCATGACCCTCTGGACATGCTCATTTTCTATTTAATGACTCGCGCTTTAACCACTGAGCCACATGGACACCTGATATTTGTTAGGGAAATTAAAGCCTTTGAGTTCACTTGTTTCTTGCCAATCCAGCTGAACACCTCTCTGCCGCTTCTGCATTGCTTCAGGGCTCTGGTTTTTTCCTTCCCTGCAACTGAGAGCTGTTTCATGAGGCTGTATGCAGACGTTCCTACAAATCCCCTACTCCAATTTCTGCAGTGAGGACTTTGACCTGTAGCCTTCTCTCCTCAGGCGTTTGCCAATCGCTACTTTCAGTCTTGTAGATTTAGTCTATTGGGGGGGAAACCCAAATGAAGCCCCGGGAAAGGAATGTGTGCAAAAAAAGGCTTTTTTAAATGATTGGGGGTTTATGTTGTGTGCGTTTGAAATGTTTGGGTTTGGGGAATGGGAAATGTGTGTGTTTTAAAAATGTTTAAATTTTGTTGTATGTCGTGGTGTTAAAATGCTTGATTGTAAATTGTGCATGTTGTGTGTGTTGGAATGCTTTTTTGTAAACTATGTGGTTTTGGTGGGGAAAAAAAGGGGGTTTGTATCGTAATCTTTTTTGTGGGTCTCTTGCGGGGGTGTGGTTCATTTCACCCCCTTTCACTCCCATCAGCCCGATCCTGTCGGGGAAACCTCCGGGGGTCGGTTTTGCCCAAAGGGAAAAACAAAATAAAAGCTCAAAAGATAAAGAAAAACGACAAGTCGAACGTTCCGCCCACTACGGCAGAACGTTTTTCCAAAAAGACGCAAAGAAGAAAAAAAATTTGACGTCACGAATTCGAACTCGGAAGGGAAGGGGAAGTAAAAAAAAAAAACAAGCGGGACTTGCCAAATGTTTTCTTCTCCGATCTGTACTAAAAAGAGTGGAGGGGGGGAAAAAGATGGGACCTCATAGGGTTTTTTTCAATCAACATCATGAAACTTTTTACGCCCAAAGAAACCCAAAACCGTCCCTCCCAAACGCAACCCCCAACAGAAAACCCCCGAATAATCAAAAATCCATGGGGCCCAAAAACGAAATAAAAAACAGTGATGCTACCAAAAACAGAAAAAACCTTCCAACTGAAAACCCAAAAAAAAAGGAGATCTAAAAGAAAACCCCACTCAAAGATCTTTGTAAGCAAAATCGCCCCCCTGTTAAACACGAAATTTGGGGAGATGAAACGCAACCTTTCCCAATGGACCACCACGGCAGACCAAATTGACCCCCCCAAACGTGAGCTTCGTCAGTCACGACATTTTTTGGGGGCAAACACGGGGACCCGGCCGTGAGGGGCATTCACTACATGGAGGGGAACCACGCCCTTTTGCCCGTAACATGGGCAGACCCCTCAACAGAATGCTAGGGTTCTAAAAAAAGAGGCCCCAAAAACAACACCCCCAGGGTATCCATCATGGGAAGTTTCCCTTTCACTCCAATCCGGGGATTTTGGGCCCCCCCTTCAGGGCCCCTGGTGGAACTTTTTTGGGACGTGCTAAAAACAGGGGGAAAAAATACTTTTAAACAGTCTAACATGCGAAGACATTATTCTAGCACAATGATTTGTAAGTTTTATTTATTCAGAAACAGAAATTTTTTTGACCTTTGGGAGATTGACATTCAATATTTTGTCCCCTTTTTTAACAATCCCTGAAACATTTTCCCCCCTTTTTTTTTCCCCCTATCTTCCTTTTTGGGAAATTTTTTCCCAATTTTTAGTGTTTTTACTTTCTTTTCCCCCTTTTTTTTAATTTTTCGGGTGATATAGATAAAATTTATAAAAAAAATGACAAAACAAAAAATGTAAAAAAACGGGAAATTTAAATTCAGATCAATATAAAACAAATATTCAGGAGCTGTTTCAAAAAATCCTCAAAAATTTTATTTACCAAGCATTTATTACAATTCTTAATGTACATGAACAAAATTTTCCAAAAAATCCAAAACTTTTACAAACCCACCAATAACCAAAAAAATGTTAAAAAGGGGGAAGGGGTTGGTCCCGATTTTTACATTCGAAAAAGATTTAAAATACCTCGAAATGAAAACCCCTTTTTTTTTCAAAAGACTTTAAAAAAATAAAGGGCTTGTCTTAAAAAAAATTTTCCAGGCCACTGATACTAAACAAATTGTCGGTTTTTTTCCAAAAAGGTCCTACAATCAAAACCAGATTGGTTTTCGTTTTTTAAAAAAACCAAAACGATAAAGGGCTAATTGCAGGTGATTTAAATTTTACACGCCCCCTTTTGGGAAAATTGAGTGCAAATCATAACGAAACAGATTCCTTGAAAATTTTGTAGCCCCTTTTCCCACCTGTATACTGAATAGGGTTTGGGAACCCCGGAATCCCGGTATTTCATTTCATCGGGCTTCAGCGATAACCTAACCCCCAGGTCGGCTGAATCGCTCCAAGCTGTAAAAAGGGACAAACTTTAAAAGATTTCCCTAGGCAGTGTCATTTCCCAAATATTAAATTTCCCACCAAAGGGGAAAAAAACTAGTTCTGACTCCAAAAGATCAAACCCCAAAAAATTTAAAATACAAAAAATTTTTGAGGGGAAAAAATTTGAAAAATGCTTTCTATTTCCCAATTGCGAGGAGATGATAGTTAAAAAGTTGAACAATTACATAAAATTTTGTTGATACGGGTTTTGGGGGCAGTTTATCTTTAAATTCCCAAAAATGAAAATCCTGTAAAACAAGAAAATTTTAAAAAAAATGTTTTTTTGGAATTTTTCCCTTAAAGAAAAAGGGAAAAACAAAAATGGAGCTTAAAAAAATGTATTTTAAAAAAAAAAAACCCCCCGAAAAGATTGCTGAAAAAAAAAAAAGGGCAAAAAATACAGAAATAGATGAATAAAAAAGGCTAAGGAAGAAAAATTGGCCCCAAAATTTCTGTAAAAATTGGGGTTCAAAATCAAAAAGGATCCCCAAAAAAAATTAAAAAAAAAAAAAGAAATAAAAAAGGGAAATAAGTCTTCCGGGGTACCCCAAAAAATTTGGAAAAAAAACAAATTTTCCCTTCCAATTTTGAAAAGGCTAAAACATTTGCAGATGCATTGCAAAACTTAGAAACTTCGAAGGCCCCCAAAGAACAAAAACGGGCTTAAAAAAAAAGGCCGAAACAAAGACAAAAAAAAAGCCCCAATAACAACATATACAAATGCTCCTATTACTTTTCGGGGAAACCCAAAAGATGCAATTTAAACCCTTGGATCAAAAAAAAAATCTTTGGGACCAATGCGATTTCCAATGAAAATGTTTAAAGCTTTTTCCAGTTAATATAAAACTTTTTTTTAAGTTCATTTTTTAAAAAAATTTTTTGGTTTTTAAAGGGATTCAGCCATCTTTATGGAAAAAATTACTTTCCCCCCTTTTTCCCAAGGAGGGAAAGTCAAAATCAGTTGAAATAATTAAAGCCCTTGCCCCTCTTACATCACATGGGGGAAAATTTAAAGGAAAAAATTAATTCAAAAAAGGTTTAAACAATTTTTGTAAAAAAAATGGTATAATACCAATACAACAGGGGGGTTTTTAGAAAAGGTGAATAAACAGCGATATTTAGTAAAAATTTACCAACAAAATTAAAAACATAAAATTTTTCCAAGTAGGAAAAACGTACTTGCCATTTTTTGTGGTTTTTAAAAAGGGAAAAGACCATTTTTTGGGCATTCAAAACCCCAAAAACAAATTTGGTTAAAATAGGTTTTTTCGGGTTGTATGTACAACTATTAAAGGCTTTTTTAAGTGAAAGAATAATACAGCAAAGGGTTGGAAATCCCTTACTCCCCAAAGCCCTTTAAAAAGTTGGGAATCCCAAAAGGGAGGTTTTAATACCCCCCAATCCTTTTAAATTTTGATGGATTTTCCCAAAAAGTGGTCTCAAAAAATGTCGAGCTACAAAATATCCCGGATAAAAATTTGCATATGGATGAAAGTCACTCTAAAAAGTTTTAAAACCGTTTGACAAACAACTATTTTAAAAAAGTATATCAAAAAAAATAGACAAAATCAGCAAATACATAAATTGAAAACGGACAAACCCCTTTTTCATATAAAAAATCGCATAGGGTTCTTTAAACTCTGGGTATGCCCAAACCCTCTACCCTTTTTTCAAATAAAGGGAATGCCACTTAATTAAAAAAGATGTTAAAATTTTTTGGGAAGAAAAGCCTGTTTTTCAAAATTTAAATTTGGAAATCCCTTTTGGAAAAAAATTAGCCCAAAAGCCAAAAAAGGTTTAAAATTTTAAATTAAAAAATAAATAAATCGAAGTGGGTTGGGAAAAGATAAAAGGGGCTTTTTCCCTTTTAAACCAACTGCTTTTTGTGAGTTAAAAATTTTATTTTTACGCTGGGAAAAATATTCTTTTCAGCTCCAAAATTTTGATAACAAAGATGAAAACATCGATAAAAAAGTTTTGTAGAAAAAACTCGTGGAGAGGGGGGCAGCAGAGAGTCCCAAAGAGAACCCCCCCTTCAAGCAAGTTTTGGGCCCCTTATCCCCGACACTCTGGGGTTTTTGGGGCCCCCACTTTCCGGTTCTGACCCCGGGATGCCCCCTCTGCTCCCCCTTTTTTTTTTCCCCTCTTGGACGACCAGGGGGGGGGATTCGAACCCATGACCCTCGGCGTCATTTTCTATTTAATGACTCGCGCTTTAACCACTGACCCCCACATGGACCCTGAAATTTTTTTGGGGAAAATTTAACCCTTATGGTTCACTTTTTTTTCCTCCGGGACCGATCCCTTGAACCCCTCCTCCCCTTTTCTGCCATTGTTTTGGGGGCTCGGGTTTTTTCCCTTTCCCTAAAACTGAGAGCGGGTTTCTGGGCGTTTTGCAGCGTTCCTCCCAAAATCCCCAGTTTTTCCTGGCACGTTGGGATTTTGACCGGAAAACCCTTCCCTCTCCTCGGGGTTTTGGGAAATCAGCATATTTTTTCAGTCGGGAATTTTGGGGGGCCTCCATTTGTTCTCTTAGGGCACTGTGAGCTCGATCATGATCGTGCTTGGTTGACTTAGAGTGGACTATATGTCTGGTCTAAACCACTCTTGCTGATGTTCCCCGGGGTTACTCTTCCATTCGGGGGGTCTGCAGTGCACTCCATCATCGGCCCCCCCCATCCAGCAACTCGCCGGAATTTTTCCGAGGGCACGGGTTGTTTTTGGGCCATGATTTGTTTGCCCCCTGCCGTAAAGGGAATGTTGCGGGGGGTTTTTGGAGCCCTGATTCCCCCTTTTGTGGTTTTGGTACTACCCCAGACTATTTGTACAATTTTTGAGCATTTGGGTTTGGTCCTCCATGTGTCCCTTTCCTTTGAGCCAGGGCTACTTTACATGACTTGGGAAACTTCCCCAAACCGTTTTTTTTCGGGCAGAGGGGGAAAAGCGGATCTCTGTTTTCCCCCACTTCACGGGGTTTGCTTTTGGGGGCAGAAGGCCCATTTTGAAAGATTGAAAGGGAAGCTGATCCTAGGGGGGCCCATGTGCCAAATTCTTCCAAGTTAACTTCTTGGGGGTGCATTCTCCACTTTGCCATTGCCCTTGCGGCTTTGGGGAAGCTTTTTGGGAGTCTTTTTTGGTCTTCGTTTTTTCCTCATCTCCTAAATTCTTAACCCTTTTTTGGGTTTTCCCTTTTGGGGCCTTTTGACCCCCATTCATTTTGGTCCCCCCCAACCCTTTGTCTTTTGGTTGGTTGTGTCCTGTTATTTCTCTGACCCTTGGGAGACTTTTTTTTGGGCAAAATCCATCGCCTCTTAAAACTTTCCATTTTCTGCCTTTTTTGCTGGGCTTGTTTTGTTTCCCACCCCCTTTGTCTCCTAGTCCTCCAGCATGTTTTGGGAAGTCTGATTTTCCCCCTGCTTTGAAATTCCTCCGGGAATTAAATTTCGTGGTTTGAGCTTTTTTTTGGCGACATTTAAAACGCGTTTCCCGGGTCAGACGGGGTGGGACCCCCAAAAGCCTTTTCCTTTGAACTTGTTTTTTTTGGCTTCCTTTGCCCCCAAGGTGCGGGTGCGATGTGTAAAATCATCAGGGGGCCCAAAGGAGTTTTGGGTACCACCCAGGGAACGGCAGACCCAGCCCTTGTTTTTTCCCAAGGGACCCCACACGGGTCAAGGGTTTTTCCAAGCCTTTTTCCGCCACCCTGCTTGGGCTCTTTGTGTTTTTTCCCAGCTTCATCTTACCATTTTCCAAGGCTCTTAAAGGGGGTTTTTTCTGTGACTTTTTGGAAGGGCCCCGGGTTTGGAAACCCAACCTGAAACCACGATTCGGCCACTTTTCCTTTTGAGTGAGAAAATCCGTGATTTTTTTGGCTTAAAACTTCTTTCGGGTTTGGGGCCCAAATGTCGCCCGCCTCCCCTCAAAGCGTGCCCTCGTCTTCTTGGATGAAATCCCTGTAGTGTCTTCCATGAAGGCCTTGAGAGGAGGCATTTTGTATCCATCGCCAAGGTCTTTTTTGTCTCGCGTTTTTTGTTGCTTTTTTCAAGATGATTTCCCAAATTGCCAGCACAAAAAAACAATGGGGGAAATTTGCACACCCAAATTGCAATGCCCACTTCCAATTGATCCAATCTGTGTACCCCTTTGGGTAGAGAACCGCTTTGAGAAGCCTTTTAAAGGGTACTTCTTGGCATGTCGGGGGATGTTTTTTGGCAAATGAATCTAAATACCCAACTGTACCCAACTCAGGGGGCACAGTTTTCCATATCTTTTGGGCCAAAATCAAGCCCCACTACTTCCGGGCCCCCCTCTTTCTGTTTTTGTTTTTTTGGAAATTGGCCCCCAAAATCATTGTGGGTTTTTTCTACACAGCCAGCCACGCCGGGATCCCCCTTTTCTGGACTGGCACACCCCAAGTACTTGTTTTCATCAGGTACTTGGTAAAGCCTTGCGCATACAGGGGAAGAAGTTTTTCCCTTCGACGTTCAGTAGTGAATTTTGGCCCGAACGGCTGATTCACTTGAGTTTTTCTCTTTGGGGGTTTCACACCATCTGCCGTTTAACCACTGGCCCCCTTTAGGCAGGTTTCTTTCCAAAACCCAAACGCAGCAGCCCGTGGAGCCACTCCACACCTTTTAAAATTTTTTAAAACTGGTAAGGTATTCCCCTTTGGCCCTGGTGAAGATTTGGCTTGGCTTTTTTCACCACCCTTTTTGATTTCCCCCCCAACCCTTGGTGGGTTGCCATTTTAACTGTTCCTCAGGGTTGGGTTTGGGCCCCACCGACCTTGAATGTCGAGTGGTGTTTTTCTTGTGAGTCCCGGTAGTTTTTTCCTTTAAAAATGCTGGGTCCCCGAACTCCTTTTTCCACACTTTTGGGGCCCCAATTTTTTTGGCGCTCAAACAGTGTTTTTGGCAAAATGGAAGGGGTTCCCCCTGAAAAAGCGCCTTGTGTCTTCGGGGGCTCTTCCTCTTCCTCGCAATTCCCCTTTGCTGAGGGGCGTGTTTTTTTTCAGGTCCTCCCCCAGGGTTTTTCCAAACCTTGTTTTTTAGTGGCAGTGCGGTCCATTTGCTTCTTGAGGTTTTCTTTTGGACTCTGATCTTTTCCAACTTTTCTTGGCGTCTGGATTTCTTTGGGGGGTTTTTTTCTCTTTTTTGGGGAGTTTTAAATCCATAGGCCTTTTACATGTGGGATACACAATTTCCCCTTTTGTGGGTTGTTTTGTGTTTCCGGGGGCCCTTTTTCCCCATCAGTGCATCGAGTTTTTTGGGGCGATTTTTGGGATCCATTTCTCCCAATCTTATTTTGTTTCTCTGGCAGGTTTGGGTTTTAGGGGCCTGGGATCGAGGGGCCCTTTCAAATTCCCATCCCAACCAACCGGGGGTGTCCTTGGCACGTGTTTTAAAAACCCGGCCCTTGGGTTTCCCAAGGGCTTATCTGCTGATGCAGTGCGCTGCTGCCCTTCAGAGGGTCTTCCAACATCCCCCTCTTTGTTCTTGGAACTTTATGCCCCGGGGGGTACGGAAAAAGCTTTTTCCCCAGGGCACATGGGTTTCCCCTTTTTGGGCCTGTTAAAGTCCTTTGGGGTTTGCAGGGCGTGATTTTGGGTTTAGCACCCAAGGGTTAACATTTTCTCCCCCCTTTTAGTGGGAAACCTGGGAGCATCTTTTTCCCTTTTTTACTTAGAGGGACATGTTTAAGGCAAAGTGGGGGCCAGCCCACAGAAACCTTGGTTTGGTTTTTTCCCCAGTTTTCCTCCGGGTTTTCCCCGGGCGTCCCCCGGGCCCATTTTCCCGGGGTCAAGGGTTTTCCCATGCAATCAAATAGAAAAAACTGTGGGGAAACGTCTGACGAAATCCTCAGAAGAGGGGCCCCCCCTTTAAGCAATGTTTTTGGCCCTTTTCTCCCGATTCTCTAGGGGGGGTTAGCACATCCGGTTCATGCTCCGGGGCCCTCTGTGCCCCTTTTTTTTTTTCCCCCTCTTTTTTTCTGCCTTTGGGTGGGGTTCGAACCATAAACCCCCCCCGGACCCTGCTCATTTTCCCATTTAATGACCCGCTTTAAAACCCCTGGCCACCCGGGCACCTGATTTTTGTAGGGGGAAAAAAGCCTTATAAAATTCACTTTTTTTTCCCCCCTTGACCCGATCCCGCTTGAACACCTCTTCCGCTTCTGCCATTGCTTTCAGGGCTTGGTTTTTTTCCCTTTCCCGCAACTGAGAGCTGTTTTTTGGGGCCCGTATGCAACGTTCCTACAAATCCCCCACTCCCAAATTTTGCAGTGGGATTTGACCTGATTGCCTCTCTCCTTTAGGCTTTTTTGCCAATCAGCATACTTTTCGCCCTTTTAGGGTTTGAGCGCCTCCATTTTTGTTCTCTATGGCACTGTGAGCTCGATCATGATCAGCTCTTGGTTGACTTTGAGGGACAAAAATGTCGGTTTCCCTGGCCCCCTCTTCTGATGATTTTCCCGGGTGAAATCTTCCCCTTTTGGGGGGTCTCAGTGCACTCCCCGCATCTGCCCCATTTCCCGCAGACCTTTTGCCTGCCTGTTTTGATGGGCCCGTTGTTCTTGGCCTTTATTGCTGCCCCCTGCCGTGAAGAAAGTTGCGGGGGCTTTTGGGGTCCCCGTTCTCCCTTTTTTGGGTTGGGACTAGCCCAGGGCTACTTTAAAAATAGCTCCCCCGGGGGTCCCCGTCCCGCCCCAACACTGAAAACCTACACAGAAAATTTGGGAAAATTTTTTCCCCTTTTCCCAAAATATAAACTTTCTTCACAAAATAAATATTTTGGGGTCATTTAACGCAAAATTCGTAACAAGGAAAATGGTTTTAAAAAAAAAAAATTTTTTTTAAAAAAGCACAGGTTTTGGGCTCTGTAAAAACTATAGGCCCCCTATACGTCCCAAAAAATTTAAAAATGGGGTTGAAAACCCCAAAAAAGTAGCTCCCTTTAAAAAGAGTTACAGTAAAGTTCCCAATGGGGGCTTAGTAAGGCTAAATTTTGATAAATTTAAATTTTACAGATTTAAGGAAAAAAATGAGGGACCCTGCTGGCCCCAAAAATATTTTCAAGGACATAGAAACCCAAAATTTTAAAAAATCATTTAAAATACAAAAAAACGGTTCTCTACTTTTAAAACAAATTATAAGGGGCTGCATTTTATTTTCCATCATTAAAAAAAGAGAAAAACGTATCACATTTGGGGAAAAAATTTCTCTGTAATTTACGCAAGTAATTGCCTTTTTATGGCACCGAACATCCCTTTTTTATTTTCCATTTATTCCAATTTCAAAAATTATTTTGGGGTCGTTTAAAAACTGTTACAAGGGTTTAAAATTTCCCCAACCCAAAAGGAGAGGAGAAAAAATTTTTAATTTTAATTTTTTTTTCTTTTCGTTGGTTTTTTCTATTGACTTTTTTTGGATTTCCCTTTAAAATTTTGGGGGTTTTGCAGCAAATGAAATGGTTGAAACGGTAAGCCAAAAAATTTCAGCTAAGGAAAAGATCTTTTTCAAAAATAAAAAAAACCTTTTTCCTTGTATGAAAATTTGGCCCCCTTTTTGGTAAAGATCATGGGATTCCCGGGGATAGGGAAACAAAAAGAGTGTCTAAACAAAAAAAGGCCCAAAAAGGAAAAATTTTTTAAAAAAGCCGTAAAAAATAAAAGGGGCACAAACTCCACCAGGAACGACTTTTTAAGAGTCCCATATTTAACTCAAACTTGATGCATACAAAAAAAAAATATTGTAAAAAAATTTACTTCAATTTTTGGCCAAAAAATTGCACTATTCCCTGTCATCTTCCTTTTCAGAAATACAAAAAATTTTTACCTACTTGGTTATTAAGTTTGAACCCCCTTTAATCGCGAATTTTTGGGGCATTTTTTTGGGAAAGAAACGAAAGGGTTTTGAATTGTTAGGGCAATTGTTAAGGTCCAGTTGGAAAATTTACTTTTATTTTCGATTTTTTGTTTTAAATTTTTTAAAATTTTTTTTATTTCAATGGTTAAAAAAAGTTTTTTTTTCTTTTAAAAAAGTTCAGAAAAATCCAGGCTACCGTTATCCGGGAGATTAGAAAAGGGGGTTAAAATGATAAATCCCTTTTGGTAACTCATTAATTTAAAAAAACTATGATGCAAAGTTTTGTATACTTAAAACTACCCTTTCCCCACTCCTACACTTTTAAATGACATTTTTAAAACAAAACATAATGTAGCCCCTTCCCCCCCCCCCCCCACACACAAAACCCGGACAAACACACACCCGGCCCCCCTTTCATTGTTTTTTTGTTTTTTTTCTTTGTTTGTTTGTATGCCTGTTTGGTTTTTTCCCCTTGTTTTTGTCTAAGATACTGAAAAATGGATTTACATAAAATTTAAAAAAAGAAAAAGGGAAAACACACACACACCCACAAACACACACACACACCAACACACAAAACCCACACCACACACACACCACACACACACACACACACAACACACACACACCCACACACACACACAAAACCAAAACACACAAAACCCCACACACACACTATACGTAAGGCTTTACGGGGAAAAAGGTTTAGTGAAATTTTATGTACATGTGTTTTTCCCGGGCTTTTCCCCCGCTCTGTAATTTCCCCCCAATTTAAAATCTTTTGTAAGCCGTTGTTTTGAAAAGTTTCAAATTTATTCTCAGGGACAGCTATGTTCAAGGTTTTTTTGCCTTTTAAAGGGGACTTTGAATTTTCCCGCCTTTCCTTGTAAGGGGGTGTGCCAGGCAGGAAAGGAGTGAGAAGAGAGAAGAGAGAAGAGAGAGGGGAGGGGGAGAGAGAGAGAGGGGAAGGAGGGGAGGGAGGGGAGAAAAGAGAGGGAGAGAGAGAAAGACAGGGGAGAGAGGGGAGAGAGAAAGACAAGAAAAGAGAGAAAAAGAGAGTGGAAAGGGGAAAAAGAAAGAAAGAGAGAGAGAGAGGGGGGAGGGAGAGAAGAGAGAGGAGAGAGAGAGGGGGGGGGGGGGGGGGGGGGGGGGGGGAAAGGGAAAGAGAAAAGAGATAAGAGGGGGGGGGGGATAACGAAACCCATTTTTATTCAAAAAAGGCCAAAACCCATTTGAAAAAAAGGGAAAAAAGCAAAACTAAATGAGAACTTTTCACGTCCTTTGGGGTACGAAATAAAAAAGCATTTCCTGGTGTTCATTGAAAGACAATAATTCATATTATAGTCCCCCCCGGGTTTAACTAAATTTTTAAAAAATCCTGTTTACAGCGCAAAAGCGGGTCGAAACAAATTTTTAAGATTTCTTTTAAAACCTTATTTTTAAAAAATAAAAAAAATAATAAAATAATATATATAAATATATATATAAATATATATATATTATTTATTATTATATTATATATATAAAATAAAAATTTAAATTTAAAAATATATTTATAAAAGTTCCCCTAAAAACCTTTATTTTTCTTCGACAAATAAGACTAAACTAAAAATGATGGTCTGCAAAAATACTTTGCAGGAAGTATTTTGCTCTCTAATCATTTAGTGCTGGGGAACACAAAAACAAAAATGGGCTTCATCCTCTACACTGGATCCACCATAGGGGACAGCAAAGACCTTTTATCTTTTTAAAAATTGACTAGGGACGTTTTTGTCAGAGGGCACCCAATTTTAAACTTTTTAAAATAAATTTCTGAATCTGTTATTTTATTCCCAAAGTTCGGTTCTGCTAATCATTCATTTTAAATTGTCGACATTTGAGAAAACTGTCCCCCTAAAATTTGGATATGACAATCCCCAAACTTGCCCCCTAATCTTCATTCTGCTTAAAAAAAGGGCCCAAAAAACTTGGGGCACAACCCACACCCGGGGGGGGGGAAGGAGAGAGAGAAGAAGAGAAGAGAGAGAAGGGGGAGAGAAGAGAAAAGGGGCCCGACACAGAGACACAGGGGACACAGAGAGAGGGGAGAGAGAGGAGAGAGGAGAGAGAGAGAGAAGAGAGAGAAAAGAACTCGGGTGGTTTTTCCCCAAAAAAGGCCTTGCCCCTTTTGAAGGGGGAGGGGGAAGGGGGGGGGGATGGAGAAAAGTTTCAACAATATAAGCATTTTACAGAAACTAGAAAGTGGATGGAATTCTCTCTTTTCGAAAATCATGCTTTCCTAACCTGAAATACCTTTAACAAAAAAATTGGGGAAATTTCTTAACCCTGTTTCATTCCCGAAATCCTTTAAACAAAATTAAACCCAAATTTTACAGAGATCCTTGGGAAAAATTAACGGTTTTATTGCGCTCTTAACACATAAAATTGGGGGCCGAAAAACAAAATGCAGTTCGTCGTCTTTACCATTTTTGCATAAGGGCCAAATAAAAAAACATTTTTTGTGTATTTTGTAAAAGATACAGGGTTTTTACTTTGTCTGAAATCCCAGTTAAAATTTTGGGCCTTTGTAAAATTTTAAGTGTTTGCCCAAACCAATTTTGCAAAGGCAAGTTTGACATCTGAACTTACAAAAAAACCGAACATTGTAAAACTGTTGTATTTTCGACATGAGCCCCATTCCGCCCCCCTGTACGAAACCTTTTTTAAATTCACATAGAAAAAAATCTTTCATTTTGGGACACCTTGGTTTGTCCAAAAAAAATAAACCAAAAAAAATTTCCCCAAAAAGTTTTAATTTAGTGGTAATTTTAAAAACCCCAAATTTTTCTTGGCTCTTGCATCCAGGGCGTAAAGAAAATCAGTTTAAACTTTCTTGGGTGAAATTTTTAAACATTCATTTTAAATTTTTTCACCCGTATCCCAATACGGATCAACATAGGGTTTAAAATAGATTTGGAAAAACATTGGTCTCTCCATAACAAAATCATTGGGGGGTTCGCATGTCAAAATCCCAAAAATTTCTTTAAGGCAAGAGGTCACTTTTTCACAAGGGGGGTTTACCCGCACCAAATTTGCCCCCAAAGTTTTGCGCTGTACTACAGTGAGTTGAACCTGGAATCGAACAACTTCAACAAAAAATCTAAACTAAATATCTTTCAAAACCCTAAAATTTTTTCATAATGCGGCAAAGCTTTCTTTGGTTTAGTTACCCAAACATTTCATGCAAGGTTTAAAACATGTTTTAAAATTTTATGTTAAAAAGGGTTCCCAAACGGGTGGTCGACTTGCTGAATTGACTAAACTTGAGAAGGAATCGCACGTGTCTAGCTGTTTTCTGTCAATCTTTCTGAGGGGCTGCGAAACTTCATTTGCCTCGAGATCGTTTCCCACGCTGCGACGGGGGCTCTGGGGAGAACACCCTTTTTCCCTATTTTAAAATTTAACGATCATTCTTTGTCAACATTCACTCAATCAGAAATCGTGGATAAAAAAATAGATCAACTGTTACATCAAATCGACAGCTGGACAATTGATGCATTTCAGTGAAACGCTTGCGGGACAGGACAACGGGAACAGACATGAAACCCACCCACCCTTTTTCCGCCCAAACCTCCCCCCCCCCCCACCCTAGACCACTCACAGACAGGATGATGCGCCATGCACCCCCAAGCATACCACCACACAACACACACACACACACACACACAACACACAACCACACACACACCCCCACACCACAACACACACACACACACACATTTTAAAGTAGTAGCATTATAGGGCCTTTAAACTGGAGCGTTTTTTATTCTAAGTGTATGCAATGTGTTTAAATGATTTAAAGTGGTTTATTTTCTTTTTTTTTATTTTATTTTTTTCCCCCCCCCCTTTTTTTTTTCTCCGTCAAATTTCTCGCGGATGAAAAGCGTAAAATTAAACCCCCACACCCACCACCACCACCACACACCACACACACACCACCCAACCACCAACCCCCCACACACACACACACACACCACACACACACACACAGAAATCGGGAAAAATACGTGAATTCAAAAATAATTTAGCAGACCCTTTTCAAACTGCATCGTTACCGAAAAACAGAAAACCCCTTCCAAGATGAAAAGATTTATCTGCTTTAAAAAGCAGGAATAACAAAGCCGGAACCAGCTTCCCTTTTTTAATGGGTCCGTCGAAAAAACTTTAAGTGATTGGGGTAACTATCGTCAAATGTGCTTGGGCCATAGCACCTAAAGTTTTTATTAAATTTTTTTGCAAATCATGATTTATAATCAAAATTCCCGGGAAAAATTTCCCCAACTGGGAATGGGATCAGGGGAAATGGGGAAAATTTTTTTGTGACAATTTTGGCAGATTTAACGGGGTTTGAGGAGTACAAGTATGGTTTTTTTTGTCGTATTTTTTTTGCGCGCTTGGAAAATCAAAATTCAATCGCAATCAATTTCATCCATTTTTGGTTTCGAAACGGGCCCCCCTCTTGAATGTTTTACCAAGCAAATTTTTCGTAAGCAAGGGGCAAAAAACCCCACTTGGGAAATTTTCCCCTTTAAATGGAAGCGAAAAGGGGGAACTCTAGGGCAATCGTATGTTTTAAATCTGTGCTTTGTGTTTTTCTAGAAGATATTTTAGCTAAAATATCTTCCTGTGCATATAAATCCTTGCAGACCGAGAATTTGTAAATAAATTTAAAGTGCACGTTCCTACCCCAACTCGGGAAAAATCCAACTTTAAGAAGATTAAGAGTTTTTCCTTTGCTTGGTTATGATTACTAAATTGTGTTTTCCATGTAATTTTGAAGTAAGATGTACCCTAAAAACTTTATGAGATGTGGGGGAAAGACGTGTCATCCTCTTAAAAGTGGGGATCGAAATTACACCAGCGTCAAAAAGATCATAAGTTTTCCAGAAACAGCAAAACCCATTCTCAAACATAAACGGCGTACGTCTAAGTCTCTTTGATATAATTTTTTCATGTAGTAATTGCCCAAAAAAAGGGTTTTCTTTTTAAAGAACTTCATCCTAAATCTGTTTTTAAACAATGGAAAACTATTGCTGCTCCCCAATCGCCCGAAAAATCCCGAACAAAAATTCTGACCATTTCCTTACAACTAGAGGAATTTCAGTGGATTTTTGCGGATTCCGTCACAGGGGGGTTTGTGGAAATGAAGGGGCAGCCCAAACTCCCCGTAGGACCCAAAAAACCTGAAATTCTGTTTATAAAAATCCCTTGGGTTTTCAGAACCTAGGGACCTTAAAAAGAGATCTTTTGAGTCTTTTCATAACCTGTAAAAGATTCGCTCTTAAAAAACATGCACAAGATTCTTCACTGAGTTGCTGTTCAAGAATTCAAAACTTTACTCTCCATCTAAAGGTCCCTTCAAATTCGAAACTGTTACAAAGACGTATGCATGTACACAAATTTCGGAAAAGGAATCTCTCTTTTCAGGCTTAAAAGTTTTCGCTCTTGTACAAAAATTTTACAGAAATTTTCAATTCGCTTTGGAGCAGTCGCGTTTCAAAACTCTGCATTTTCTTTTTTAATGTTCCTATTTTAACTACTCTTTCCAATTTCCGACAAAAAAAATTTCCCCGTCATTTTCCCGAAACTTCTGCCTTTTTACTTTTTAAATTCGTTGGTTAAGCCCGTTGGCTCGTTTTTGTAATATTTCATTTTTTTTTAAAAAAATTTCTTTGTAATCTGTCAAATTTTTACATTTGAAAAATCTTTTTTTTTCGTTGGGCAAATCGCACACGACCATACACACACGCACACACACCACACAAACACCACACACCCCACACACACACACACACACACAACACAACCACACACCACACAGGCTAAAAGCAGTTGCATACACTATTTCCATTTCTCTCATCCCCTCTTTCGGGATTTTTTGTCTAACACTTAAAGTGAACAACTTAAAATTTAAAACTAAATAACTAACAAAAACACAACAACACACCACACACCCCGCCGCACCACCACGCACGCACCACCACGCCCACCACGCACGCACGCCGCACGCACACCACGCCCGCGCGCGCGCGCGCACACCCCAATACAACATAAATAACACATTTTCGGATCAATACACACACAATGCAAAACACGCCGCTTGCAAGGCGCGCCGCGCGCCGGGGCACCCACAACCAACCACCACCACCCCACACACACCAAAACATCTACCCGCGCACACGAGCGCAAAGGGGGTAAAAGATAAAGCATGCCCAAAACAGGAAAGGGGAGAGAAGAGAGAAAGAGGGGAGAGAGAAGAGAGAGAGAGAGGAGAGGAAAAGAGAGACAGACGACAACAGACAGAAAAGGAGACCACACCCACACACCACACACACACAACACCACACACACACAATATACTACGGGTCCGGGGGCATGGTTCAGTGATTATAGTACAGTGTGGTTTTCGGGGTTTCCCTTGGGTCTGGAAAGCC
>CM031628.1:7768833-7771333 GCA_018398815.1 Conus ventricosus | reverse complement strand
GTCATTCGCCGCGGCTTGTTTCGGCGAAAATAGGATCCGTCCCCCATGATGACGTGTGGATCAGGTTTAGGGTCATGTGGATCGGTTTCCGTCTGAGCCTTTCAGTCATTGTCTCCCCTGCTGTTCACTGGCCAGTCGGAAGAGGATCGGGTGGTCTGCACGTAATTGGGAATTGGGAACAAAAACTTCTGAACTTTGATTTCGTTTTGTCCCCTGCATGTGGAAGTGTATGTTTTCACACACGTTTGGTGATATTTTTGCCTGTTAGAAAACGTATTAAGAACAAAAGGTACTAGCTTAGTTTAAACCAAATTTGGTGGAAAGAGTAAAGAGAGGCCAAAGAGAAATGCATAAAATTCGTCGAAAATTTGGTGTTTTAATTCTTCCCATGGAGAGAATAATATTGGGTGTCCAGTCTCTGGTAACACAGTTTAAGCTAAAGTTGTGCAGTTCGTATTTTGATTATGTTCTTCAGATTCATAGTCAGGCAAGCGTCAATGTGTGCGCGCGCGCGGGCACACACACACACACACACACACACACACACACACACACACACACACACACACACACACACGCACATACACACACACACGCACACACGCACGCACACGCACGCACACGCACGCACGCACGCACGCACACACACGCCTGCGTTTACAACATACAAGGAAGCACACATAATTCTCCTAGAAATATAGAGCAGAAAATCCATCAGGTGTCCAGTCATAGCCCACAGACTGGGACAGACACGCTCTTGACAGTCCCACAGTCATAGCCCACAGACTGGGGAAACAGACACCGCTCTTGACAGTCCCAGTCATAGCCCACAGACTGGGGAACAGACACCGCTCTTTACAGTCCCAGTCATAGCCCACAGACTGGGGAACAGACACCGCTCTTTACAGTCCCAGTCAATAGCCCACAGACTGGGGAACAGACACCGCTCTTTACAGTCCCAGTCATAGCCCACAGACTTGGGAACAGACACCGCTCTTTACAGTCCCAGTCATAGCCCACAGACTGGGGAACAGACACCGCTCTTTACAGTCCCAGTCATAGCCCACAGACTGGGGAACAGACACCGCTCTTTACAGTCCCAGTCATAGCCCACAGACTGGGGAACAGACACCGCTCTTGACAGTCCCAGTCATAGCCCACAGACTGGGGAACAGACACCGCTCTTTACAGTCCCAGTCATAGCCCACAGACTGGGGAACAGACACCGCTCTTACAGTCCCAGTCATAGCCCACAGACTGGGGAACAGACACCGCTCTTTACAGTCCCAGTCATAGCCACAGACTGGGGAACAGACACCGCTCTTGTACAGTCCCAGTCATAGCCCACAGACTGGGGAACAGACACCGCTCTTTACAGTCCCAGTCATAGCCCACAGACTGGGAACAGACACCGCTCTTTACAGTCCCAGTCATAGCCCACAGACTGGGGAACAGACACCGCTCTTTACAGTCCCAGTCATAGCCCACAGACTGGGGAACAGACACGCTCATGACAGTCCCAGTCATAGCCCACAGACTGGGGAACAGACCGCTCTTTACAGTCCCAGTCATAGCCCACAGACTGGGGAACAGACACCGCTCTTTACAGTCCCAGTCATAGCCCACAGACTGGGGAACAGACACCGCTCTTACAGTCCCAGTCATAGCCCACAGACTGGGAACAGACACCGCTCTTTACAGTCCCAGTCATAGCCCACAGACTGGGGAACAGACACCGCTCTTTACAGTCCCAGTCATAGCCCACAGACTGGGGAACAGACACCGCTCTTTACAGTCCCAGTCATAGCCCACAGACTGGGGAACAGACACCGCTCTTTTCAGTCCCAGTCATAGCCCACAGACTGGGGAACAGACACCGCTCTTTACAGTCCCAGTCATAGCCCACAGACTGGGAACAGACACCGCTCTTTACAGTCCCAGTCATAGCCCACAGACTGGGGAACAGACACCGCTCTTTTCTACACAGAGTGCCTCAGTTGACCTCTTGCAACAAAGCAACAACGAGAGGTTCACCAACACACAGCATTGAAATTCCATCTGGTGTGGTTTTACTGCAGACATTGTATCTTTCACAAAATCAAATTTCCAGCCAGTGAGAAATCGCCGAGTATTGTCACTTGAAAAATTTCCGATGGACAGTAAAGTTGATTGAATTGAATTGAATTGAACTCCAACAGCATCCGTGTTCTTTCTACCAGTGGCCAGATCAATAGACTCCTGTGCTCAGTGAAGCTCAGGGTACGTTGTGTCCCATCGGAATCCCAATTCAAACAAATTCATGTCATGACCTCCAGTACACCGACAAGTATATCATCAGAGGGTGAATGTGGTCGATAATGCAACCAATACTATTATAAAAGAGCAAGGGAGATCCTGGTAAACAAAACAGAGCTAGATATAAAAAGAGGCGTTCCAAAATTGGAAACAGCCGACCGATGGTAGTAAAAACAAAAATGTCTCTACCTCCTGCTGAGAGAAA
>CM031628.1:7731333-7763833 GCA_018398815.1 Conus ventricosus | reverse complement strand
TGGAGAGAACAAGGTTAGGGTGGTGGTGAACTATGTCACCGATAGGAGATGGAGAGAACAAGGTTAGGGTGGTGGTGAACTAATGTCACCGATAGGAGATGGAGAGAACAAGCCTCGGGTGGTGTGAACTATGTCACCGATAGGAGATGGAGAGAACAAGGCTAGGGTGGTGGTGAACTAATGTCACAGATAGGAGATGGAGAGAACAAGGCTAGGGTGGTGGTGAACTATGTCACCGATAGAGATAGAGAGAACAAGCCTAGGGTGGTGGTGAACTAATGTCACCGATAGGAGATGGAGAGAACAAGGCTAGGGTGTGGTGAACTAATGTCACCGATAGGAGATGGAGAGAACAAGGCTAGGTGGTGGTGAACCAATGTCATCACCGATAGGAGATGGAGAGAACAAGGCTAGGGTGGTGGTGAACTAATGTCACCGATAGGAGATGGAGAGAACAAGCCTAGGTGGTGGTGAACTAATGTCACCGATAGGAGATGGAGAGAACAAGGCTAGGCTGGTGGTGAACTATGTCACCGATAGGAGATGGAGAGAACAAGCCTAGGGTGGTGGTGAACTAATGTCACCGATAGGAGATGGAGAGAACAAGCCTGGGGTGGTGGTGAACTAATGTCACCGATAGGAGATGGAGAGAACAAGCCTAGGGTGGTGGTGAACTAATGTCACCGATAGGAGATAAAGAGAACAAGGCTAGGGTGGTGGTGAACTATGTCACCGATATGAGATGGAGAGAACAAGCCTAGGGTGGTGGTGAACTAATGTCACCGATAGGAGATGGAGAGAACAAGGCTAGGGTGGTGGTGAACTAATGTCACCGATGGGAGATGGAGAGAACAAGCCTAGGGTGGTGGTGAACTAATGTCACCGATATGAGATGGAGAGAACAAGGCTAGGGTGGTGGTGAACTATGTCACCGATAGGAGATGGAGAGAACAAGCCTAGGGTGGTGGTGAACTAATGTCACCGATAGGAGATGGAGAGAACAAGCCTAGGCTTGTGGTGAACTAATGTCACCGATAGGAGATGGAGAGAACGAGCCTAGGGTGGTGGTGAACTATGTCACCGATAGGAGATGGAGAGAACAACGCTAGGGTGGTGGTGAACTAATGTCACCGATAGGAGATGGAGAGAACGAGCCTAAGGTGGTGGTGAACTATGTCACCGATAGGAGATGGAGAGAACAAGCCTAGGGTGGTGGTGAACTAATGTCACCGATAGGAGATGGAGAGAACAAGGCTAGGGTGGTGGTGAACTATGTCACCGATAGAGATGGAGAGAACAAGCCTAGGGTGGTGGTGAACTAATGTCACCGATAGGAGATGGAGAGAACAAGCCTAGGCTGGTGGTGAACTAATGTCACCGATAGGAGATGGAGAGAACGAGCCTAGGGTGGGGGTGAACTATGTCACCGATAGGAGATGGAGAGAACAAGGCTAGGGTGGTGGTGAACTATGTCACCGATAGGAGATGGAGAGAACAAGCCTAGGGTGGGGGTGAACTAATGTCACCGATAGGAGATGGAGAGAACAAGCCTCGGGTGTGGTGAACTAATGTCACCGATAGGAGATGGAGAGAACAAGGTTAGGGTGGTGGTGAACTATGTCACCGATAGGAGATGGAGAGAACAAGGCGAGGGTGGTGGTGAACTAATGTCACCGATAGGAGATGGAGAGAACGAGCCTAGGGTGGTGGTGAACTATGTCACCGATAGGAGATGGAGAGAACAAAGCTAGGCTGGGGGTGAACTAATGTCACCGATAGGAGATGGAGAGAACAAGCCTAGCTGGTGGTGGGTGGGGAGGAAGGTGGGTGGGTGGGGAGAGGGGAGGGGGAGGGAACAAACCTAGTGAATGTTGACGAAGATCCGTTCTGTAAATGTTAGTGCCCTTCCTCTATCTCTGTCTCTCTGTCTCTCTGTCTCTCTCTCTCTCTCTCTCTCTCTTCTCTCTCTCTCTCTCTCTCTCTCTCTCCTCTCTCTCTCTCTCTCATTTTCTGTCTGTCTGTCTCTCTCCCCTGTTTCTGTTCCTCGTTTCTCCGGTCTCTCTCTCTCTGTGTTTCTGTTCCTCTCTGATCCTGTTCCTCTCTTTCTGTTTTATTCTCTGTACGTCCTGTCTGTCTGTCTCTGTCTGTCTGTCTGTCTGTCTGTCTGTCTGTCTCTGTGTTTTGTTCCTCTCTGATCCTGTTCCTCTCTTTCTGTTTTATTCTCTGTACGTCTGTCTGTCTCTGTCTGTCTGTCTGTCTGTCTGTCTCTGTGTTTCTGTTCCTCTCTGATCCTGTTCCTCTCTTTCTGTTTTATTCTCTGTACGTCTGTCTGTCTCTGTCTGTCTGTCTGTCTGTCTGGCTGTCTGTCTCTCTCTTTCTCTCTCTCTCTCTCTCTCTCTCTCTCCTCTCTCTCTCTCTCTCTCTCTCTCTCTCTCTCTCTCGTTCATTTTCTGTCTGTCTGTCGCCCTCGCTCTCTAATATTAGCAAGTACTTGGTAAACAAACACATTGAATTTTTTTCTTGTCCCATACATTTGTATCAACAGTAAAACCGCGATGGAAAAAACTGGATTGGAGTGTTCGTTGAAAGTAGAATGTGACCATAGAATGTAACTTCCTCATCCCGTGTTGGAAAGTGTTCGTTGAAAGTAGAATGTGAGACCATAGAATGTAACTTCCTCATCCCGTGTTGGATGTGCATGATAACAACTAATGAAACTAGGACAGTAACATCATCAGGGTGTGTTGATACACAGACATGATAAACTATACATAAACGTCCACATGCCTCTGAACAATTATTCTGTTAGGCATGAAGAAAGAGGACGGAGGGCCATACAGTCTTCCATTTCGAAAGGCAAAACTCAGAGGCACTTGTTCCCCCCTAGTATGAGTTTACGGAATCTCTCATTACAGAGAAACAGCGAACTGATCTCTCATTACAGAGAAACAACGAACTGATCTTTCATCACAGAGAAACAACGAACTGATCTCTCGTTACAGAGAAACAACGAACTGATCTCTCATTACAGAGAAACAACGAAGTGATCTCTCGTGACAGAGAAACAACGAACTGATCTCTCATTACAGAGAAACAACGAATAGATCTCTCATGACAGAGAAACAACGAACTGATCTCTCATTACAGAGAAACAACGAACTGATCTCTCGTTACAGAGAAACAACGAATAGATGTCTCATTACAGAGAAACAACGAATAGATCTCTCATTACAGAGAAACAACGAATAGATCTCTCATGACAGAGAAACAACGAATAGATCTCTCATGACAGAGAAACAGCGAATAGATCTCTCATGACAGAGAAACAACGAATAGATCTCTGATTACAATGATCAGCTGGCAAATACTGTTTTCCTATAAACGTTACATTTCGGCCACGAAATTATGAATAATACTCATTGCAAATGACAGTCATTTCATTAAGGAGTACAGAACTGTTGTCTTGAATATCATATTTTCTCCTTGTATCAATCGGGAGCATGTGTTCATTGCGTGCAATTGACAATATGTTAGTCAAGAAGGGCGCTATTTGTAATTAACTGTGGGCAATATTAACCTTTATGGTTGTTTTGCAAACCTTCATGCCATGCATGTTTGTAGTAATCAGACAATTCAGGACTTAGTAGCAAAACTGCTGCCATCTTTCAGATGTATAAAACCACGTCATGCCGAGGGCGACAACTATGATTTTGACAGAATGATCAGCCCCAGATTAAAGATTAAGTCTTGAAAAGAAAGAACATAATTATAAAAGTGCCATTTAGTGGCCAGGTCACGATGCAAAACATAGGATAGTATAAATGAGCATAAGGCAGTAAACAGTAAGGAGTTTCTAGAAGGGACACTGGTGGATGGGGCTGGAGAGGCTGAAAAAACCAACCCTCTATATAATACAGACAACTAAAGCTCGACAGTGCCAGTGAAGGGAAACTACTTTCACAGAACTGAAAAGAAGGGGGTGGGGGGGGGGGGCACCATTCATACTGAAAGCACCCCCGGTTTTCCTACGTGGGATATATCAACAACAACAATAACAAAAAGAAAAATCCCGGTGTAACATGCTATAACTACATCCCCCCCCCCCCCCTACCCCCAAACAAAAACAAAAACAAAAAGCACCCCGGCGCTTCAGAAAGGGCTGACAACCAAACACCTGACGAAGACCAAATCCAGACCGACCTCCTTGGTTCTGAAATCCCCCCTCCACCCCTTCAAAATCCTCAAAGCAACCCGAAAGACAAGGTACACGAATCAAAACGCTTTGCACCTTAATTCTCAAAGTGTAATTCAAAGTGTCATTCTCAAGAGGTAATTTAGTTACTGGACTTCATTAAGGTGAATTCCCTTTATTGGGTGGACCCGTCATTTCCTGTGATTGTCTGTGTGCTTCAGAAGGGACGGCCAAATCTTGCTGTGCAGTTAGACTAGATTTCCCAGGGTTCCTGTTAATTTCTGCCTCCTCTGGTGCATATATTTGTCTGGTGATTGAGAGTATGGCGGTGGGATCAATGTCTGGTGGTTGACATTATGGGCGGTTGGTATCAATAGTTGCAAGCTGCCTTTGGGAAATACGAGAAGTCATGATTTTTTTCTTGGCATGAGTAGTATCGATCATGTCAGAATCTCTCCTTCCACTTCACCCTCCCCTGTCCCCCCCCCCTTCTTCCCTTTCTCTGTGCAAGGTCAGAGTTCACAAAAGATCTTTATAGGTACATTGTGAATATTTAGTGATGTGCAAGCAAACATGACCTACTTTTGGCCACAGCGGAGAGGTTTTCACAATCACAAAACTTCGAACTGTTGTCTTCCATCTTCTTCTTCTTCTTTCTTTCTTTTTCTTTTCTTTTGTGCTTTGTTTGTTTTTTGTTTTGTTTTGAACTGACTTTAGTTTTCACCCCTAAATTTATTGAAATCCCAGACTGTCTTCACATCTGAAAGAAATTTTTTTTCTTCCTCGTTTCCTACGTCTATCCTCCCCCTCCCGCCCCTCCCCTCCCGCCCCCTCCTTCTCCCACCCTCACCTCCCCACTTCCACTCTATATTCCGTTAATTTACACCGTTCCGACACGTCATGGCAATACTCTAAGAGAGAGTGAGAGAGAGAGAGAGAGAGAGAGAGAGAGAGAGAGAGAGAGAGAGAGAGAGAGAGAGAGAGAGAGAGAGGACTCAAGATAATATATTGATGTTTCGGCCATTGCCCCTCATAAAGGGGTGAAAGAAAACACAATCATAGAAGCATCAAATGGACTACACACAGACATAATCAAGATATTTTCATAATCTATCCCGCGATAACAAATAAGACCGCAGTTTGAACGCTTCAGATAAACAAATCAACAAATTTCTGACTGTCTGTTCATAAGTAAATGCCAAAAGAAGTGCTAATCAGAGAGAGAGAGAGAGAGAGAGAGAGAGAGAGAGAGAGAGGAGAGAGAGAGAGAGAGAGTTTGACGTATGTATAATCTCTGTACCTAACCAGGTGATTTAGGCGTTCTCTACTCCACATGAATGGAAGGTGATTCACTAAGCGCTGGGACTAATGACGAGTGGAAAACGACGAAGATCCGGTTCTGAAGAAGAACTCCAATTGACAGGCATCTTTTATTCCAGTTATTGTGTAGGAGACGGACTGTCACATTCAAAACACACCGCTCCTCAGCAAAACAAACAGAATGAACAGATGCGCGCGCACACACACACACACACACACACACACACACACACACACACACACACACACACACACACTCTCTCTCCTCTCTCTCTCTCTCTCTCTCTCTCTCTTCCCTCTCACACACACACACACACACACACACACACACACACACACACACACACACACACACACACACACGAGAGAGAGAGAGAGAGAGAGAGAGAGAGAGAGAGAGAGAGAATTATGTGGAAAATTCTTTAATATATCTATTCTTTAACTCTGACTCGAATTCATGTTACAACAGACAAAGAATTTGGAAACTAAACAAAAAGTAAGAATACCCTAGAAGGGAAAAAAAAGGGGTGGGGTGTCGCAGAAATAATCACAAACACAAGATATCGTTTTTGTATCAAGCCTATCTTAAACGAGTCTTTAGTTATACAGAAATAGCTCCAGCAAACATTCTTAAAACCCTGAAAAGTCGAAGTCGACCTTTCAGAACAGGTCAGGCCTCTGGTAACGAAGTAAAAGAATGACTTGTGATTCGAAAACAATGTCCATGTAAGATCTGAAATGATCAGATAGACAGATTCGCTGGGCTTGTTGCGCTTTCACATTTCTCTCCCCAAGATGGTATTTTGGATAGAATAGAAATCACAGCGAATGACAAAGAACACAACACGTCAGTTCTGACTCCAAAGAATATGGGCAAGTTTCGTGCGCACGATGAATTCCTGTCTCCACGCAGGCTGGAAGGGATTGTAGTCGGTTACTTCCCTTGATCAAGGTGGTCCTCTTTCGTCTTGGATCCGTTATTCGGTGTGGATGTTTGTGTCGTTCACTACGGCCAAATCCAGCCGTGCAGGTAGACTAGATTTCCGTGGGTTCCTACTACTGTCTGTCTACTCTGATTCATATATCCACAAGTCATTCCAGTTGTGGTCAGTTTGCCTCGAGCGCCAACATGCCATCAGGAAACCCGAGGTCATATTTTGTACACTCACAAAAATAAGTTTGACCCCGTCAGAATCTTTATTTCCACGTCACCCACCCCAACCCGATGTCCTCCATCCCCTTCATTCCGAGTTCAGTGTTCTCCAAAGGTCTGTGTAAATGCATGACTATTCAGTAATGTGCCAGCAAAAACTGACATACTGTTGGCCAGAGAGGAAGATTGTCATAAACCACACAACGTCCAGCTCCGTCTTCCTTCATTTTTTTTTCTCCTTGGAGCTGATCGAAGTATCACAATCCCCTCTCACCCTCCTCTCCCTATATTTATTGAAAACCAGAAACAAACCAACGAGGGCTCGGGTTCAGTCTTGTTGGACACTCACTGTTTTGCAATTACGTGTCAATGCAAAAACAAAAACAAAACAAACAAAAAAACGAAGGCTCGTACGTCATTATCCGCCATCGACAAGGAGATTGAGACTGGAGCGTGACTGAGAACGAGGCAGAATGCGAATGGGACGCACAACATATTGCAAAATGTCGCTCATGAAAGACGTAAGACAAAACAGACCACTACATATTCGTAATCCTTCAAACGTCCAAGCTAATAGCAATAAAAATGCAGACGATATGACTCCCCCTGAAGGCTGTAATAAAGCGGACTACTGTCTGCCCGGTAACAGCCTTTGGGAGAATAGTGGCTGCAGATTTTTTTTTTTTTTAATATTTACATCATCAGTTTTTACGTCTGAAGATGACGTATTTGTCAAAAAAAAAAAAAAAAAGAAGAAAAAAAAGTTCTTGTGCGCTGTGTGTTGTGTATGATATAAGCGTTACTTTTTAAATGTCTGAATATGACGTATTTGCCCAAACTTTTCTTGTTTGTGTATATTGTCTATGCGATTACCTCTCTCTCTCTCTCTCTCTCTCTCTCTCTCTCTCTCTCTCTCTCTCTCTCTCTCTCTCTCTGTGTGTGTGTGTGTGTGTGTGTGTGTGTGTCTGTGTGTGTGTGGCGTCGTGTGTGTGTGTTGTTAATTGTGTTTTGCCTTCCACATTTACGAGTTTCCATATCTAGCCTAGTGCATGAAGCTGCCCATTGCCAGACTAGTAACTGTGTGTGTAGGGGATGTTTGTGGGTCAAATAGCCAAATAACTTTCCAAGTATGCAAATAGAGAAGAGCATGTTTTGGACAAACAAAAATAACAGTATGCAAAAAGAGAAGAGCATGTTTTGGACAAACAAAAATAGACAGTATGCAAAACAGAAGAGCATGTTTTTGGCACAAAAACAAAATAACCATGTTTGCAAAAAAGTAGTAAAGAAGCATGTTTTGGACAAACAAAAATAGCAGTATGAAAAAAGAAGAGCATGTTTTTGGACAACAAAATAAACAGTATGAAATAAGAAGAGCATGTTTTGGACAAACACAAATATCACAGTATGCAAATACAGAAGAGCATGTTTTTGGACAAACAAAATAACAGTATGTAAATACAGAAGAAGATGTTTTTGGACAAACAAAATAACACAGTATGAAATACAGAAGAGCATGTTTTTGGACAAACAAAAATTAACACAGTATGTAAATACAGAAGAGCATGTTTTTGGACAAACAAAAATAACACAGTATGTAAATACAGAAGAGCATGTTTTTGGACAAACAAAAATAACACAGTATGTAAATACAGAAGAGCATGTTTTTGGACAAACAAAAATAACACAGTATGTAAAACAGAAGAGCATGTTTTTGGACAAACAAAATAAAACAGTATGCAAATAGAGAATAGCATTTTTAGGTCAAACAAAAATAACACAGTATGTAAATACAGAAGAGCATGTTTTTGGACAAACAAAAATAACACAGTATGCAATAGAGAATAGCATGTTTTAGGTCAAACAAAAATAACAGAGTATGCAATAGAGAATAGCATGTTTTAGGTCAAACAAAAAAACAGAGTATGCAAGAGAGAAGAGAAGATAATTCACCACTATGGACCAAACAAAAATAACAGAGCATGCAAGTACAGAAGAGAAGATAATTCACCACTATGGACACGCGTTAACATTCCTAATGCTGTCGGTAATCTCATGGAACAAGGGAGACCACTTTTTGCATCATGTTGGGAGGGGAGGTAAGCCAGTTATGCCACTGGGCGATACTATCTCCCTTGTTGGCTCCATCTGTCATTTCCTGTGGCAGAAAGCGGATCAGTGCCCGGAAGTGACGGCCAAATCAGGTCCAGGGGCGGGTACTGGATGTTGTGTGTGTGTGTGTGTGTGTGTGTGTGTGTGTGTGTGTGTGTGTGTGTGTGTGTGTGAGAGAGAGAGAGAGAGAGAGAGAGAGAGAGAGAGAGAGAGAGAGAGAGAGAAGAGAACATGCACATGTGTAATTTTTACACGTGGACAGAAAACAGTTGAGTCACTTTATTTTGGACCTGTGTGTTTGAACAGACGTTGAGTTTCGATTCTTCCTTTCCCGTTTAACGCAGGCATATATACATGCACACTCACAGAACTACTCCACAGAGATTTCATTGAAGATCAGCTACTCTTGTAGTATTTGTCAGACCAGAAGAAAAAAGATTGTGTTTTAGCATAACTCCACTGGAAAAGACATCCTGTCCATAACAGAAACGTTCTTCGACGTGCGGAAACCACCATTTATGAAGGAGAAAGCAAAATATGTTTCTGCATGAATCTACCTGTGCACCGTGCCAGAGAACTTCTTGATCACACCCCATCCCCAACATAATATCTATTTTCGATGTGCTGAAATCATCAGTAATTAAGAGTTCCTCGCAAATGAATACAATGAGTATGGATGAGTCCTTTTTAGAATCAAATTTGGCAAGAACTGATTGAAACCCATCGTACAGCGAGTACATTACTGAGAGCAAGACCAGTCTCGATTTCCAGCTCTAATTCATTTATTGCATAAAAATGACAATCGTATCTCAAAATGCTGTTTTCTGTCAGAATAAAAAAATCCAATAAATCACGATCATAGAAGGGAGGTAAAAACTGAACACCAGTTATCATCCCAACGCAGCTTGTCAGGGTTTCGGGTCAAAACGTTTCCCACCTGGCGGTGGTGGGGAGATAAGCCAGGTACACGACTTGAAGTGATTTCCCTTGCCGGCTCGATCTGTCATTGCCCGGGCAGGGGCTGGGAAAGAGATTATCTCTCCCTGAACTGACGACCTGATGGGGTTATGGGCCGTGTGTCAGATTGTCGTCTGTCCTGTCACTGGCCGTTCTTCTGTAGCGCTGCAGAGCCAATGGTGGATTGTCACTGTGGACAGAGCGTCATGTGGTTGACACTGTGGACAGAGCGTCATGTGGTTGACTCTGTGGACAGAGCGTCATTGGATGGTTGACACTGTGGACAGAGCGTCATGTGGTTGACACTGTGGACAGAGCGTCATGTGGTTGAACCTGTGTTGACACTGTGCAGAGCGTCAGTGTGACACGTGACAGCGTATGTGGTTGACACTGTGGACAGAGCGTCATTGTTGACACTGTTGACAGAGCGTCATGTGGTTGACACTGTGGACAGAGCGTCATGTGGTTGACACTGTGTTGACACTGTGGACAGAGCGTCATGTGGTGACACTGTGGACAGAGGTCATGTGGTTGACACTGTGGACAGAGCGTCATGTGGTTGACACTGTGTTGACACGTGGACGAGCTAGTGTTGACACTGTGGACAGACGTCATGTGGTTGACACTGTGGACAGAGCGTCATGTGGTGACACTGTGGACAGAGGTCATGTGGTTGACACTGTGGACAGAGCGTCATGTGGTTGACTGTGACAGAGCGTCATGTGGTTGACACTGTGGACAGAGCGTCCATGTGGGTTTGACACTGTGGACAGAGCTTCATTGTTCATAGCGTCTGTGATACACTGTTGCACTTGACGATCATGTGTTGACACTGTGGACAGGCGTCATGGTTGCACTTGACAACTCTTGTTGACACGTACGGTCATGTTGCTGTCGAGCCTTACTTGTGGACTAGAAGGCGTCATGTGGAGAATTGTACATCTTGATCGTACATGTTTTCCTCTGTGTTGACTCTTGTTGCTTACAGAGTCATTCATCTGCTTATTCTTCTCCTATTCTTCTTGTCTCTTCTTCTCTTTCTTCTCTCTTCTCTCTCTTCTCCTTCTTCTTTTCTTCTTCTCTCCTTCTTCTTGACTAAGGCAGATTGGAAGAATCTAAATTCTTGATCGATAAACGTTTCTGTTGTGAGCTCTTTTGCTTTAAAGGAGTATTCGTTGCATTATTTACTATCCCCATCATCTCCTCCTCCTTCTCCCCCCCCCCCTCTCTCCTCTCTTTCTCTGTCTTTCTCTTCTTGTCTGTCTGTCTGTCTGTCTCTCGATCTTTCCTCCACTCGCCTTCTACCTCTCTCTTCTTTTTTGTTTTCGTTATTGTCTGTCAGTCTCCTATCTCTGTCGTGTGTCCTTTCCTCTGTCATCTGTCTGTCCGTTGCTCTCTACTACTCTCTCTCTCTCATCTCTCTCTCTCTCTCTCTCACTTCTTTGCACACAAACACGTACAGCACACACACACACACACACACACACACACACAACACACACACACACACACACACACACAACACACACCACACAACACACACACACACACACACACACACACACACACACACACACACACACACACACACAACACAACAACAACAACAACAACAACAACAACACACACAACTCACACACTCACTCACTCACTCACTGAGCCATTTCAAAGAGGCAAAACCTCTGTGAAAGCTCCAATCCCCCAGGGCTGACGAAGTGGAAGAAGACGGTTACACATATTATCAACAAGAAACAACTGGCTGTGCCCAGCGTATCTCGGCACAAAATTAACACACACACACACACAAAACAGCCCATGAAATATGCAGGAGCTCAGACGCGATTCTCTGGCAAAGCGAATTTTATTACAGGAGAACAATAAAGTGGCGCACAGAGAACGAATCCGAGGCACGTGACACTCGTCGAGAGAAATCTCCGATTTACAAGCCTCATGCATGGAAACACAGTGCGTGAAAGCAGACAGTGTGGCGTTCATATAGCGAGTTTTCCGTTCGAAAAAAGCAAACAAACAAAAAAACCTACAGCAATGGGGGGGGGGGGGGGGGGGGGGGGGGGGGAGGTTGGGGGGGGGGGGGTTCTGGAAGATGTGTGGGTGGAAATGATCGCTGTTTTTGTTTTTTTTTTTTTTTGAATGGCTTCTTCTTCTTCGTCTTCTTCTTCTTCCTTTTCTTCTTTTTTTTCTCTCTTCTTCTTCTTCTTCTTCTTCTTCTTCTTCTTCCTCCTCTTCCCTCCTTCCTTTTCTTCTTCTCTTCTTTTCTTCTTCTTCTTCTTCTTCTTCTTCTTCTTCTTCTTCCCTTTTCTTCTTCTTCTTCTTCTTCTTGTCTTCTTCTTCTTCTTTTTCTTCTTTCTTTCTTCCTTTTCTTTTTTCTTCTTCTCCTCTTCTTCTTCTTCTTCTTCTTCTTCTTCTCCTTCCTTTTCTTCTTCTTCTTCTTCTTCTTCCTTTCTCCTTCCTTTTCTTCTTCTTCTTCTTCCTCTTCTTCTTCTTCTTCTCTCTACCTTTTCTTCTTCTTCTTCTTCTGCTCGCCTCCCTTCTTCCCTTTTTCATACCCTCCTCTTTCCTTCCTCCCCCTTTCTCTTCCTTTCCTTTCATTCTCCTCCTTGTTTCCTCTCCTATCCCCCTCCTTCCTCTTCCTTCTCCTCCTCCTTGCTTTCCTATATCCCCCCTCCTCCTTCTTCTTTCCCGTCCTTTTTCTTCCTAATCCTTCTCCCCCTTCCTTCTTCTTCGCTCCTTCTTCTTCCTCCTTCCTTCTTCTCCCCTTCCTTTCCTCTCCTCTCTCTTCTTGTCCCTCCTTTGCTTCCTCTTTTTCTCGCTTTCTACCCCTCTCATCATCGTCTCTTTTTGTATCCCTCCCTCTGCTCATCTTACCTCTCCTTTTTCACCGCCATCATCATCATTGTCATCAACGTCCATCACCATATCATCATCATCTACCCATGATGGCTCCTCCGTGGTGGGCATTCAACCACACACATCCAACACACACACCCAACACATCACACTACCCACTCCATCAGCGCAAAGGAGCACGCACGCACAGCACACCACACACACACACCTCTCTCTCACTCACCACACCACTCACTCACTCACACACACGCACACACAACACACGCACACACACACACACAACACACTCTGTCTCTCTCTCTCACTCACTCACTCACTCACTCTTACTCACACACACACACACACACACACACACACACACACACACACACTCTCTCTGTCTCTGTCTCTCTCTCTCTCTCTCTCTCTCTCTTACTCACTCACACACACACACACACACACACACACACACACACACACACACACTCACACACACACACACACACACACACACACACACACAGATAAAAACAACAGACTCATGAATTATTATTCCCGATATTTCAACCTCTTCAAGGTCTTCCTCAGGGCCTGCAACGACAAGAACGAAGCCAGGTATCCATCCATCCATCCATCCAGTCATCAACGCACGAAAACAACTCACAGATATTCTCACTCTCTCACCCCCAGCCCCCACCCCACCCACCTCTTTCCCCAACCTCCACGCGCCCGTCACATCACAATACCCAGGTATTGCCATCACCCCCAACCCAGCCCCCCCCCCCCCCCCCCCTCCGGATTCCTCAACCACCCCAACCCTTCAGTCTCCCTCTCTCTGTCCTTGTCCACCTCTTCCCATTTCATTCACGCTCGTAGGCGGATATCCCGTGAAACAACACTTGCCCATTTCTTCCCCTGCTCCCTGATTAAAGTTTATTTACCTATCTATCTATCTATCTATCTATCTACCTACCTATCTATCTACCTATCTGTACATCTATCTACCTATTTATCTGCCTATCGATCTATCTATCTATTCATTTATCTAGCTGTCTATTTATTACAGGCTTGGATTCTCCGATAAAGATTAATAAAGAAGTGGCTCACGTCGACTGTAGGCGTGGCTTTCACCGTCAAGCACGAGCACCCCGTGAAAGAACGAGGAAGAAGAGAGATTGAGGTGTAGGGTGGGTAGGGGTGGGGTGGGACGGTGGTGGTGGTGGGGCGTGTTGAGCAGAAGGAGACTTGAGAGTGGTGACGGTGGAAGAGAAGAGGACGTGGGAGGGGGCGAGGGTGGGAGGGGGCGGGCGAGGGTGGGTGGGGTGGTTCTTTTGGATTGAGCATGTTCGCGTGGGTACGGTGAGGAGTGGACTTGAGTAGTGAAAGGGATTTGCACACACACACACACACACACAGAGCGAAAGAGAAAGAGAGAAGGAGGGAGATGTCAGAGATCCGCTGTAAACAAGAGAGCACAGAGATGCTCACTGACACACAGCCTATCGTTCCGCGCGGTGCAGACGGCAGTTTTAGCCAGTGAAACTGATAAAGATCTCCACACACAAGAGCAATCCCCCCAGAACACACTGAGTCGTTTCAAGCCCTCAGTTGGGGCAACACAGATCAATACACACACTGTACAGAGCGCCCAGCTGTCGGCATTTTCCATTCCATTAAAGCAAAAGTCAGACTCGCCAGTCTGACGGTGGACATAGTGCCAAATGGATTGAGAGTTTCATTTTTTTTTAAAAATACTGTTTGGGTTGGAAAATAAGTCGTAAAAATGACTACAAGTAAAGCATACACACACGCGCGTGCACACACACGCGTGCGCGCTCGCGCACATACACATACAGGTACACACACGCACACACCATACACACACACTCACACGTACGCACACACACACACATGTACTCTCTCTCTCTCTCTCTCTCTCTCTCTCTCTCTCTCTCTACACACACGCGCGCGCGCGCGCGCGCGCACGCACGCACGCACGCACACACACACACACACACACACACACACACACACACACGCACACTCACATACATTCCCCCACAGAAACGCATTCATACAGAAACTTGCACACACACACACACACACGCCCACGCACGCACGCACAAGCACACACTGAGCTGTTTCAAATTGAGCCCAAACCTCCGTTTTAATCCCCACTACCCACGGCCTGGCGAAGTGAAAGACAGACAGATTTGTCCACAAAACACCTGTGTCTGACACATCTCACAAAAACAGCCAATGAAAAATGCAGGAGCTCAGACGTAATCCTCCGCCAAAGCGAAGTTTTATGACATCAAGAGAACAAAGCGCCACACAGAGAACGAATCCGGCGCGCGTGACACTCGACGACAGCAATATGTGTATTGAAGGTCAAAACGCATAGAAACTCGAGGCGTTATAGCGGATAGACTGTGGCGTTTCCATGACATGTTTACCGTTGTGAAATGAAGAATAGGGAAAGAAACAGGGGGCGACCAGTACAGTGCTGGAGAATTGGGAATTAAGGGAGCCATCGTTTGTGCTTCTTCTTCTTCTTCTTCTTCTTCTTCTTCTTCTTCTCCTCCTTCTTTCTTCTTCTTCTTCTTCTTCTTCTTCTTCTTCTTCTTTATCGTCTTCTTCTGCTTTCTTCTTCTTCTTCTTCTTCCTCATCCTCATCCTCTTCCTTCTTCATCATTTTCTTCTTCTTCTTCTTCTTCTTCTCTTCTTCTTCTTCCTCCTCTTCTTCTTTTTCTTCTTCTTCTTCTTCTTCTTCTTCTTCTTCTTCTTCCTCATCCTCATCCTCTTCCTTCTTCATCTTTTTCTTCTGCTTCTCCTCTTCGTTCTCCCTCTTCCACCTTCTCTTCTTCCCCTTTTCCTCCTTCGCCACCTTCTTTATATTTGTTTTCTGCCTTTTCTCCATCGTCATCATCATCATCATCATCATCATCATCATCATCATCATCACCATCGTCATCGTCATCATCATCATCATCATCATCATCATCATCATCATCATCAACAACAACAAACAACAACAACAACAACAACAACAGCAGCAGCAGCAGCAGCACAAGCATTTTCATCGTCATCATCATCATCCTCATCATCATCATCATCTTCCTCTTCTTCTTCTTCTTCTGTATACGTGCGAGCGCGCGCGCGCGTATGTGTGTATGTGTATTTCTCTCTCCTCCCCCCCCCCCTCTCTCTCTCTCAGTCTCTGTCTCTCTCTCGGTCGGTCGTTTCCCTTCTCTCTCTCTCTCTCCTCTCTCTCGCTCTCTCTTTCTCTCTCTCTCTCTCTCTCCTCTCTCTCCTCCCTCCTCTCCTCTCTCTCTCCTCTCTCTCTCCTCAGAATACGTTGTTAGTTGTGTTATGAAATTATTACTGATTGGTCATTTCCTTTTTTTTAACCTTCCATTTTTTTTTAGTGGGCAGAATGGTAAAAAGGCCTTTAATGTGCCTAATTCTTCACCAGTTAAAGATTCATTCAATCAATCAATCTTCTTCCTCTTCTTCTTCTCCACCTCCTTCTCCTGCTTCTGCTCCTCCTCCTCCTTCTCCTTATCTTCCTCCCCTCCCCCTCTTTCTTCTCCCCACCCTCCTCCTCCTCCTCTTCTTCCACCTGCTCTTTCTTCTTCTTCTCTTTCACCAGTGTTGTTTTTTGTGGGTCCCAGCTGTGCGAAGAACAGATAGGTTGTTGCTTTAGATATACATGTCTGCCCCCCCCCCCCCCCCCTCAATAAAAAAGATACGTCTTCCTTGTTTCCTTTGTCAACCGTTTCCCACCCCCACCCTCCACCTTACCCCCTTCCCTCCCCCTTGTCTCATCACCTCGGCTCTCCACTTAACCTTTTTACCGTTATTTTACACCGTTCATTCCGCGATGATGATAACACGTCAGGCTCATCTTTTTCGGAGGACAAACTGAATAACTAGCTATATGAATATGCGCGCATGCATGCACTCGAGCGTGTGTTTATGCATGCATGCGTGCGTGTGTGTGTGTGTGTGTGTGTGTGTGTGTGTGTGTGTGTGTGTGTGTGGTGTGTGTGTGCATGCGAGTTAGTGAGTGTGTGTGTGTGTGTGTGTGTGTGTGTGTGTGTGTGTGTGTGTGTGTGTGACTGTCTGTCGGTCTGTCTGTCGATCTGTCTGTCGGTCTGTGTCTGCGTGTAACTGCGATGTGTGTCGTCATGTGTAGTGCGTACAGAAGCCAGCTGACCAGCTGGAGAAGGAAACATCACCGAATACTCAATTCTGGCGAAGACATCTCCTGTTTACAGACATCATTCAAGTCATGACGATGTAGTAGACCGACAGTTATTATTCCAACTGCAATCCTTCGGTCAGAAATGAAAGTAACACCCTGAAACACATGAAAGGAAAACAGTTCAGATATTCAGGCTCTGTGTCTGAACTAATGATCGAATCATGACACGGATTTGTCAAAGTGACATGTTTGCTTAATGTACGTCAGTGGTGATTGCAGTCAGTGTACAGAGCACCAATCAACGGGAAGTCTTCCCTACAATCAAAATGACATTTGTACCCCAAACTGAAATATTTGTATTTTTGTGTTCAGTTATGGAAGAATGATCAGCAATGATGGGATACCCCTCTCTCACATAATTGCGTATATACGCACTTACACAGACGCGCGCGCGCACTCACGCACGCACACACGCACACACGCACACACCACGCGCGCATACACGCACGCACGCACACACATGCACACAGATGTGCACGCACATACACACACACACACACACGTACACACACACACGCACGCGCGCGCGCCCGCGCACGCACGCACGCACGCACGCACACACACACACACACACACACACACACACACACACACAGAGAACAGGGAAACCTTCATTCTACGCCACTTGCTCAACCACCGTGTTTTTGGGCGAAAGTGGCCTTAAAGCCGCCTTTTCCTGTGGCGGAAGAGAAGAGAGAATCACCGAAAGACAGACAGAGAAGAGAGAGACAGAGAGAGAGACAGACAGACAGACAGAGAGCGGGCAGACACACACACACACACGCACAACACATACACACACACACACGCGGGCGCGCACATCCCCATATACACACACACGCACACACACACACCACACCCATACACACACACACACGCACGCACCACACACATACACAGTAGTGTCGCGTTGGCCAAAAAATCAATACTGCTGAACCCCCTCTTCTTCCCTCCTTTTCACCCCCCTTCCTCACGCCGGTTACAATGATTGCATCATGCAGCGAGACGGCGCCCCAAAAAAATAAATACTGCTGAACCCCCTCTTCTTCCCTCCTTTTCACCCCCCTTCCTCACCCCGGGTTACAATGTATTGCATCATGCCGCAAGACGGCGCTGTCACAGCTGGGCCAATCATCGAGGGCGCAGTGCTTACGGGCGCTCACATGACCAGTTTCTAACACCGGTTTTCATCATTCTTCTACTGACTTCCGGGACTTGCAAGGACGCTTTTACTTCGCTGTGTACTGTGCTTGGTGTCTTAATTCTAAAAAATGGCTACCCGTTTTACTGAAGAGCAGGCTCTTGCCATTGAACACCACAAGGTTTACCATACTTTCCATGTTAGAGTATTTGTTGAAAAAAGAACGAGGTGAAGCATGTTCGTTGCCGCCGAAACCGAAAAAAGTATTGCTTTCCTAGAAGGAACAGAAAAAGAAAAAGTGAACCGACTGCTTTGGAAATGGACGACTATCTTAAAGGTTTGTGGTTCAAGGAAATGAAAACGTTGAAGGCAATATTGCTGAACAAAATATAGCCAATTTTAATATGTGTTTGACTATTGATGAGATGGTTTCCTTATTTAATAAATGGCGCTGCATTGTTGAAAGCCGGCCAAAGCAAAACAATCCATAAACGCGTTGATTGTTGGGCGTTGGCTTGAGACAGCCCAAGTCATGTTTAAAAAACAAAAAAACGCATCAAACATGGCGTTTATTTCTTAAGACGCAGGGAACATGTCTGATTCGTATGCTGGGAAACTCATTCAACTTTCTGTGTGTTTTTATAACTATCCTAAATTCCACAAGCTAGGAATCAGTATAAATGAACTGTAGCAAACGCCAAACCATTATTAAACTTATGCAACTGGATGGCGATTTCGGGGGTCTGGCAAAACTAGATAGGGTTAGGAGACCTTAGTACATCTACCAGTATGGAGAGGAGTAGTGTGTGGCCAGCACTATCTTCATATAAATGCTCCAAATATACAAAGACGGATGTACTACTACTGGCGATTAGAGCCGCCATAAAAGCTTGGCTACAGCAGTAATTGCTGTAACTCTGCCAAAAGCCAGTTGCAAGCCTGGTGAGAAAAGAGGAGCACAGCAAACTAGCCAAACAACCCTATGTGATCGCTTGCCCCCAATGACGTCAGCACCTGCAAAGCTCGGTGGCAAACTGGGTCAAACGACCCTATGTGATCGCTTGACTACAAAGCGCGGCAGCACCAGCAAAGCTCAGCGGCAACTAGGCCAAACGACCCTATGTGATCACTTGGGGTTGATTGAGGTTGCGCGCGAGACACAACCTGGTAGTTCCATTTCTTGTTTGTTTGTTGGTGTTTGTGTGTTTTTGGCCTACCCCACGCACGCACGTCCCTTCCACCCCCCCTGGACTGTTTATTGTGTGTTTGTTTGTGTTTGTTTTGTCCTACCCCACGCATGCACACCCTCCACCCCACTCCACCCCACCCCCCCCCCCCCCCACCCACGCATGCACACACTCAAGTTCCTTCTAAGTTTTTAACTTAAGTTACCCCCAAAGTAAGTTCTTACTCAAGTTGTTCTTTAAGTCATCCTTAAGTTATCCACAAGTTCTTACTTAAGTTACTTCTAAGTTTTTAATTAAGTCGCCCTAGGTTCTTAATAAGTTTCTTAAGTAAGTTCTTAATAAGTTCTTGATCCAAGTTCTTGATAAGTTCTTGATTAAGTCATCCTTTAAAGTACAACCAAGTTCTTATTAAGTTATCTTATAATTATCAAAAAAATACAAGCTATGTTTTTATCTTAAATAGAAAGATGTCTAATATAGTACACACACGCCTCAAAAAACGCGTCATCGTTGAGGATGTTTTGCTCAGCGTTTTCTGCATAGATTTTAAGGAAGGTCTTACATCCGAAGCAACCGCATTGATTACAATTCGGGTCTATGGAAATGTCTTTTATAGACTCCAGGTCTTTATTTATTGACTTCAATCATTTTATAATACGCCATGATCTATTTTTATAAAAAATTTAAATATTATTGCATTATAAATGGATCAAATGATGCTTTGTTATTGGCGGTTTTGGCGTGCAGTTCCCTTTTTCTGTATTTAGTGGTTCAGGTTGTTTTAACTTCTTTTTGTTTTTGTTGCCATTGGTTATATGTTTTATAACCGTAATAACTGCCCCCAACAGCAGCAATGGCGCCAAAAATGGCAACAGTTTTAAGTTCAAATATTCCATGAAGACTTTGGGGCCCTTGTATCACATGGAGTTTTTATAGCGGGCATTGAATCAACTTGTTCTGGCGTTGGCGGTGTTATGTTTTCATGATGGAGTCATATTCTGTAACATTAATTTTTTTTGTCTGTTCCACTCTGCTAATTTTTTTCCTGCTTCAACACACGCCCAGATTTTTTAATGGTCCCCACCTGGTTCAGTGTTTTCTGCTGATTTTCTAGCTTGGTTACTTCTCCCACCTGATTCAGTGTTTTCTGGTTCTGATGATTTTCCAGCTCGTTCATTTTGAAGGGAAACAAAATCTATATGATTAAAAGTTATTAATCCCATGATCGCTGGCGATAACAATGTTCCAAATCTGTAGTATAGATCACATCCTAGAGACTCTAATGACTTTGTTAAAACTGGATCTTGCGTTAAATCATACGTAAGATCTTGTTCAGAATCAATGGAGCAAATCTACTGACTAGTTTAGTGTACAAACTAAGAACTGTTTGCCCCACACTTTTCACCATTTCTAGACCCCAGCTGCGCTTCATACCTGTTATGATACTTTAAAATGTCTTGTGGCGACATCTGTTGAATCTGTTCAATGCTGAATTCAGTTCCGAGGGAAATGTTTTGTTTTTCCACACGCTGCCAAAGAATACAGCCTCTCCTTTTTGGGCATAATAGCTTGATCATCAACTTGGTCATTCATAAGTTCAGGAAGGTTTAGGCTGCCTTGTAGCTGTAGGAGATCATCACTGTCATGTTTTTTATTAAATTATAATTATTTTATTTTATAAAAATGAGCACTGAAAAAACTGTTGCTAACCTTGTATACCATTCTGCTGTTATTGGAGGCCTAAGTGTAGGATACTCAATGCTTGGTAAAAACTTGTTTAAGAATTAAACCAGCAGATCTTGGGAAACTAGACTTTGAGGATTCAGCAAAGCTGATTGCTATCATTGCAGCTTCGGTTGCCACGAAAGATTTTCTAGTCAAGCAAGGAATAAATTCCAGACAATATAAATATGTAAGAAAAAAAATACATTTATAAAAAATGGCTTCACTCGCAATAATGATAGGCGGCGCTGTGGTGAATGCGCTTGCTTTTAGCGGAAGTAATTTCGCATTTAGTAAACTGGGGAATGACGGCGAGAGAAAAAGACATAACAAAGCTATGGAGCAACTAGCAGCTGCACAAGACGCCTATGAAAGGCAGAGACTTGAGCATTAGATTTTATTAATGACCACTGAAAAGACAGGGCATGCAGCTTACACATTTAAAAATGTTGATCAAGCAATAAAACAATATTATCTAGTAACAGGCAAACCAATCGAGACATTGCCCCCACCAAAATTCAGTGACTTTTATCAACCATCAGAAAAACAAAAGATGCAAGAAATCGCGTTTATTGCCTTTGGTATGACCGTCGTGTATTTTGTTGCGCATAATATTGGCTGAATAAAAAATGAACAAAATCTATTATTCGCCCAAAGGATATTGGAAGGGCATCACAGCAATTAAAAAGCTAAGCCAAGCAGCGGGAGTCAGTGAACAAACAGCAAAGGAATGGTTATCTAAACAAGCGATTTGGCAAATTTATTTACCTGCGCCTAGACGAATACAGAGACCGCACTTTGTCAATACAACTCCAAACGACACCCATCAAATGGATCTTCTATATTACCCTCTGATAGGATTAGACGAAAAAGATTAAGTACGCACTCACAGTCATTGACATGGCTTCAAGATACAAAGATGCTGAACCATTAACACAAAAGAGTGCTTCTGCTGTTGCTGTTGCTATACAACTGATATACCAACGAGGGCCACTAACTTACCCTCGCATGATTCAAGTCGATGATGGAAAAGAATTTAAAGGCCAAGTGAATCAATTATTGTTAAAACACAGAGTTACCATCAAAAAGGCATTCCGGGAGTTCACAGATCACAGGCTTTAGTTGAAAACTTTAAAAAACATTAGCCGAAAGACTTTTCTCCTACCAGTATCACAGAGAGCTGATTGACAATTCTCGCAACACAGAATGGGTTAGAAGACTGCCCTCAGTTCTACGTGCAATGAATAATGAAGAATTTAAAGGCTAAAACCAGTACAAGCAATCAAAAGAAAAACAATAAATGTTGTTGAAGGAGAGTCTTCATCCGGCAAACTATTACCGTTTGTTTGAAAGTAAGGTACCTTTATTTACCGGGGGAAGCAGAAGGGGACACTCGCATCAGGGCAACTGAAACCGGGTTTTGGAGTGTTGACCCGTACGAAATAAAAAGAAAATTGTAAAAATGAATCCGCCCGTGTATTATTTACGAGAAACTGACACAACAAAACAACCACTCCTCAAAGATCTTTTGTGAAGGAAGAACTGCAGATAATCCCGCCAGGCACCGTTCCGCTTTAATTAATTTACGGTTCTCCAGTGCCCAATTGCATATGAAAACTCTGGATTAACAAACACCCGTTTTGTGTTTGTTCTATCTAATGACTTCTTTGTTACAACAGTTGTGTTGATCTCATGTAGATTAGATCGCAGTTTTACGTTGTCATGATGAAAAGTCTTATTGCCAAACAATGCTTCTTTGTAGTTGTCATGTGATATGTTTGACTGCACAACGCTGCGAGATATTCCCTTTGCTTTCTAATGATTTTCTCCTGGCTCGAAATACTGTACATTTTTGACCTTAACCCCACAAAATAACCCCTTTGGGGGAATCCCCTTTCCAAAAAAATTTCACCCTTTAAAATTTTTCCAAAACCCTTCCCTTATTAGTAATTGAATGCAAAGGGGAATCTTTTTGGGGAAAATCAATGTATCATACCATCCCGCATTTTCCTTTTACAATTTTTCCTTTCCTTTCTTTATAGTTTTCCCTTCATAGGACTAAAAAAAAAACAAAAGGGTCTTTTCTTTTAAAGTACCCCGGGAACCAGGATACGGGGGCTTAAAGTATTCCATAAAAAAATTTCTAACATCAAAAGTTTTGATAATCTAAAAAAAAAAAACCCCCAATAAATACGGGTTTTGTCTAATTTGACTTTCTTTTTTTTCATCTTTTAAGCCAAAAAGCGATCATGAAATTTCTGAAGTCCTGAAAAATTAGGTTTTTAAAGTCAGCTTAATTGCTTCTTCCTTTTGGTGCCCCAATCTGACATTTTTTCCGTTTTTGGGGGAAATTCTCCAAAAGCCCTTTCCAAAACACTGTTTTTTCATCAGTTTGAAAAAGTCTTTTTCTAAAAGCCTGGGGATTTATTTTTCTAATCATTTGTTTTCATGATTAGGGTTTCATAAACGGGCCCTTGACAAAAGAAATTATGCATAACTCGTTAATTTTAAAACCCAAAGTCTTAAATAAAATTGTAAATTTCGAAAAGCCCGAAATAATTTTTTTTGCCTCAAAATTGGCACAAGTTTGGGCGGCTCCTTGGATCCATCTTTGGGAACTTTTCTGCGCTAATGGATATTCTTTATGCAGGCGGGAGTTCATGGGGATTTTTCTAAGTCAACTTCTAGAATAAAGCCCGTTTCTGACTTTGCTTTAAACCCTGTTAAAACCACTTAATCCCTTTTGAAAAATTATTCGAACCTTTTGGCATTTTAAAGTTGCGAAAGGGAATTTATTGCCCCTTTTGCCCAACCTTCCCAATTTTTGCAAATCTAAATAAAAGAATAGTTAAAACCTTTACTCGGATAAATAGTCGTCCAAGAAATTTTTTGTTTGCTTTAAAAGTAATAAAAGGGCGACGCCATACTAATTCCTCCACGCAACCCGTTTTAAACCATCTGAATTTGGTTTTTTCTGACAATAAATAAAATCTGTCCCTCCAGTAAATTAAAAGAAAGCACCCCCAGCTCATCCCGGGCGCAAAAAATTAATGCGCAGGATCCGGGGCTATAATTTTTTCAGCAAGTCTTTCTAAATTTTCAAAGACTTCCCCCAAACAAACAAACTCCCCATCAAGTGGGAGTAAAGATATCCCCCATCGTTTTACACTCTAACTTTTGCCACCCCATCTTGAGCATGCGGGTAATCGGGAAATCGCGGGAAGGCCCTTTCCTCAAAGCTAGAAAAAAACCGCGCCTTTAGGGGGAAAGTGTACCTTCGTAAAACCCTTTTCCCCAAACTTTTTCATTTTACTCAAAAGGGGTAAACCCCCTTTCCCAACAAGGGGTTGAGCCCAAAATTTTTTTTTCCGTTTTGGCAGGCCCTTTGGGGAATAGCCATGACCTAATGACCCAAAAATTGGGCTGCATAGAGTCGTAAAAGCCCTGTTTTTTAAATGAAACCCCTTTAACATTTTTTTATGACTGTGCATGCATGCTCCCCTAGCAGGCGCTGGTTACTGTTTGCTTTAAAAGAAAGAGTCGAAACCCCTCGCAATTTGGAAAAAATACAGGCATTTCCCAAAGTTTTTGGATAAAATTTTTAAATTTTGAAATTGCATTTACTGTGCCCCTGCACCCCCAAAACCCCTTCCCACTAATGGGGTTTTCAGGGTCTCTTACTGGGGGTTTTCACTTTTTGGGCGTTAGCTCAAAAACCGCAAACCCAAAACCAATGCTTGGTTTGAGCCCATACTTTTTGTTGATCTTCGGGCTTTCTTTATGATTTCAGAAAAATTTCCCAATTTTTTAAAACCCGTAAATTACGCACTTCTGCATGCGCTGTAAAAACTTCTAGCCGCTTTTTGGGGGGCCTCGGTTTTAATTCTGGGGGTTAAAATGAGCGAACCCCCTAACAATAACAAAAGCAAAGGAACAAATTTTTTCCAAAAAATTTTGTTTTTTAAAAAACTCCCAAATTTAAAAACTTTTTAAAATTTTGGTGGCCCCGGCCCCCCCCCTCCCCCCCCCCCACCCCCCCCCCCCCCCCCCCCCCCCCAAAACACATTTATTTCCCGCCTTCCCAGTTTTTAAAAATTTAATTTTTTAGATCCTGGGGGGGCGTAATTATTTTCGGGTTTTAAAACATTCTAAAATTTTTTAACAATTTTTCCCTTTTTCGCTCGGGGCTTGCCCAGATGGCATTCTTGTTAAAAAATTTTCTAAAAGAATTCTTGTTTGCCAAACCTTTTTGAAGTATCCTGCTTTAAAGCCCTACCATTGTGCGAAACAATGTTGGGGGGGCAGCCCGCGGGCCCCGAAAACAAAAGGGAGTGTCCACATGCCCTTTTGGCGGTTCGCCTTTTGGGTTGGACGTTTTTGGAAAAATTTAATTGGCGCCAAATTTTTTCCCCCTAAACCCATTGTATACTTTTAACAGTTATTGGGTTTTTTTGTTCTTAAAAAACTGATAAATTTTGGTTTTCACTAACAGGAAAGGATACCATTGAATTAAGATCTTTGGCGTATTGCCATTTTATCACTCCCTCTGCGGGGTTCGCGGACATGATCCCAGCCTTCCCAAGAAGGGCCAAAACCCACATGAAACATTTGTTTTCTGAATTTTTTATGTTAAAACGCTCTCTTTAAAACCAACTCCCGGGGTAGGGGAAATGAAAAGCCTGCCCAATCGGTGCATACTTAGCCTTTTTTAAAAAAAACCAAAAAATTTCGCCCTCTGACCAACCGGGGCCTCCATTTGGCTTCTTCAGGGGCAGCGCAAACTGGGGCAACAGTTGGTTTTGCCCAACCGGGTGTTAAGTCATTAAGAGAAAGAATACCCCTGTTTTTATTAGACCCAGACTTTTTAATTTTCTTCATTTTTTTTTTAAATGGGTCAAATTAAAACAGCTAACTTTACTTTAACTGGGGGTCAATTGTTAGTTTTCGGGAACTTGAAAATGCATTTTACAACATTTGGGCCTGTACGTTTTTGGGGAAATGACTTCAAAATCAAAAATCTTTCAGGGGCCTCTTGAAAAACGCCCTCTCGACCCTTCCTCAAACAATTCGCCCTTGGGTCCTTAAATATATCTTGGCCATGCGGTTTTTCTTTTTTTAAGCCAAAATTTTTTATTTAAATTAAAAAAAAAAAAAAAAATAATTTTTTTTAATAAAAAAGAAAAAAATGGTTTTTTGGGGGTTTTAAAACCAAAGAAAAAAAAGGGTTTTTTTTAAACACCTTTTTTTTTTTTTTTTTTTTTAGGTTGTTTTAAAAATTTTTTTTTATTTTTTTTTTTAAGTTTTTTTTTTAAATCTCCCCGGGGTCGGGCTGTTGAGAAAAAGTTGTCCCCGCCTTTTTTTGAAGATAAAACTTTTGTTTTTTTGTAGTCATCAAAATCGGCCGTAAACGATTAAATTCTTAAACCTTTGATGTTTGAGTCACAAGCGCTTTATTTATTGTCAGTTTAAACAGCTAAGTTTTAGCTTTTTAAATAGTTAAAACCAAAGCTGTTGTTTTGGATTTTGTTTTTAAATTTTTGCCAGCCGCACTTACAGCTAATGAACCCCGACCGAGAGCAAAAAGACAAACCTCCCAAAGGGGGTAAAGCTGCGGGGCGCCAATCCCCTTTTTGGCTAAAACCCAAACACTCTTCCTGCTGATAAGCACTTATATCTGCCCCTATTACATTTTAAAACACCCTTAAAGGCAGCAAAAACCCTTTCTTTGGGTTTTTTGCTGTATTTTGAAAGGTTTTTGCCAAGTCCCTTGCTGCATTTTGCGTAATGTTTTTTAAATTTCAAAAGGGTTTTTTATTTTAAGGGGTTTCTACTATCCTTCTTTTGGCGGCGCGTAGGCACTTTGGATAAATTTTGAACAGACAGGTTTTTTATAAAAAAAAAATAATTTAGTTTTGTAAAATTTTTTTAATCTGTTTTTTTTCAATATTCAGCTGGGGCTTCATATTTTAAAAAAAACAAAGGTACATTAAGGGGGTTTAAACGGCTTCTTCTTTTTTATCAATTTAAAATTTTTAAATACGTCCCTCACGGGCTCTCCCGCTTCCATGCAACTAAAATTATCCTCCCTTGCCCCTTAGGTCAATCCATAAACCGTATTTTTTTGTTAAATAACCCATCAAGTCTTCGCTGTGAAGGTGAAATCTTTAGCCCCAAGGTCAACTGTTGGTTTTTCACCCCCCCCCCCCAAAAACAGTTTTCTTTTTCATCAAAATGCGATAAGGTATAAGCCCCCGCTGGGCAAAGATTTGGGTTTTGGGAACTCCCCTCAACCCGAACATTGAACTTTCGTTTTTTTTTTGGATTAAAAAAAAATTTTTTTACTTCCTCTTTTAATGGTTCTTCATCTTCACACAGCAATAAAAAAACCCTTTTAAAAGCGATCTTGCGGAAAGCAAAATTTAAAAAACCATATAGGTTCTGCCCTGTTCAGGATATGTTGTATGATGAATCACTCCCTTTTGGGAATATAATTTCTAATTTTGACTGATATTGGTGCTCAATTTAGGGCCTTGCAAATTAGGGGTTTCTAACCCAAAGGCAAACTCTAACGTAATGCAAAAAGCTGTTAAAATTTGCTTCGGGGTCCCGTTTATCTGATAAAACGTTTGTATTCGGGTTTAAAAATTTAAATTCATATGACAGGGCTGTCTTTTAAAAGGGTCCTTTAAAGTAGGGGCATGCCTTTTAAAAAAACTCAAAAAACTAAGGGAATGGAAAAGCGATTTCCAAACGCAAAATTTACAGCCCCATACTTTTTGCCGGGCTTAGTAATTTCGGCACCCCTTTTTATGTTTTTAAAAATGCTTCTTCATTTTCTTTTCCTTTAAACGCAAGATCAGCCCTTTCATTCCCGGGGGGGGGGGGGGGTTTGCCATAGATCAGAAAAGGTTTAAAAAAAATGTCTGCATTGTGTAAAGAAAAAAATTTCTTTCCCCTCAAGTTTTTAAAAGAAATTTTTTTTTTAAAAAAATTGCCCGCCCCAAAATTTTGGACAACGTCCTGTTTGGGTCTGTTGTTGAATCATTTCTATTTGAAAGTAAGGAAAGCGCAGAAACCTGGGACAATCACTTCATCTGCTCCTAGGGGGGGAAATTTGGGCAGTAAGAATTTGATCTGCAAACAAAATAGAAAGGATTTTTTTGGGGGCATAATATTCCCTTTTTTTTTCCCCTTTACGCCAAAAAGGGGTTCTTTTTATCTTTTATCGGGTCAAGAAAAACAAGCCATAGCAAGTAACATTTTTTTTTAAAAACAAAATAAAAAAAATAAATTTTTTTAAAAAAAAACAAAGGCAGGGATTGGGGATGAAATTATGATTTTTTGTCGGGAGGCCCCACTGAGTGATTCCCCCCTTGGGGGCGGCATCGCTCGGGGGCCCCATTTTCATGATGAATAAGCAGAAATCGGGAGAAAAATTACCAAAAAGGGCGGGATAAATTTAACCCGAAAGTAAGGCCAGAACATTAATTTCCAAAAATTTTTGGGCCCAAAACCTCCCGAATTTTAAAACCCCAATGATAATTTAAGTAAAAGGACCATTGTTTGTGAGGAGGGGACAAGGACAACTTTTTTCCGCTTACAACTAAAAAAGACCCTCAAAGTTTTTAACCGTGGGTTCAATTTTGAAAAAAACTCATTTTGGGGAAAAAATCAAAACGCCTTGGGCCCGTTAGGCCAAAATTTAAAGGGGGGAGGCAGTTTCTAAAAATTCAAAAAACCTGCAAGAACTCCCCCCAAATAACCAAAAAAAAAAACATGGAACTTTTAAAAAATTAAATCCCTCGCAGGCGAATTTAAAAAATACAATTTGAAGCAGAAAAACCCTTTTTCAGAAGAAACAGCGTTAAAGACAAAACACGACCCCCCCGCTACCCCTTTCGAGAAAATAAAGGCCCCTTAACAGCTTTTAAAAACCAACAAGGCAATTAAAAAACAAAATTTTGCAAAACTAGGTGAACTAGATGGGGAAAAAAAAGAGAAAAAGAAAAACCACGTTGAGGCTGATGACGCCAACTTAGGGGCCGAAAATTTAAAAAAGGGAAAGCCCAAAAACAAAAGATCTTTTAACAAGAAAGACAGCAAGACAAAAGTACGACCAAATCCGGGGCCAAAATTTCCCAAATCAAGTGAATGAATAAGAGAAACTATCCAAAAATTTTAAAATGAAGACACCAAAGGCCCAGCAAACGAATCCAACGCGTTTAGAGAGCAAAGGGGTCACAATTTTGCAAAAAATTTAAAACGGGCCCTTTGGAATTTTCAATAAGTACCTGGTAAAAGGCTATTAAAAGGCGGGGGGTTTGGTGGGTCTTGTTCCCCCGGGCCCCCATCGCCTGATAAAACATGGGTAAAAAAACCCGCTTGATCATCTTGGGGAATTTTTTAAAAAAAAATTTGCTTTAAAGCTAAAAACTCTTTAAACCCGGGATATTTGGGGGGATTGTCCTGGCTTTTGCCCACTGCAAGCAAAGTAGTTTTGGGTTTTTGGCCCCAAACACTTAAAGGACATTAGTTTTCTAATAGTTGGGGTTACAAATTTTTTAAGAAAAAGACCAAGTAATCCTATTTCCAGTTAAAACCAAGAAAAAAGCGGGGTCTTTTCATAATCATGGGCAAACGCGAACAGAGTCCGCGGGGCTTTGGGTGACCTTCAAAGACTTTGGGGGTTTTGGGCTTTGGGGAAAAAGATACTTTAAACTTTGGGGGTTCTTTTATTGTTTTTAATAAAATTTCTGGGCCCCAAAATTTAATTTTTTTTTATTTCCCAACCGCTGTTCATTTCCTGCTAAAAAGATTTTTATTATTTAAATTTATTATTTACCTATCGGAGTCTGAGGGCAGAAAGGGAGCATGTAAAACCAGTGGGCCCAAAGCAAAAATCTACTTTCGAAAACTTGCGTAATTTTAAAACATTTTGGAACCTTGAAAACCCTTTAAGGGAAAAACAACTGTAAAATTTAATTTCGTCCTCTAAATTTGCTAAGATTGTTTTTTTTCGCGTCAAAACCAAATAGAAGATCTTTAGCTCATTCTTTCCTGTGCTTGCGCCCCACAAACACCAAAAAGTAAGTACGAATTTGAGCCCTTATATCGTTTTTTATTTTTCCCCCTAGTTTGGCCCCTTTGAAGCGTCTAAGATTTAAAATTTTTCCCTGGGGTGTTTTAAGCCTTTCTCTATGGGCCCCGGGCTGAACCAAATTTTAAAAAGGGAAAAGCCGGGCCAAAAATTATACCTTTTTGTGCGTGCCCTGAAAAAAAATGGGCGCCTATTCCATGATTATGTCCAACTTTTTTTAAAGCCTGTCCTGTTTTAAATTGAAATTTGTTTTCAGATCCTTCAAAAGCCTTCCCTTCTATTCGTTGCTTTGGGGGGATTAAAAGGTTTGTCCCTTTGGTAATGGGGCTTGAGTTCAGACAAAAAAACGTCCCGAAGGGGAAAAAAAAAATGAAAACGTACACTGAAACCCCACCCAAAAGGGGCATTGGGGATTTAAATGATCAGCATACCACCCTCCACAAACCCAGTTTTATTGGGGCAAAACACCCGGGAAATTTAAAATGGGGTTTTTGAAAAAAACCGCATCGGGTGACTAAAAAACCCCGCTTTTTTGGAAAGGGCTCGTTTTCAATAGGGGGGGGTTTAAGGGAAAATTTTCTAATTGGGACTCACCTTTTTTTGAAAACCCACAGTCTGGGGCACAGCAATGTCGAGGTGTCAGTTTTCTATATTTTAAAAATTTTAGGGGGGGCCCCAAAAGGGAAATTTTTTCGCCCAGAAAATTTGGGGTGCACTCAATTTTTTAAATTTTTTTTTAAAAAAAAATTTTTACCAAAAACCACTCCCAAAACAGTCCTTCGTTTTTAAAAACATGCTATTTTAAACCCAAATTTCGGGGGCCCAAAAAGGTCGCCCCCATGAAAAAATTTTACAAAGTCGAAGGGTTTAAAAATAAGCAAAACCCCCAAAGGGGGTAATAAGAAAAAAAAAAGTTTGGGGGGGCCAAAGCTAACCTTTTAAAAATACCTTTATGGTTTTTTAAAGGGGTTTTTCTCACCCAAAAGAAGCAATGAGTAAATTCGGGATTTCTCTCAAACTAACAATGGAAATCTAAAAAAAATATTAACATTCGAACCTGAAAATGCCGATTACTTTTTTTGAAAAAAGAGCCAGCTAAAAGATAGGCTTTTAAAAATTTACACTCCGAACACTAAAAGATTGTTGTTTTCGGGCCCCCCCCCAAAAATTAAAAATTTTTAAGGGGGGAAAAACCGCTCGATCTTGCTTTTCATTCATTACTTAAGTTTATTTTGGGTAGCTTAGCAAATGAAGAAAAAATTTAAAAATGGAAGGGCCCCCAAATGTTTTAAAAAGCTTTACCGGGGGGGGAAAGCTGCATATTGCGAATTTTGAAATTATACAATTTCCCCAATTTACAGTTTTTAAAAAATTTTTTGTGGAGGGGGTTTGGGTAATTTTAAAAAAAAAATTGCAGGGCAAAGCAGGGAAAAAATTTTGAATTTCCCAAAAACCTACACTTGGGTTTTGGGGAAAAAAATAATAAACTTAAAATAAAAAAAGCGCGGGGCCAGAAAACCAGGGGTTCCCTAAGCGGGCCGGGGGTATAACTTTGAATTTAAAAAAACCTTGCAGAAGTTTTCGGACTTTTAACCCGAACGGGGATAAAACGCTTTGTATGGTTTTGGGGGTACACTAAAGATGGTGATTATAACCCAAAGAGGTTGGCGACAACAAAAAATTTTTCCCAAACTAAACAACGGGGCAATCAGAGGCCAAAAATGTTGGGCCCGTATGAAAAATAAAATAGGGTTTGAAAGCCTGACCCAAAGGGCCCCCTTAGAAAACCCTATTTTTTAATGGAAAAAAAAAATTTGGGAATTTTAAAAACCCATTTTCATTTTTTTGGGCCCTCAAAAAAGTTTTAAAAAGCATTTAACCTGGGGCCCTTTTTCAAGTAAGGTTTATGCAGATGACAATAGTCGGAAAAAAGATTGAAATAAAGCCCCTATGGGGAAAAAACCCGTAAAATCCTCCACAGAAGAAAGCGGGTTTTTAAAAATGCCCTTTTACAAAAATTTCAAATCATGCCGCCCAAAAAATTAGGGGACAAAGTTTACAATAATATTTGAAATTTTTGGGGCAAAAAATAAGGAGAGGATGGGGTTGTGGGGGTTAGTGACGTCCTTTTTTAAAAGGGAAATTTTAATTAGCTTGGCCCAAAAATTAGACGTTTTCCCGCTTTAAAGGGTTTCTTTTGTCATTCTTTTACAATGGTGGGGATATTAAGGTCAAAAAAAACAAGCAACAAAAACAAAAATTTGTTTAAATGAAAAAATCTTAAACACTTAAAAAAGGGTTTAAACTAACCATTTTGGCCTCATAGGGTTTTATTATCCAAAAAAAGTTTTTAAAAGAGGGTAAAGATAAAAAAAAATAACTGGATTAAAATAAATTCTGTTTTAAAACTATGGAGCAGTTAAAATTTATACAAAAAAACCCCCCAATTTTTCAATTTAAAAAGTGGGCAAAAAAGGTTTTGGAAAAAAATATTTAAAACCTCAA
>CM031628.1:7706501-7719001 GCA_018398815.1 Conus ventricosus | reverse complement strand
GTATGTCTGTGTGTTAAATCTGAGCCGATGTATGTCTCTGTGTGTTAAATCTAAGCCGATGTATGTCTCTGTGTGTTAAATCTGAGCTGATGTATGTCTGTGTGTTAAATCTGAGCCGATGTATGTCTCTGTGTGTTAAATCTGAGCCGATGTATGTCTCTGTGTGTTAAATCTGAGCCGATGTATGTCTCTGTGTGTTAAATCTGAGCCGATGTATGTCTCTGTGTGTTAAATCTGAGCTGATGTATGTCTCTGTGTTAAATCTGAGCTGATGTATGTCTCTGTGTTAAATCTGAGCTGATGTATGTCTCTGTGTGTTAAATCTGAGCTGATGTATGTCTGTGTGTTAAATCGGAGCTGATGTATGTCTCTGTGTTAAATCTGAGCTGATGTATGTCACTGTGTGTTAAATCTGAGCTGATGTATGTCTGTGTGTTAATTCTGAGCTGATGTATGTCTCTGTGTTAAATCTGAGCTGATGTATGTCTCTGTGTTAAATCTGAGCTGATGTATGTCTCTGTGTTAAATCTGAGCTGATGTATGTCTGTGTGTTAAATCTGAGCTGATGTATGTCTCTGTGTTAAATCTGAGCTGATGTATGTCTGTGTGTTAAATCTGAGCTGATGTATGTCTGTGTGTTAAATCTGAGCCGATGTATGTCTCTGTGTGTTAAATCTGAGCTGATGTATGTCTGTGTGTTAAATCTTAGCCGATGTATGTCTGTGTGTTAAATCTGAGCCGATGTATGTCTCTCTGTGTTAAATCTGAGCTGATGTATGTCTGTGTGTTAAATCTGAGCCGATGTATGTCTGTGTGCTAAATCTGAGGTGACATGTCGGATCTCTTCATCGACTCCATAGACGTCTGTGTGTTAAAACAACGGGCTTCTCTCTAAGTGCTTCGTCACTCGCCCCACACCCCCCCCCCCCCCCCCTCCTCCACATGCCGCTCATCTCCCCGCCCCGCCTTACACTCTGCCATTTTTTCTTTCAATTCATCTGTCCAAATAGATTGTTTTATATACGTCTTTATTTGGCAAGGAAAGTTTTATTGTTCCCGTGTGTGCGTTCACTCTCGCTGAGCGGATTTTTCTGGGTTTTGGTTTTGGTCCAATTTGCGAAGTAGAAAACATCACACTTTTAGAAGAAGAAGAAAAAAACGAACGTTCTTGAATCTATAGGGATACCACTTTTCTTTTTGGCCATGGCGCTTGTATCCCATGACAATGTTTGGCACCAGAAAAAAAAAGATGGAAGAATTAACACCCGGTCCGGCTCCAGCCTCTTCCCACAAAAGCAATTTCTCCACGTCAGGGCAGAAGGGAGACAAGTCTCACTACAGGACTTGACAGAGTTAGTTCCCTTGCTGGCTCGATTCTTCGTTTCCTGTGGCTGGGGTTGAGGAAGAGAGGACCTGTCCCCGCGAAATGGATGACCACATCAGCTGTGTGTTTGGTGTAGTTATCTCCCTTCTGTCCCCCCTCCGTCAGTTTCAATTCTGTGTCAGGGGGAGTTAATGGCTGGAGCAATCCATGGTCAGTTACCTCCCTTCTGTCCCCCTCCGTCAGTTTCAATTCTGTGTCAGGGGGAGTTAATGGCTGGAGCAATCCATGGTCAATTATCTCCCTTCTGCCCCCCTCCGTCAGTTTCAATTCTGTGTCAGGGGCTGGAGCAATCCATGGTCAGTTATCTCCCTTCTGCCCCCCCCCCCCCCCCCCTCCGTCAGTTTCAACTCTGTGTCAGGGGGAGTTAATGGCTGGAGCAATCCATCGTCAGTTATCTCCCTTCTGCCCCCCCCCTCCCCCCTCCGTCAGTTTCAACTCTGTGTCAGGGGGAGTTAATGGCTGGAGCAATCCATGGGCAGTTATCTCCCTTCTGCCCCCCCCCCCCCCCCCCTCCGTCAGTTTCAATTCTGTGTCAGGGGGAGTTAATGGCTGGAGCAATCCATGGTCAGTTATCTCCCTTCTGTCCCCCCTCCGTCAGTTTCAATTCTGTGTCAGGGGGAGTTAATGGCTGGAGCAACCCATGGTCAGTTATCTCCCATCTGCCCCCCTTCGTCAGTTTCAATTCTGTGTCAGTGGGAGTTAATGGCTGGAGCAGTCCATGGTCAGTTATCTCCCTTCTGTCGCCCTCCGTCAGTTTCAATTCTGTGTCAGGGGTGTTAATGGCTGGAGCAATCCATGGTCAGTTATCTCCCTTCTGTCCCCCCTCCGTCAGTTTCAATTCAGTGTCAGGGGGAGTTAATGGCTGGAGCAACCCATGGTCAGTTATCTCCCTTCTGCCCCCCTCCGTCAGTTTCAATTCTGTGTCAGGGGGAGTTAATGGCTGGAGCAATCCATGGTCAGTTATCTCCCTTCTGTCCCCCCTCCGTCAGTTTCAATTCAGTGTCAGGGGGAGTTAATGGCTGGAGCAACCCATGGTCAGTTATCTCCCTTCTGTCGCCCTCCGTCAGTTTCAATTCTGTGTCAGGGGGAGTTAATGGCTGGAGCAATCCATGGTCAGTTATCTCCCTTCTGTCCCCCCTCCGTCAGTTTCAATTTTGTGTCAGGGAAAGTTAATGGCTGGAGCAATCCATGGTCAGTTATCTCCCTTCTGTCCCCCTCCGTCTGTTTCAATTCTGTGTCAGGGGGAGTTAATGGCTGGAGCAGTCCATGGTCAGTTATCTCCATTCTGCCCCCTCCGTCAGTTTGAATTCTGTGTCAGGGGAGATTAATGGCTGGAGCAATCCATGGTCAGTTATCTCCCTTCTGTCCCCCCTCCGTCAGTTTCAATTCTGTGTCAGGGGGAGTTAATGGCTGGAGCAATCCATGGTCAGTTATCTCCCTTCTGTCCCCCTCCGTCTGTTTCAATTCTGTGTCAGGGGGAGTTAATGGCTGGAGCAGTCCATGGTCAGTTATCTCCATTCTGCCCCCCTCCGTCAGTTTCAATTCTGTGTCAGGGGGAGTTAATGGCTGGAGCAATCCATGGTCAGTTATCTCCCTTCTGTCCCCCCTCCGTCAGTTTCAATCTGTGTCAGGGGGAGTTAATGGCTGGAGCAACCCATGGTCAGTTATCTCCCTTCTGCCCCCCCCCCCCCCCCCCCCCTCCGTCAGTTTCAACTCTGTGTCAGGGGGAGTTAATGGCTGGAGCAATCCATCGTCAGTTATCTCCCTTCTGCCCCCCTCCCCCCTCCGTCAGTTTCAACTCTGTGTCAGGGGGAGTTAATGGCTGGAGCAATCCATGGTCAGTTATCTCCCTTCTGCCCCCCCCCCCCCCCCCCCCCCTCCGTCAGTTTCAATTCTGTGTCAGGGGAGTTAATGGCTGGAGCAATCCATGGTCAGTTATCTCCCTTCTGTCGCCCTCCGTCAGTTTCAATTCTGTGTCAGGGGGAGTTAATGGCTGGAGCAACCCATGGACAGTTATCTCCCTTCTGTCCCCCTCCGTCAGTTTCATTTCTGTGTCAGTGGGAGTTAATGGCTGGAGCAACCCATGGTCAGTTATCTCCCTTCTGTCCCCCTCCGTCAGTTTCAATTCTGTGTCAGGGGGAGTTAATGGCTGGAGCAACCCATGGTCAGTTATCTCCCTTCTGTCGCCCTCCGTCAGTTTCAATTCTATGTCAGGGGGAGTTAATGGCTGGAGCAGTCCATGGTCACTTATCTCCCTTCTGTCCCCCTCCGTCAGTTTCAATTCTGTGTCAGGGGGAGTTAATGGCTGGAGCAACCCATGGTCAGTTATCTCCCTTCTGTTCCCTCCGTCAGTTTCAATTCTGTGTCAGGGGAGTTAATGGCTGGAGCAACCCATGGACAGTTATCGCCTTCTGTCCCCTCGTCAGTTTCAATTCTGTGTCAGGGGGGAGTTAATGGTTGGAGCAATCCATGGTCAGTACAGAACTGGAACAATTCTGGGCTGCTGCTTTAAGGAGGTTTGATGTGTGTGTGTGTGTGTGTGTGTGTGTGTGTGTGTGTGTGTGTGTGTGTGTGTGTGTGTGGTGGGCGTGCGTGCGGCTGGTGTGTGTGTGTGTGTGTGTGTGTGTGTGTGTGTGTGTGTGTGTGGTGTGTTTTGTGACATAGTATGTGGGTGTGGAGGGGTTGGGGCTTGTGTGTGTATGTGTGTGTGTTGTGTGTGTGTAATGCGTGTATGGTGACGTGTATGTGTGTGTGTGTGTGGAGGGGGGGTTTTGTGTGTGTGTGTGTGTGTGGTGTGTGTGTGTGTGTGTGTGTGTGTGGTAGCGGTGGTACATACATAAATCCAAGCGAACATACCACATTGGTGAGGATTTGTCTGACCTTACACTGATTTCACCAGTGATTCCTATTCGGCGGGGCAAAAATCGTCTGCAGACGGCCGTAAAATGATTGTTTTTTATTATTCAGACAGACATCGATTGTCTCCATGGGTCCGGTGAAAATCTAATATCGCATTTTGATGTTGTCTTTTTCATTCCCACTTTGAAATCAATCTTTCACCTCATTTTCTTAGTGCGGAGGAATTGTTGGCCTGCGCTTGTCTTACCCACTGCGAAATTCTTTCTTTTGTCTTTGCATGGATTCAGTTGGCATACGTGTTCGTATGCGCGCGCGCACACCCCACCCACCCACCCCACACACGCCGCACCACGCACGCACGCAGCACGCACCACACACGCACGCACAGACACACCACACAACACACACACACCACACCACACACACACACACACACATACACACACACACACACACACAATCTCAAGTACAGTTCTCTTAATTCTCAAATCAATAGACTTTTAATGTCAGGAAAACATTGCCTACGAGTAGACAAGGTAACAAGCAGCCGCTCCCGACTGGACATTATCCAGAAGAAGACTTGTTTACTCTTGCAATTTTGACGCCAACGCTGTCACTATGGAAATGACGGGCAAACCGCTGGAGAGACAGCTGACCTTTTGGACAGACGACCAGCCCTTTTTCCTTCCGTACACTTGGCCGCCAGGTCAGATGTTTGCTGTTTGAGAGAAGGTGAACGTCTTGTAAATATTGAATGATGCGTCGGCAAGAACTCGACGCCATTTTCCACGCTATCCTTTCCTCCACTTATGGATTTTTCATTATTCTCTTAACAAGAGAAGAGAATTTTAAGTTTAAAAAAAAAATTCAGGGAAATTGAAGCGATCCAAGCATTGAAAACAGAAACTGCCTACCTTATCTTGATTTCCTTTCATGGATTGTCCACACTCGTAACGATCCTACGAAAAGAGAATTTCAAATTAGTTTTTTTTTTAAAATGATAATAACCAATGAAGCGGAACAAAGGTAGTAAAATTAAAAACTGAATTATCTCCCCCCCCCCGCGTCATTTCTATTCAAATTCATATTCGTGTGTGGTCTTTGAAAACACCTTACAGCTACTCCATGGTGTGTGATGGAAAACTATCCAGCCTGTCAGATTTTGGTGACGGAATGTTCCTGAAGATGCGAGCGGAGAACAGAGCAATAAACTGAAAAGTCAAGGAAGAAAAAGGAATCACACCAACAGCACCGGAAGTCCTCGCTAACTCGTCTTCCTGCAAGGAACACACCGAGTTCCAGGACCTGACGAAGTTACTTCCTTTGTTAGCTCACTACGTCACTTCCTGTGATCACGGTGGGCTAAAAGAGGATTTGTTTCTGCGACACTCACTGCCAAATCATGGCGAGCTTTACGTAGTTAATTGTCCGTCTGTAACTACCTTCCCCCTTCGGCCAAACTAGGGCGTGCTTTATGTGCTTAATTGTTCGTCTGTAGCTATCTTGACCCCGCGGCCAAATCAGGGCGCGTTTCATGGGGTTAATCGTCCTCTGTAACTAACTGCCTGTCGGTGTAGGCTGATTTCAGCGATGCCTGGACAAAAGTTAGATTTTTTTCCCCGAAGTAGTGCGAGGCTTTTGTGTCCTTCCGTCCTCCCTCCATCATCGTGCGTGCGTTGTGTGTGTGTGTGTGTGTGTGTGTGTGTGTGTGTGTGTGGTGCTGTGTGTGTGTGTGTGTGTGTGTGTGTGTGTGTGTGTGTTGTACGTGTGTGTGTGTGTGTGTATGTGTGTGTGTGTGTGTGTGTGTGTGTGTGTGTGTGTGTGTGTGTGCGCACATACATGCCGATATGCACGTTCAGTATAACCTCAATTAATCAGACATTTCCCATGTTTCAGTCAAGCAGTCAGCACATATGTGCATACACATCCCAGTTCAGAGAATCATGCGTGTGCACACACACACACACACACACACACACACACACACGTATATATATATATATATATATATATATATAAATATATATATATATATATATAGTTAAAACAAGTTAAAAGAGAATCTTAAAACTATCTACAAATTTGTTTCAAGCGTGTTGCGCTGTTATCAGAATGGTTTTTGGTTTGCCCACCGCCGATGTTATATAGCGTGTGGGCTCCCGTTTGCGGTTGTTTGCACGTGCGGGTTGGCTGCACGTGTTTTTGGGGGCTTTCAGGTTTTTGTTTTGGGTGTGCTACCACACACACACACACACACACATGTAGACTAATAAACAACATTGTATACCAGGCTACTGTGACATCAGAAAATGAAAAAGAAACATACATAGGGATCACTGAAAACCACTTCAAAACCAGATATGCAAACCACAAACAGTCATTTAATAAAGAAAAATATAAAAACCAAACAGAACTGAGCAAATATATCTGGAAACTTAAAGACGCAAAAACAAGCTACAATATATCCTGGAAAATCATAAAAAGAGCATCACCATACAGCAATGTTTCAAAAAGGTGCAACCTATGTTTAACTGAAAAATGGTTAATACTATGCAAACCACACTTATGCCCCTTTTTATGATTTTCCAGGATATATTGTAGTTTGTTTTTGCGTCTTTAAGTTTCCAGATGTATTTACTCAGTTCTGTTTGGTTTTTGTATTTTTCTTTATTAAATGACTGTTTGTGGTTTGCGACTAGGCTTCGCTTGAAACAAATTTGTAGATCTCCTTTTAACACTTCATTTTAATAAATGTTGCTCCCCAAGGGTCGAGCGCTTTTAAAATTGTTTTAGGCGCCATAACTACATTGATATATAATAAATATTATAATATATAAAAAATATAATATATATATAATTTATATATATATATAATATATATATATATAATACGTGCACACACGCACACACACACACACACGCACGCACGCACGCACGCACGCACACACACACACACACACACACACACACACACACACACACACACACTCCTTGATGGCACAAAGTAAATGCTCACATTGTTTCAAACTGAGGAAAAGATTGCCGATGGTCAATCCCGTAACTAGCCCCTGAACTGAAAAGACCAACAGCGGGGAGTTGTCTACCCATGCCATGTTGACGTCACACAGCCAATGAAAATGCCGGCTGCCCTTCCCAGCAATCCCAGTACCTTACTATTTTTGGTGCAGAGACTGGAGGGGGAGGAGGGGGAGGGGATGATTATGGCTGAACATGATTAGAACCAAATTCATTCATTCAAAGTCTTTAAAGACTAACTGGGTCTTATTTGTTCGGAAACTGAAAGGGATTTTAAGAACAGAAAGTAGCTGAAGTATAAACTGGGTTGTGCAAAATTTCGTTCTTTCTTCTGCATCTCTGCATCGTTGACTTATCTGTATAGGCTTGCATGTCGGCCTACGGGATTTGTCAAATTTTGTAAGCTTGCAGTTGATTGGTAGAAGGGGTCAATGGCATTCACATGTTGGTGGGTAATGTCGGTGAAGGATTGCCCGCTCCATTGTTGTTTCCCTTTTCAACCAATGGTCTTTGCTTTAAGATAGTGATCATGCGGGAACAGAAGTATAAGTTGGAAAAAAGCAAAGATTCAAGCTGTAGTAAGTTTTTTTCTTTTTCTTTTCATTTTGTTGTTGTTGAAGATATGAAGAGTAGAAAACATTACACAAGAGAAAGAAAATCTGGAATATATACAGGTAAAGGTCCCAGACCCTTCTCTCCCAAGACAATTTTCAGCTCAGAAACAAATAATAATAATAAACAAACAAAAACAGCAACAAAACACAAAAGAAAGAAAGAAAAAAGAAAAGAAAGAAAAACGAAAATAGAAAGAGCAAAGAACCATCATTACACACGAGATAAAGACTCCATCACTGTGGCTTCTTAACCTTTTCGGTATGAGACGAAAACATTTCTCCACGTCAGACTGGATGGGAGACAACTCTGTTACAGGACTTGACGAAGTTAGTTCCCTTGTTGGTTCGATCCGTCATTTCCTGTGTCGGCAGTCGACGAAAAGAGGATCTGTCTCCGCGAAATTGACGGCCAAATTCAGTTGTGCTTCGTGCAGTTAGATTTCCGTCTGGTCCCCGCTGTTACTACCTGGTCTGTTTAAGGGAGAGACAGAGACTAATGCAACTCGTGGTCTGGAGAGAAGTAGGTCAATTTCAGGCGGCTACTTTGTGGGAGGGGGTGGGGGCGGATTGCAAGAGGTTTATTTGATCTTTTCCTTATTTATTTATTTATTTTTTTAGGTGCATACATAGGTGCACACAAGAGTGGATACTGTATTGATCGGATTAATTTGATATGACGCCCATTTCTGTAGATGAGAATGAGTGCACATATACATACTTAGTACGTCGGCCAATACACACGCGCGCGCGTGCGCACGCGCGCACGCTCACAAACACTCACGTACACACGCGCACGCACGCACGCACGCACGCACAACCGCGCGCGCACACACACACACACACACACACAAAAATCACTCACGCGCACGCACGCACATACTTGCATAGACACCATCGCTCACACTCTCCTACATCTCTCTCTCTCTCTCTACTCATCTCTCTCCTCTCTCTCTTCTCTCTCTCTCTCTCTCTCTCTCTCCTCTCTCTCTGTCTGCCTTTTGTCTGTCTGTCTGTCTCTCTGTCTCTCTGCTCCTCCCCCCCCCCCCCCCGCCCTTTCTCTCTCTTTGTCTGTCTCTCTTTGCCTGTCTGTCTGTCTCTCTCTTTGTCTGTTTCTCCCTCTGTCTGTCTGTCCGTCTCTCTCTCTCTCTCTCTCTCTCTCTCTCTCTCTCTGAAAGTCCTGTTCTGATCCCACAGACGACGTTATCTCCCTCCTTTCCCAGTCAGGAACATGTCGCCCACCGAACAAACACACGGCAACTAACCGCTCCGCTCAGGGAATGTTGACGTCAGAAGATGAGCGGTCTGCCGTGGCAATTTTGACGTCACAGTGTCAGCTTAGAAATGACGGGAGGGAGCACAGCAACGGGGCGGGAGTTGACCGTTTGTAAAGATGCAAAACCCTCTGTACACAGGGACTGTTAGAGTCGTTTGTTTGTTGTTTGTAAAGATGAACCCTGTACACAGGACTGTTAGAGTTGCGTTTGTAAAGATGGCAAACCCTCTGTACACAGGGACTGTTAGAGTTGACGTTTTAAAGATGCAACCCTCTGTACACAGGACTGTTAGAGTCGTTTGTTTGTTTGTAAAGATTGCAAAACCCTCTGTACACAGGGACTGTTAGAGTCGTTTGTTTGTTTGTAAGATTGCAAAACCCTCTGTACACAGGGACTGTTAGAGTCGTTGTTTGTTTGTTTGTAAAGATTGCAGACCTCTGTAACTGGGACTGTTAGAGTCGTTTGTTTGTTTGTTTGTAAAGATTGCAAGACCCTCTGTACACAGGGACTGTTAGAGTCGTTTGTTTGTTTTAAAGATTGCAAAACCCTCTGTAAACTGGGACTGTTAGAGTCGTTTGTTGTATGTGTGTGGGCGCTGTGTGAATGGGGTGTGAGATGGAGTGTGGGGTTGGGGGGGGGGAAGAACGGTGCACAATTAGGGCCGGTACTAGTGGATATTGAACGAATGAGTTGATGTGTGAACGAGGACTGCATTTCGTTCCACTTTAGTCTTTGTTTGTTTGTTTTGTTTTCGACTTATGGATGTTCCAAATGTTTTGATCACAGGATGGGCGTTATGAATGTGAAGATCACAGAAAATCAAACCAAATGTGAATACGGGGACTCCTCACCTTTGCTTTGTGTTTCCCGTGACAGATTTTGCAGGACACGTGACCGACAACAGAGATAGTTCTCAACTGAGTGAACAGCACATCAAGCACATCCGAAGCACGGGAATTCTCTCCTGACTTGCTTCACGCCCCATGTTCACTTCATGCTTCATGATTCACTTCATGTGGCAAGATGCAGTGGCCTGTATATGATATGGTCCATGTGGCGAGATGCAGTGGCCTGTATTGGTAGGTCATGTGGCGGATGCAGTGGCCTTATTGTATGGTCATGTGCCAGTGCATGGCCTGTATTGGTATGGTCATGTGGCGAGATGCAGTGGCCTGTATTGGTATGGTCATGTGGCGAGATGCAGTGGCCTGTATTGGTATGGTCATGTGCCGAGATGCAGTGGCCTGTATTGGTATGGTCATGTGGCGAGATGCAGTGGCCTTATTGGTATGGTCATGTGCGAGATGCAGTGGCCTGTATTGGTATGTCATGGAGCAAGATGCAGTGGCCTGTATTGGTATGGTCATGGAGCAAGATGCAGTGGCCTGTATTGGTATGGTCATGTGGCAGATGCAGTGGCCTGTATTGGTATGGTCATGGAGCAAGATGCAGTGGCCTGTATTGGTATGGTCATGTAGCAAGATGCAGTGGCCTGTATTGGTATGGTCATGGAGCAAGATGCAGTGGCCTGTATTGGTATGGTCATGGAGCAAGATGCAGTGGCCTGTATTGGTATAGTCATGGAGCAAGAGGCAGTGGCCTGTATTGGTATGGTCATGTGGCGAGATGCAGTGGCCTGTATTGGTATGGTCATGGAGCAAGAGGCAGTGGCCTGTATTGGTATAGTCATGGAGGAAGAGGCAGTGGCCTGTATTGGTATTGTCATGGAGCAAGAGGCAGTGGCCTGTATTGGTATGGTCATGGAGCAAGAGGCAGTGGCCTGTATTGGTATGGTCATTGGAGCAAGAGGCAGTGGCCTGTATTGGTATGGTCATGGAGCAAGAGGCAGTGGCCTGTATTGGTATGGTCATGGAGCAAGAGGCAGTGGCCTGTATTGGTATGGTCATGTTAGCAAGAGGAGTGGCCTGTATGGTAGTCATAAGCAAGATGCAGTGGCCTTGACAAAACATGCCCTCAGGAAACGAGCGAGAGAGGACATGAAAAGGAGATGGACTGACACATTGCACACTGGACAGAGTGACCATTGACCAATGGACTGACAACATTGCAGAGTGGACAGAGTGACCATTGACCGATGGACTGACAACATTGCAGAGTGGACAGAGTGACCATTGACCGATGGACTGACAACATTGCAGAGTGGACAGAGTGACCATTGAACGATGGACTGACAACATTGCAGAGTGGACAGAGTGACCATTGACCGATGGACTGACAACATTGCACAGTGGACAGAGTGACCACTTGCAATGACCCAGACCTTGCCACACAGCCGACAGGACTGAGGGGGAACCTGTGTTCTTCAGCGTGGTGCCCCGAGTCTCTGCAAAGAGTGAAGCGAGAGGAGAAGAAGAAGAAGAAAGCCCTCGCTGTTACTGTCCGTGAACACTGTGCAAACCATCAGCGATTTGTCAATGAAAACTTGTCCCCACCCTCTGGCATTTTGCTGCACTCGTGGACTCTTCTTCAGGACACGATTCGGAAGAGAATTGTGGGAAGGAAACAAACGAATGGGGACAAAAACCCATAGCGAGACAACTCCCTGGTTGTCTCCTGCGAGGAGAGGAGAGGAGGAGGAGAGAGAGAGAGAGAGAGAGAGATGAAGAATCCCTGTGTCGATGAGTTGGGGGAGAGGGCGAGGGAGAGGTTCGGACCCGAAGTTAATCGCTTGTTGCTCGATCGTCCGTTATCTTTCGCTGAGACGCCCAGGGGAGGCTGTCCCCGGGAAAGGGACGTCAGGCTGTTGGTGCAGTCAGATCTCCGTCTGCTGCCACAGTCAGGGTGTCCCGGGAAAGGGACGTCACGCTGTTGGTGGTGAGTCAGATCTCCGTCTGCTGCCAGCAGTCAGGGTGTCCCTCCGTGATAGACTTCATCTTCTTTTCTTTTTTCAGTTCTTTCTTCTCTTCTTCTCTTCTTCTTTTTTTCTTCTCTTCTTCGGTTCTTTTCTGCTTTTTTTCTGTCTTCTTCTCCTTCCTCTCTTACTTTTCTTCTTTTGATTCTTCTTCTTCTTTTCTTCTTATTCTCTTCTTCTCTCCTAGACGTCTGGCTTCGTCAGTGTCCCGTATCACTGAAGTCATCTCTTTTTTCCCTTCTTTTGTTTTGTTTGTTGTTGTGTTTGTTGGTTGTTGTTTTTTCGTGTTGTTATTTTGTTGTTGTTTTGTTGTTGTTGGTTTTTTCAGAGGTTCGATCTGACCAAAAGACACGGTTTATTGCAATCTAATCAGTAGATAAATGACACTGACATCACCAACACCACTCTCACCACCACACACAGTCACCCCCATCACACACTCGCGCGCGCGCGTCGCTCGC
>CM031628.1:7696501-7701501 GCA_018398815.1 Conus ventricosus | reverse complement strand
CCGAGTGCTTCCACCCCCCCCCCCCCCTGTCCGTGGCAGTCAGCGTCCCCTGGTGTTGGGGGAAGTCAGGGATTGAGGCCAGCTGTGTCCCTGTTAGTTAGCATTCATTCCCTGGTGTTGGGGGAAGTCAGGGATTGATTCCAACTGTGTCCCTGTTAGTCAGCATCCTCTGGTGTTGGGGGAAGTCAGGGATTGATGCCAGCTGTGTCCCTGTTAGTCAGCTTCCCCTGGTGTTGGGGGAAGTCAGGGATTGAGGCCAGCTGTGTCCCTGTTAGTTAGCATTCATCCCCTGGTGTTGGGGGAAGTCAGGGATTGAGGCCAGCTGTGTCCCTGTTAGTTAGCATTCATTCCCTGGTGTTGGGGGAAGTCAGGAATTGATGCCAGCTGTGTCCCTGTTAGTCAGCATTCATTCCCTGGTGTTGGGGGAAGTGAGGGATTGATGCCAGCTGTGTCCCTGTTAGTCAGCATCCCCTGGTGTTGGGGGAAACCAGGGATAGATGCCAGCTGTGTCCCTGTTAGTTAGCATTCATCCCCTGGTGTTGGGGGAAGCCAGGGACTGATGCCAGCTGTGTCCCTGTTAGTCAGCATCCCCTGGTGTTGGGGGAAACCAGGGATTGATGCCAGCTGTGTCCCTGTTAGTTAGCATTCATCCCCTGGTGTTGGGGGAAGTCAGGGATTGAGGCCAGCTGTGTCCCTGTTAGTCAGCATTCATCCCCTGGTGTTGGGGGAAGTCAGGGATTGATGCCAGCTGTGTCCCTGTTAGTCAGCATTCCCTGGTGTTGGGGGAAATCAGGGATTGATGCCAGCTGTGTCCCTGTTAGTCAGCGTCCCCTGGTGTTGGGGAAAGTCAGGGACTGATGCCAGCTGTGTCCCTGTTAGTCAGCATTCCCTGGTGTTGGGGGAAGTCAGGGACTGATGCCAGCTGTGTCCCTGTTAGTCAGCGTCCCCTGGTGTTGGGGGAAGTCAGGGACTGATGCCAGCTGTGTCCCTGGTAGCGTCCCCTGGTGTTGGGGGAAGTCAGGGATTGATGCCAGCTGTGTCCCTGTTAGTTAGCATTCATTCCCTGGTGTTGGGGGAAGTCAGGGACTGATGCCAGCTGTGGGCAAGACCTGGGTGGGTCGTGTGGACATTTCTGCCCCCTCTGGACAGACAATGCACGTGGTTTCACTGCCCTTTTGGACCTTGACTGAGTCCGAACATGAGAATGCACGTAGACAATGACCCACTCACAAACACTCATACACAGAGACAGACAGCCAGACAGACAATGCACGTAGTTTGATTGACGTTTTGGGCCTTTTTTGAGTCCGAACATAAAAACACATGCACATACTCATCCACTCTTTCTGCCTCCTCTCTCTCTCTCTCTGTTTCTGTCTGTCTGTCTGTCTGCCTCTCTCTCTCTCTCTCTCTCTCTCCTCTCTCTCTCTCTCTCTCTCCTCTCTCTCACACACACACACACACACACACACACACACACACACACACACACACACGCGGGCGCGCCGCACACACACATTATTATACACGTGCACGCACATGCTCATGCACACAAATGTACACACGCGCACACAATCAAGCACGCACGCGCGCGCATACGCGCACACACACGCACACACACAGTGGCACACATAAACTCACACACACACACACACACACACACACACACACACACACACACACACACACACACACACACACACACACACACACACACACACACACACAATGACACACATAAACTCACACACACACACACACACACACACACACACACACACACACACACACACACACAACACACACACACACACACACACACACATGGCAATGATTGAATATTTTGACATGGAGATATAACAGCTTAAAAGCCGTTTTTTCGCACTGGTCATTATTCCACCAGACTAGCATCAAATACTGCTAAACTGGCATCAAAACATGGGTACTTATTTATGTGGTAACATATACTGAAACCGTATTCTCTCTCTCACACACACACACACACACACACACACACACACACACACACACACACACCACACACACACACACACACACACGTGCGCGCGCGCGCGCGTACACACACAGTGAAAAGTTAAAATTATGGAGGTCAGAGAGAGAGAGAGAGAGAGAGAGAGAGAGAGAGAGAGAGAGTCTTCTTGAACCGCCCTCTGATTGGCCAATCGATCGATCTCCCACTTCCTTTCAGTCGTGGGCAGCAAATTGCCCGGACCTAAGTACATGCCTAGACAACAACGACACTCTCCCAACAAGAAGAGACAACCAGACATTGAAGAGGGACTTGTCTACCCTGGCAATTTTGACGTCATGCCAGCGTTGTCATCGCAGAGATTACGGGACCGCAGTCATGAAGCAGTTTGACGTTGAACACTTTGTGATTTGGAAAGCCGACTAGATATCGTTGGTGCTAGCTGTAAGGGCGTCAGGTTTCGTGTTCTTAAGTCCCATGTTTGTGATTTGGAAGGCCGACTAGATATTGTTGGTGCTAGCTGTAAGGGCGTCAGGTTTCGTGTTCTTAAGTCCCATGTTGTGATTTGGAAGGCCGACTAGATATTGTTGGTGCTAGCTGTAAGGGCGTCAGGTTTCGTGTTCTTAAGTCCCATGTTTGTGATTTGGAAGGCCGACTAGATATTGTTGGTGCTAGCTGTAAGGACGTCAGGTTTCGCGTTCTTAAGTCCCATGTGTGCGGCTTGCAATCAGCATTAATAATAATAATAATAATAATAATAATAATAATAATAATAATAATAATAATAATAATAATAATGGGGATTTATATAGCGCCTTCCACGGCACAAGGCGCTTTACAAGGCAGAAAAAATACAATTGCTAAATGTAAAGAAAATGCATTGAAAAACGGCTTAGAAATGAAAACAAAGGCTCTCTCCCATCTCTCCACGCACACACACACTCTCACGCACAGACACACAATACACAACAGCCGCAACAAGCACAGACTATTAAGCGATCCACAAAAACAACAAGAGTCAATCAACTATCTGGTAATGACTGTCTTCTTAGTATTGTTTGAAAAGGTGGGTTTTCAGGGAGGTTTTGAAGGAAGAAAAGGTTTGAGAATGTCTTAAGTCATAGGGGAGTTTATTCCAGAGTTTGGGAGCTGCGTATGAGAAAGCTCGTTCGCCATGCTGTTTACGATGGGGACGGTAACTGGGAAAGCGGAAGGTCCTGGTGTCGGTGGAGGAGCGGAGCGTTCGTGGTGGGACATATACTTGAAGGAGATCGGAAAGATAGGCAGGGGCATCGCCAGTGAAAATCTTGAAGCAGAGACAACAACATTTGTATTTAATTCTTTCTTCAACGGGGAGCCAGTGCAACTTTTTCAGGAGAGGGCTGCAGGGTTGGGTTCTAGGAGACCCTGGTATAATTTGAGAGTCCGTCAGAAAACTGACCTTTCTATGATTTGAAACTCTTTAGAAAGGTCACGTTGGTATAATTTGAAATCCTTCTTCAGAAAAGTAACCTTGGTATAATTTGAAACCCTTCTTCAGTAAGGAAACCTTGATATAATTTAAAACGCCTCTTTACAAAGCTTACCTTGGTACAATTTGAAAACCTTCTTTGGAAAGCTTCCCTAGTTATAATTTGAAAGCTTTCTTTATAAAGCTTATCTTGGTATAATTAGAGAGCCTTCTTTAGAAAGCTTACCTTGGTATAGTTTGAAATCCTTCTTGAGAAAGATGTCCCTGGTATAATTTCAAAGCCTTCTTAAGAAAGCCGACCTACTTTAGAAAAATGATGTTGGTATAATTTGAAATACTTCTTCAGAAAGCTGACCTTGGTATAATTTGAAAGCCTTCTTCAAAACATTGATCTTGGTATGATTTGAAAGCCTTCTGTAGGAAGCAGACCTTGGTACAATTTGAAAGAATCGACCAGAAAGCCGACCTTGGTATAGTTTCAAATTTTCGTTCAGAAAGCGTTCAGTGGTATAATTCAAACTCTCCCTCAGAACGCTGATGTTGGTATGATTTCGTGATCCTCCCTCAAAAAGCAGACCCTGGTATAATTTGAAAACTCCCTTCAGTAAGCTGACCATGTCATAATTTACAAGTGTTCGTCAGAAAGTTGACGATGGCTTATTTTGAATGTCGTCCTCAGAAAGCTGATGTAGTCATGGTTTCACATCCTTTCTCAGAAAGATGTTCTTCAAAGAATTCAAAGCCTCTCTCAGAACGAAGCAAAGTTTAGAAAGAGAGGGCAACGCCGACCTTGTAATTTGAAAGACTTCCTCGGAAAACTGACGTTGCCATGGCTTCATGACCTCCCTGAGAAACCTGACGTTGCCATGGTTTCAGAGCAAGCAGGGATGTCTGCTAGCCGCACAAAGACCTGAGAAACGTACAAAGAAGATTAACAGATCACTATCATGGCTTTTATATTCACGAGGATGTCTATCTTGTTCTCAATTATTCAATTAGAGACACTCGCGTGCACACGCATGCACGTACTTATGCACGTTCGTACACACACACACACACACACACACACACACACACACACACACACACACACACACACACACACACACACACACACACACACTATCTATCTGTGTGCCGTAAGTCTGTCTGTCTGTCTGTCTGTCTGTCTGTCTGTCTGTTTGTCTGTCTGTCTCTCTCTCTCTCTCTCTCTCTCTCTCTCTCTCCTCTCTAAATGTGTCTCTGTCTGTCTGTCTGTCTGTCTCTTTGTCTGTCTGTATGTATGTCTTTTTGTCTGTCTGTCTGTCTGTCTGTCTGTTTGTCCGTCCGTCCGTCCGTCCGTCCGTCCGTCGTCTGTCTGCGTCTTCTGTCTGTCTGTCTGTCTCTCTCTCTCTCTCTCTCTCTCTCTCCTCTCTCTCTCTCTCCTCTCCTCTCTCTCTCTTCTCTCTCTCTCTCTCTCCTCTCTCTCCAGACAGGAGACACGACATATTTCCAGAGCAGATCCAGTTGTGAGAGAACAACTGTTACCTCTCTACCTGC
>CM031628.1:7678057-7685557 GCA_018398815.1 Conus ventricosus | reverse complement strand
AATCAGACTCCATTCTAACATCGCTGTACACCAGAGAGTAAGCCAGTGAAATGAAAATCGATACAGCGAATAAGCTATACATGGTTTATAAGTTGTGGGGAGATGGCGGATAATGAGGGTGGGAATGGGATGGAGAGACAGAAAAAGAACAGAAAGAGTCAGGCTCTGAGTGCGGAGACGAAAAAGAAAAGCAAAGGTTCTGAATGGAGAGACAGAAACAGAACAGAAAGAGTCAGGTTGTGAGTGGAGAGACAGAAACAGAACAGAAAGAGTCAGGTTGTGATTGGGGAGACAGAAACAGAACAGAAAGAGTCAGGTTGTGAGTGGGGAGACAGAGACAGAAACAGAGTCAGGTTGTGAGTGGAGAGACAGAAACAGAACAGAAAGAGTCAGGTTGTGAGTGGGGAGACAGAGACAGAAACAGAGTCAGGTTGTGAGTGGGGAGACAGAAACAGAACAGAAAGAGTCAGGTTGTGAGTGGAGAGACAGAGACAGAACAGAAAGAGTCAAGTTGTGAGTGGAGAGACAGAAACAGAACAGAAAGAGTCAGGTCGTGAGTGGGGAGACAGAGACAGAAACAGAGTCAGGTTGTGAGTGGGGAGACAGAAACAGAACAGAAAGAGTCAGGTTGTGTGTGGAGAGACAGAAACAGAACAGAAAGAGTCAGGTTGTGAGTGGGGAGACAGAGGACAGAACAGACCAGAGTCAGGTTGTGAGTGGAGAGACAGAGACAGAACAGAAGAGTCAGGTTGTGAGTGGAGAGACAGAGACAGAACAGAAAGAGTCAGGTTGTGAGTGGAGAGACAGAGACAGAACAGACAGAGTCAGGTTGTGAGTGGAGAGACAGAGACAGAACAGACAGAGTCAGGTTGTGAGTGGAGAGACAGAGACAGAAGACAGAGTCAGGTTGTGAGTGGGAGACAGAGAAACAGAGTCAGGTTGTGAGTGGAGGACAGACAGAACAGACAGAGTCAGGTTGTGAGTGGAGAGACAGAACAGAACAGACAGAGTCAGGTTGTGAGTGGGAGACAGAAACAGAACAGACAGAGTCAGGTGTGTGAGTGGAGAGACAGAAACAGAACAGACAGAGTCAGGTTGTGAGTGGAGAGACAGAAACAGAACAGACAGAGTCAGGTTGTGAGTGGAGAGACAGAAACAGAACAGCAGAGTCAGGTTGTGAGTGGGGAGACAGAACAGAACAGGCAGAGTCAGGTGTGTGAGTGGAGAGACAGAGACAGAACAGACAGAGTCAGGTTGTGAGTGGAGAGACAGAGACAACAGAGGTCAGGTTGTGAGTGGAGAGACAGAGACAGAACAGACAGAGTCAGGTTGTGAGTGGAGAGACAGAACGAACAGACAGAGTCAGGTTGTGAGTGGAGAGACAGAGACAGAACAGAAAGAGTCAGGTTGTGAGTGGAGAGACAGAGACAGAACAGAAGAGTCAGGTTGTGAGTGGAGAGACAGAGACAGAACAGAGAGGTCAGGTTGTGAGTGGGGAGACAGAACAGAACAGAAGAGTCAGGTTGTGAGTGGAGAGACAGAGACAGACAGAAGAGTCAGGTTGTGAGTGGAGAGACAGAGACAGAACAGACAGAGTCAGGTTGTGAGTGGAGAGACAGAGACAGAACAGAAGAGTCAGGTTGTGAGTGGAGAGACAGAGACAGAACAGAAGAGTCAGGTTGTGAGTGGAGAGACAGAGACAGAACAGACAGAGTCAGGTTGTGAGTGGAGAGACAGAGACAGAACAGACAGAGTCAGGTTGTGAGTGGAGAGACAGAGAAGAACAGACAGAGTCAGGTTGTGAGTGGGAGACAGAGACAGAACAGACAGAGTCATGTTGTGAGTGGAGAGACAGAACAGACAACAGAACAGAGTCAGGTGTAGGAGAACAGACAGAACAGAAATCTGGAAAGCACTACAACAGACAGAAGAGCATGTGATGGAGACAACAGCAACAACAAACATCAGGTTTACAAGCAACACGAGCACAAATCACACAAGTCATCTAGTGAACAAACAAACACAGAGTCAATGATGAAAAGCCAAGAGTAAAAAACACAGTCAGATCATTTATACAGAATCATACAGACAAGTCAGTTTGTGGAACATGGATAAAAAACAATAGAGAATGAAGAGACAAATAAGAACAAAAGAGATAAATAAGACAAACAGATACAAAGATAAGCGAGATAAATACAGAACTAGAAGATCATTTGATTGGATCAGAGACAGACAACAGAGTAAGTATAGTAACTGAAGAAGAAACACATCAATGAAGTAAATAATGAACAAACAGAATGTCAAGTCGTGATGGGAGAAGATACTACATGAACAGACAGAGTCACTTCTGACTTGAATCTGGCCTTCCCTACATGCTAGAAGAGATGATTTTAACTTTCATCAAACAAAATGTAACACACAACACCTCCCATACACAGTACTATACTTCGTACCTACCCTCACCAACACTACAACCACACCATCCATTCAACTAACTAAGTTCTATCCTATGTACACTCATCTCAAATCTCCTCATTCGTCATCATATCTTCATTCACATTCATCATCTCTTTCACACATCTCTTCGCAAATTAACAAATTCATGGACAATTTAATCGAATATTGCCCGATATAACAAACAGTATTAATAAACGATATCAAGAATATTAGTTTTTTGTACATAAAAAGTCTATGAGAAAAATGTAATATTACCGCTCCAAGCTGGAACTTGCACTTGATTCGCCTTTGGACGCCCCACATCAGACGTTTTTGAACCTCAAAGAAATGTCACAGATTAAACGATGTTTTCTACTCAACGATTTTCACACATTGAATCTTGGCGTGCCTAGTGTGAAGATGTAATGTCCCGTCCGCGCTGTCGCGCGTGCGTGTTGCTGCTTGTTATTGCATGGACACAAGTCCGTTCTTCTACGATTCTCGCATTCTCTAGTTTCCGTTTGCAGAACAAAATCGTTTGGCCGAAGTTCCCTATCCTATTACCGCCCCAAAGCCTGGAATGCACTTGCATTCGCCATTGGACGCCCCACATTCACACTCTCTTTGAAAGCTCTGACGAAAAATTCTGTGGACAGTATTAAACGATTTTCTTTTTCACTTCATCATTTTGCATCTACAAAATGAAATCGTGTTGTGCGCGCACATATGTGTGCGATAGATAAGAATAGCGCGCGCGCGCGCGCGTGCGTGCGTGCGTGCGTGCGTGGTGGTGTGTGTGTGTGTGTGTGTTGTGTGTGTGTGTGTGTGTGTGTGTGTGTGTGTGTGTGTGTGTGAGAGAGAGGAGAGAGAGTGAATGAGAGAGGGGTGTGTGTGTGTGTGTGTGTGTGTGTGTGTGTGTGTGTGTGTGTGTGTGTGTGTGTGTGTGTGTGTGTGTGCGCGTGTGTGTGTGTGTGCGTGTGTGTGTACGTGCGTGTGCGTGCGCGCGTGTGTGTGTGTGTGTGTGTGTGTGTGTGTGTGTGTGTGTGTGGTGTGTGTGTGTGTGTGTGTGTTGTGTGTGTGTGTGCGTGCGTGCATGCGTGCGTGCGTGTGCATGCGTGCGTGCGTGCGTGCGTGTGTGCGTGTGTGTGTGTATATATCTCCATAATTCATGTGTGCGTGTAATGAGTTCACGAATCGAGAACGAAAATTCATTTTTTGCCGATATACCAAAGACAGCGGTCGAAAAACCACCCACCTCCCAACCAACAGAAGCCAAAATTCAAAAAGAAAACAACTCCACCGTTGACCCCCAGAAACTAAACGAAACAGACACATAAATCAGGTGGACACGCCTCTCAATGGGGGGACCCAAATACACAGACGGTACAGCCCCTCGGCACCGCTCCAACTTGGATGGGAAAATAGGCTCTGGAATTGGGAGATCGTAAAACAAGATGTCACCCCCCCCCCCCCCCCCCAACACGTTCCAGTTTTTTCCCGGGTGTGGGTGGAACGGAGGGGGGAGAGAACAGTAAAACAACAACAACAACAACAACAACAACAACGGCCTGGATTCGAACCATACCTGGATTCTATTTTGACCCCTAGGCGAAACAACAACAACAGCAACACCACCACCACCACTACCAACAGCAACAACAACAACAAAGGTGAGCCGGTTTGGGAGTGGGAAGATAGAGGAAAGGGGGTGGGGGTGGTACAGACAATGCCAGATTTATGGAGGGGGGGGGGGGGGGAGGTAGTAAGACAGCAAAATCCATACTTCTCTGAATTCCTGATTCCATAGCAACAGGAGCGCGGAGGGAACGGGGAGGGAGAGGGGGGGGGGGGGGAGGGAGGAAGGAGGGAGTAGCGTGGAGGGGATCAAGCGTTTTCAGTTTGTTTTGTTTGTTGTTGTTTTCTCTCTCCTCGTGCTTTTTCATCTGTCCAGGATTGCCTAACAAAGGGGAGAGAATGTCCGAGTTCAGGTGTGGACATTACACCGGGTGAGAGACTAGATGTCAGAGTTCAAGTGTGGACATTACACCGGGTGAGAGACTAGATGTCAGAGTTCAGGTGTGGACATTACACCGGGTGAGATACTAGATGTCAGAGTTCAGGTGTGGACATTACACCGGGTGAGAGACTAGATGTCAGAGTTCAAGTGTGGACATTACACCAGGTGAGAGACTAGATGTCAGAGTTCAGGTGTGGACATTACACCAGGTGAGAGACTAGATGTCAGAGTTCAGGTGTGGACATTACACCAGGTGAGAGACTAGATGTCAGAGTTCAGGTGTGGACATTACACCAGGTGAGAGACTAGATGTCAGCGTTCAGGTGTGGACATTACACCGGGTGAGATACTAGATGTCAGAGTTCAGGTGTGGACATTACACCGGCTGAGAGACTAGATGTCAGAGTTCAGGTGTGGACATTACACCGGCTGAGAGACTAGATGTCAGAGTTCAGGTGTGGACATTACACCAGGTGAGAGACTAGAAGAGACTGAAAAGAAGCCACACACACACACACACACACACACAACAACACACACACACACACACCTACTTGAATGTGTGTGTGGGGAGGGAGGGGGGGAGTTGCGAAGAGGGAGTCAGTACAGGAGCGAGAAAGGGATGATGCAAGTGGGGATTCAAAACGAAGAGAGGGAGGGTGAAGGTGGGCTGAGAGAAGAGTCAGGGAAGGGGGGAGGGCACAAGGATTCGGAACAGACGGGGGAGGGTTTAGGGAGGGGTGCTAGGGGAGAGGGAGGGAGGAATGAGGGAGGGGGGCTAGGGGAGAGGGATGGAGGATGAGGGAGGGGTGCTAGGGGAGAGGGAGGGAGTGATGAGGAGGGTTGCTAGGGGAGAGGGAGGTTTAGGGAGGGGTGCTAGGGAGAGGGAGGAGGAATGAGGGAGGGGTGCTAGGGGAGAGGGAGGAGGGATGAGGGAGGGGTGCAGGGAGAGGGAGGGAGTGATGAGGAGGGGTGCTAGGGGAGAGGGAGGGAGTGATGAGGGAGGGGTGCTAGGGAGAGGGAGGGTGGATGAGGGAGGGGTGTAGGGAGAGAGGGAGGGAGGGATGAGGGAGAGGTGCTAGGGGAGAGGGAGGGAGGGATGAGGGAGGGGTGCTAAGGGGAGAGGGAGGGAGTGATGAAGGAGGGGTGCTAGGGAGGAGGGGGAGTGATGAAGGAGGGGTGCTAGGGGAGAAGGAGGGAGGGTTTAGGGAGGGGTGCTAGGGGAGAGGGAGGGAGTGATGAGGGAGGGGTGCTAGGGGAGAGGGAGGGAGGTGATGAAGGAGGGGTGCTAGGGGAAAAGGGAGGGAGTGTTAGGGAGGGGTGCTAGGGGAGAGGGAGGGAGGGATGAGGAGGGGTGCTAGGGGAGAGGGAGGGAGGGATGAGGAGGGGTGCTAGGGGAGAGGGAGGGAGTGATGAGGAGGGGTGCTAGGGAGAGGGGAGGGAGGATGAAGGAGGGTGCTTGGGGAGAGGGAGGGAGGGATGAGGGAGGGGTGCTAGGGGAGAGGGAGGGAGGGTTTGAGGAGGGGTGCTAGGGGAGAGGGAGGGAGGGATGAGGGAGGGGTGCTAGGGGAGAGGGAGGGAGGAATGAGGGAGGGGTGCTAGGGGAGAGGGAGGGAGGGATGAGGGAGGGGAGCTAGGGGAGAGGGAGGGAGGGATGAGGGAGGGGTGCTAGTGGAGAGGGAGGGTTTAGGAGGGGTGCTAGGGGAGAGGGAGGGAGGGTTTAGGAACGGTGCTAGGGGAGAGGGAGGGAGGGATGAGGGGGGGTGCTAGGGGAGAGGGAGGGAGGGATGAGGGAGGGACACATACCCGAGAGAGGGAAGGGAGGGAGGGAGGAGGACAGGAGGTGGAGTAAAGAGAATAGGGTGCGAGGGGAAGGGGGGGGGGTGAGGGCGGAGAGACAGAGAGGCGTTGGGGTTGGGGTGAAAGAAGGGAGAGAGAGAGGGGGGGGGGGTGAGGCAGGATGGAGAGAAAGGAAGGGGAGGGAGACAGGAATGAAGGGGGAGGTGGGGGAAGGGGGGGGGGGGAGGAGAGGGGAACAGGAGTAAGAAAAGCGAGGGATGACCGTAGAGGGAGAGGGAGGGGTGAGGATTGAGGGGAGAGGGAGGGCGGGAGGGAGGATGAAGGAGGGGGAGGTGAGGAGGAAGGAAAGGGGAAAGAGTTAGACTGTAGAGGAGGGGAGGGGGGGGGGGGCAGATTAGGAGCAAAGCGTCGTCAGATCATTGAGGTCAGGAGGCAGGGAAGGTGACTGGAGAATGGGGGGGGGTGTGGGGGGATAGCGAGGGTGGGGGGAGGAGGGGGAAGTGCAGGAGGGGGCAGGGATTTGTTCCTGGCTTGGCCAGCCTTCGCTGACACCGATCTGGTATCAGAGAATCAGCCACTTAGGAGGCATGTCGGCCGGATCGACACAGACAATAAGCTCAATTTGGTTTATAACTTGTGTTGCGGCGGGAGAGTTAGGGGGGATGGTTGTGACGATGCGAGTAGGAAAAAGGGGGGGGGGGGGGTAGTTGGGGGGAAGCGGGCATGTGGTTAGCGCTGGTAGTATGAGGGAGTTATGGCAGAACAGGGGGCGGGGGGGGGGGTGGGCGGGAATATGGAGTTGCAGGAAAACAGCTTTCCGAGAAATTGTGGAGCAGGAGTCATCTTGACCGCCATGGCTGATGACCAAAATGGCCAGCGTTAGAAGACCGAAAGATCATGTCTAATGTATGTTGTTTAATCGACTTAAGCAAATCAGTTCAACAGTAACACTTAAAGAGGGTTTTAAAAAAAGCCAGAAATGTGGTGAAAAGAAAGCAAAAAGCACGAAGAAGAAGAAAAAGAAGAGAGAAGAAGAAGAGAAGAAGGAAGAGAAGAAGAGAAGAAGAAGAAGAAGAAGAGAAGAAGAAGAAGAAGAAGAAGAAGGTCTGTTGATGAAAGTGAAGGTAATGAAGAAAATGATGAAATCGGTTTTCAAATCCCAAAATTGCCGACTTCGCAATTCTGAGGCCAATATGAATTGTTTGAAATAGCCTGGACCCAAGAAGAAAGGGAAAAGTGTCGAAGAA
>CM031628.1:7634376-7657743 GCA_018398815.1 Conus ventricosus | reverse complement strand
GGAAAAAAAAGGGGGGGGGGGGGGGGGGGGGTTTCGGGCCCTGGATTGGGGGAGGATTTCCCCCCCCCTCACCTCCCCCCCCCCCCCCCCCCCCCCCCCCCCCCCCCCCCCCCCCCCCCCCCCCCCCCCCCCCCCCCCCCCCCCCCACCCCCCCCCCCCCCCCCCCCCCCCCCCCCTGCCCATCAGGGCTGACATTGAGTTTGGGTTGTTAAGGGTTTGGTGTGTGTTGATAAATCGGATGATTGTTGTTGTTCTTGTTTTTTTGTTGTTGTTTTTATTTTTCATATCATTATCATTATTGTTGTGTTGTTATTGTCATTATTTTTATCTTATCATTACTTCATTATTCCCCTTTCATTGTATTTTATCATTTTTACTACATTTCTCTACTACTACTATATTTTTTGTTGTTCGTGTTGTGGCGTGTGTCTCATCATCCCCCATCCCCATCATCCACTGATTGAAAGAGGGCAGAAAGGCAGAGTTCTAAGCGTGCGGAATTTTCACTCCCGCGAAAAAATCGCTGACTGCTTCAATACAGAGAAAAAGCAGGAACAGCCACCATCACACAAAGCAGCAGTTCCAGTGCAGGGAAAACAGGTGAAAAAGGTCCCTCATTCAGGCACGGGAAGATCAACCGTTTTCCCGGGAAACGCGTTTTTGGGGGGGTTTGTTTGCTAAAGAGGGCCCCCGTGAAGGCAAGGAAAACAATGGGGGGTGCGATGGTAGAGGGAGAAAAGTAAAGTTGGGGGCGGACCTTCTGAAAACGGACTAAAGGGATGGGTTTTTGGGTATCGGGACGGTAAACTTGGTGGGGGGGGGGGGGGGGCGGAGAAGAGGGGGGAGGGAGTGAGGGAGAGGAGAGAAAGAGAGGGGTAGGAGAGAGGAGGGCGGAGAGAGGGGGAGGGAGAAAAGAGGAGGGAGGAAAAAGGGGAGGGGAGAGGGAGGGGGGGATGGAAGAGGGAGGGGGGAAAGAGAGAGGGGGGGGGAGAGAGAGAGGAGAGGGGAGAGAAAGGGGGGGGGAGAGAGGGGGGGGGGGGGAGAAAAGGGAGGGGGGCAAAGGGAGAGGGGGGGAGGGAGAGAGAAAAGGAGGGATGAAAAAGGAGGGGAGAGAGGGGAGGGGGGAGAGAGGGGAGAGAGGGAGGGGGGAGGCAGGAGAGAGGGAGAGAGGGGGAGGGAGGGAAGGGAGAGGGGCAAAGAGAGAGAGGGAGGGGGGGAGTGAGGGGGGGAAAGGGGACAAAGGGAGAAGAGGAAAAGGAGAAAGAGGAAGACAAAGAGAGAGAGAGAGAGGGAGGAAGGGGAAAAAGGGGAGATAAAAAAAAGGGGAAAAAAGAGGAAGCCCAAAAGAGAGAGAGGGAGGAAGAGGGGAAAAGTGAGTGAGAGGGGGAAAAGAGAGAAGAGAAAAAGAAGAAGAAGAAGAAGAAGAAGGAAGGAAAGAGAGAGAGAGAGAGGGGGGAGAGGGAGAGGGGAGGAGGGGAGAGGGGAGAGAGGAGAGGGAGGGAGAGAGAGGGAACGAGACAAAATGGGGACAGAAGAAGGGAGAGGAGAGGGGGGGGGGGGGGGGAGGTGGGGGGGGGGCGCTGAACGATCTCCCGTGGCGCCAGGGCCCTTTGGTCGACCGTCCTTTCCGGCTGTTAAAACCTGGAGAGTTTCCTGAGTAAACCCGAGAGGGCTGAACAAGGGTACTGGGGGACTTTGGGTCAGACCGTCACTGCCCGGCTGTTAAAACCTGGGGACCATGGCTAAACCCAGGAGGGCCCTGCAAGGTATGGTGACGTTGGTCAGCCCGTCACTGTCCGGTGTTAAAACCCTGGGAGACCATCAACCCGAGAGGGCCCGCACAGGTACTGGGCGTTCTGGTGGCTCCTGTAAGAAGGCGGTGAGGATTTCCAACAGGGGGAGGAGGAGGGGCGAGAGGAAAAGGAAATGGGGTAGGTGGGGGTCGGTGAGTTGGGGGGGTTAAAGGGGGAGGGGGGGGGAAAAAACCTAAAGCCCTCCCCTTGGAAAGATGTCACGACATGCTGTCGAAATCGGAGGGTTTCAATGATCAGGAAAATGGCGCAGATGGGGGGAGGGGGAAGGGGGGAGGGGGAGGGGGGGGGGTTGGTGTGGAGGGACAAATACTCCTTAGTTGGTTGGTCTTGGGTATTCGGGGAAACAAAATTGACAACTTTGGCCCCCGGGGGGCGGGGGTAGAGGGGGGGAAGGGCTGGAGGGGGGAGGAATGGGGGCAGGGGGGGGGGGGGGGGGGGTTTTAGGTTTGTAGCTCCCCATGCGGTAAATAGGAAATGATTTTTTCGTGGGGCTTTCGGTGTCCCAGAGTGTGGTGTACTAGGATCCAGTCTGTACAGATAAAAACCCGCTGCAGTGTACGGGGAGGAACAGACAGTTGAGAGCTGCGGTTGTTACTCAGGATCCCAGTACATGTAAGTTAAAATCCCGCTGCAGTGTACGGAGAAAACAGACAGTTGAGAGCATGCGGTGGTGTCTGGATCCCAGAACATGATAAGTTTAAAATCCCGCTGCAGTTGTACGGGAGAACAGACAGTGGAGAGCTGCGGTTGTACTCAGGATCCAGTACATGACTGTAAAATCACAGCTGCCCTGTGTAAGGGGAGATACAGTCAGTTGAGAGGTGTGGTTGTACTTTCACGATTTTCACCGTACATGTACAGTTAAAATCCCGCTGCTGTTGTACGGGGAGAACGACAGTTGAGAGGTTGTGGTTGTTACTCAGGATCCAGTTCTGGTTACAGTTCAAATCCCGCTGCATTGTACGCCGTAGAGAACTGGACGTTGAGAGGTGTGGTTTGTTTCTCAGGATCCAGTTCATGTACAGTTAAAATCCCGCTGCTGGTACGGGGGCCTGAACAGACAGTTGAGAGCTGTGGTAGTATCAGGATCTCGGTATTTGTACAGTTAAATTCCCGCGGCAGTGTACGTGGAGAACAGGGACAGTGAGTGTTGTGGGTTAGTACTCAGGTTCCCAGTACTTGACAGTTAAAATCCGCTGCAGTTGTACGGGAGATCTGGTCAGTTGAGAGTTTTGGTAGTACTCAGGAGCCCAGTAGCTTGTACAGTTAAAATCCCGCTGCAGTGTTCGGGAGAACAAGACAGATGAGAAGGTCTCTAAAGTTTATTGATCAATGTCGGAAAGAATGGATCTATTGCGTCTGATTTTTCTCCTTTGTTGTTGTTGTTGTTGTTGTGTGTATCTATTCGTTCTGATAAAATACTGGCGGCCAGTATACGTTGAATATAGATGGTTGGAAGGTCAAATAGTTTGGTGATCAATGTCTGAGAGAGAGAGAGAGTGAGAGAGAGGAGTGAGAGGAGAAAGTCTGTGAGAGAGATGCGTGGATGGTGAGAGTGAAAAAAAAAAAAGAGAGACAGAGTGAGAGAGAGAATCACTCCGAAACATCCTTGTATAGAATATGGGTAGAGCGAATGAATACGTTTTTGCCTTAACACTAATTCTTTACTTTCAAATATCCCGGTTAGATAGGAACACAATCACAGCAACAAGAGTTGTAATGTGTGGGGGTAAAACCAGTGACCTGTCTCGCTAATACAGAACTCATTAACTAACTCTACTCATCATATACCTTACTTTGCCGTCCAACGACGTGTACTACATTTCGATTTAATTTATGCGCCCCCCCTCTATATATAATAAAAAATATAATTGCTTTTTCAAACAAAACAATCCTTCACATCACTCACATGACATTCAGTTTGCTTTCTTATGCTCATAAATATTTAATATGTTTCTCTAATTATGCTCATGGCTATTACTTGTGTCTGCAGAGGAAACATTTCTGTGCTTCATCTTTTGTTTGAATGTTCAGTGTTGGCCTCGCTCTATCAGGAGGAAAAGGTGTTGGGATGGAGATAACTTTGATAATATCCTTACTGTCTTGTGTGGTTTCCTTATGTTGCCTGAAATTGCCATGGTTATTATCGCAATTCATTAGGTTGCAAAGGTTTATTAAAGATCATCAGTTTGTGTACCACTAGGGGTTTGTCATTATGTAATATGCATAATCAGGTTGGTCGATGTGAATGGTACTTACATGATTGATTATGTTGAGTGTGGAGGTGTGTGTGTGGGGAGGTGTGTGTGTGTAGTGTGTGTGTGTGTGTGTGTTGTGTGTGTGTGTGTGTGCTGTGTGTGTTGTGCGTGCGTAGTGCGTTGCGTGCGTTGCGTGCTGATTGACGTGCGTGCGTGCGGGCGTGCGCGAGCGCTGTGTGGGTGTGTTTGAAGTGGTCTAATCTTCATTTGACGATATACAGACTTGTTATAAACCACTGAACTGAATTGAATGATCAGTTTGCTTTACATCTTCGCAATTCCCATCATTTGATATCATACGCAACACAGTTGAAAAAGACTGTCTTGAAAAGAGAGCAAGAAAGAAGAACAAAGGAAAAGAAGTTTAGACTGTTATGATCTGGATGCATAACAGACCCGTTTCTCGTTTCATCGGGCTTCTCATAACTCCCACATAGACCAGGCAGCGGGCGGTTTGCTATACAGGGGTGGTAAATGTGGAGTGGACAAAGAAAATCAATGGCGAGTGATGTACGGTCTCTCGTCTTGATTGGAACAGGCTGGAAGGGGAGGGGGGAGGGAGGGGGGGATGGGGGGGAGGGGGGATGGGGGGGGGGGGGGAGGGAGGGGTGTCATGTGACGTAGCACTCTCATCAAGGAATGTGTCGCTCCATACATGTTGTTAGTATTTTGATTCATTTCCCCATGCCACCAACGGCAAAAAAGGAAGATATTATGTGGCTTGTCTAGTGTAGAGGGCCGTTCCCAAATAATTGTGAGTATGACTCATTCAAGAAAGGAAACGTGGTCATGGGTTTGGGAAGTGACCACTGAAGTGGATAGTTTAACAAGGGCTGGTTAGGTGCTGGTCAGTGTGGTTTTGAAACACTGAGTATGCAATCTCTAGGAGGAGTGAGGAATGAATCGCAGTGTTAAACCCAGCAGTTGGCCGATGTAGACTCGAACCTGTCAGGACGTTGGTCCTCTCTGCTGTCCAGTTCAAGTACAGGTGAGCGATAGATAGTTTGGGGGTATGTACAGGGGAAAACTTTTAGGAAATAGAGACAAGGAAAGTATTCATATGTTGAATTTAGTAGGATCACTTTCTCGATCCTTTTTCGTGTTCTGCCCTTTCACCCTTTTTCCCTTCGCCATTAACCCTTTTCACCCGTGTGTTGGTTGTTAGTTTGGCCATGGTTTGGGGAACACACCGGGTAGGCAGCCCCAGGAATTAAGGTACTCCATGGGAAGAGGAGTCGGGAAACTCGTCATCTCTCTGGGACAGGAGACAGGAAGAGGGAGAGCGTCGGAACTCATCTCTCCAGGTGTCAAGAAGAGTCGAGGGAGAGGAGTTCGGAAGTCTTTTCACCAGTCGGGTGGAAATCGAGAGGGCGAGTTGATGTCGGAGAGACAGGGAGGAATTAATGTTAGTATGAAGTCTTGTGTTTGATGCAGGCATGCATCAAGGAGTGAAAGATTCACTTTTTTCCTGGTCTGGAGTTTGTGGGCCAATCCATAATGATTTCCGTGTGGAGGCCGCGTGACTTTATTGAAGTCTGGTGAGTTAGTTTGCCGCTCAGTGAAAGAGTGCTACATGTATTAAAATTTTTGTTTAATAAACGTTGTTTGATGTGTTTTAGTAAGGTGTCTTCCCGAAGGAGTTGGGGGGAGGGAGAAGAAAAAAACATTCGGTAGTGAGCCTTTTGGTTGATTGGATAGAATTGCGTGTGAGTATATGGAGTATATGCTGTCATGATATTGCGACTTGGTGCAAAAGTGACTGTGTGACAGTGGTGACCCGACAAAAGAAAAAAGAAAAAGAAAGATTTATATTTGTGCCTTGGGACTTTAAAAAAAAAAAGGAGTTTCTTATTTGTACCTCTAGGGTTTGAGGGGGAAGGAAATAAAAAAATGGAAAGTTTTCTATTTGTACCCTATAGGGTTTGTCGAGGGAACGGAAAAAAAAAGAAGTAAAGATAGTTTAATTATTTATTGTGTAGTATTTTTGCAATTTTTTTGTTTATTTTTTCTATGTGTGTTAAGGTGGTTGAGATTTCTTGTGGTTGCTTCTACTCCGTTAAGGTTTTTTGTTTTGGTAGGGATTTCCTTTGTTTTTTTTTACCCGTTCCCCCAGGAACTATAGCCTCAACCTCCTCTGCTCGTACCTGGCTGCAAAGGGCGGCTGGGGCGTTGAGGAGTCGCTGTCCTTTCCCCTAGAGTTTTAGTTTTTTTGTCCCCTCCAGGACCTGTAGCCCCAACCTCTTCCTGCGTTTTAGCAGGGGGGCTGGCGTTGGGGAGTCGATTGTCTGTCCACTTCTCGTTAATTATTCTATTTCTTTCCCTTTCCTATTGTAATTCATTTTTTGATTTTCCCATTGCCCTCTGTGTGTGGGATCAGCTTCACCTCGTCACGCTAATAGTGTAGGTGGTGGGAGTGTGTTTACCGCGCAGCCCAAATAAACTTCTTTATCTTTTGATTATTTTTTTTCTGGGTGTGGTTGCGAGATTTTCTGTTGAGTTTGGGGTGGTTGTGCAATTGATTAATTGATTTGTTTATTATTTTGCATTATTGCTGTAGTGTTGTGTATATTGTGAGTGATTTGTTTTTTCACGTCTCCAGTTTCAAGGGGGACAGTGAACCACTAGGGTGCTGTCTGAGGGCTTATTTTGCCTGTTCTTGATTTCTTCTCACTGTTCCGATCCTGTGTATTCCTTCATTTCCTTTTTCACCTCCCGTTTTCAAAAACTCTTCACTTCTTCTCATTAAGCGCCTATCTAGTTTTCTTTTCAAACATTTTCATCTTTTAGGTAGGATTCCGCTAGTTTGTGTTTCTTCCCCTCTTTTTAATTGTTTGTGCTTCCATTTGTTTTGAATAATTATATTATTTATCGTATAAGGCCGGTTTGCATTTGTTTTGTATTTTTCTTTGAAATTATTGTAAGAAAGTAAGATGACAACATAAGAACTTTTAAGAACTAAAATCTTTATTAAAGCATTTATTTTCAGATAACTTTATTGTGTTTTTTTCCTTTTTAGGAAAAAAAGATTGGCATTGAACTTCTTTTTTTTTTAAATTCCAATTGATAGCAGTTGCAATTATACTGTGGAAAAAATACTTCCTTGGATTTAATTTATACCCTGGTTTGGTATGCTGTTTTTCTGTTTACACGGAAAATTGAATTCTTTTTTTGTAGTTACTAAATTTTTTTTAATTTCATTTTTTGTGAAATATACGCGCCATCTTATATGGGCCTTATTTTTAAGTCATATTTAGTAATTGTTTTTGTTTATATCTGTTGTCATTCATTATGGTATGATGTTGATAAAGTTGTTCAACAAGCGGATAACGCTAGGGCTTTTTGATGGAGATAAAACTTACTAAACTATGTGCAACAATGCCACAGATAGGGCAGACAGGATAAGAGAGTGGTGATGAAAATTAGTCTACATGAGGGAAGCTGAGCTGAAGTAATATAGACTACAGTGGGAAGCTGAAGCTGGAAGAAAAAAGACTACAGAGGGAAGCTAAATCGGTGGAAAATAGACTACAGAGGGAATCTGAAATTGTATAGAAAAAAGACTACTGCGGGAAGCGGAAGAAATTAGATACAGAGGGAAGCTGATATTGAAGAATATTGGACTACTGAGGGAAGCTGAAGCTGAAGAACGTCAATTTAAGTTGGTGACAGTTAGATCTAGTGGACTGATGCTGGAATTAAAGATTACAGGCACTCGAGAGAGTGAAACCTACACCTGCTCGCTCCACCAGTCGGTTTACACAGGCGCCTCAACCAAAAGCGGGCCATATATTCCAAAGTTTTCTCCTTTCGAGGAAAAAAAAACGGATGAATAGATAGTTTTCTTTTCCGCTTTGAAAAGTCACGCAACGTCTCTTGTGGGTTGCAATGGAAAAAGTGGACTAGTTTATTTGCGTGCGCGTTGTTTAAGGGTTAGCGGCTTGGACACTGTACCATCCACACTCGCGGCGAAAACAATTATGTAAAGGTGGGTTCAGTTGATATAGAAGTAATCCTCAAGAAATTTCAATGTTCTGCGAACGTTTTCACGAACGTTTCCGTTCTGGTGTGCGCCCGGAAAAAGGAGAATCGTTTTCCGTCGTTTCTATTCGTATTGAGTCTTTGTTCTAGATCGATGGATCGATTTATCAAAAACCGAACATATACTTTTCTCAATCACTTGCAGATTTCCTTCTTAGTGAACAACTTTTCCAGAGGCGTGTAGCAAAGATCTGGCCTACTTTCCCTTAAAGAAAGGCAATTTGAAAAGCGTTGTGGGAATGTGTCAGATGGCGGTACCAGTTTTGAATCGCTCAACCTGAAAGGGCGGGGTAGGAAAGGAGAATTTTCCATTCTTTGAGTCTTCATGTACGTTCATGTACTTCCCTCAGGACAGGGAAAGTTTACAGGAAAGGTAATCGTGGGTCATTTCTGTGCTCCTCGAGGTTATGCGTATCCTTGGATCGGACCCGACAGGAATCTTTCGCGGTTCGAGTGGCCTTTCGTCCAGTACCAGTTCTCACGCCGGAAAGACCCGTTACTCCTCAGCAAACGTTCCGAGGTCGTGGTACTAACGACCACCACGTAGACCTTTTGGGGCCAGGGTCGGGTCCAGAACAGATAGTTCCACTACAGTCTGTCAGCTTGCCGATTCAGGACATTGCGATGTTTCTTTTGTGTTGGCAGTTCCATTTGAGGGAAAAATTGCCTTTCAAAACCTATTTGATTCAATACCCGCATTAGTCTACTCTGATTGTGATGAAGGGCCTGTTTTGGCACTCATCAAGCTGTTGATGGGTCTGGTGTTATGTTAGAAAACGGAGCCATCAATGGATTGCTGGCTTTGGTTTTTTGCGAGACTCTAGGGTGCACCACCGCTGGTTTGTACGGAAATCTTTCGTGCTTTCATAACCAGTATCTCAACTTAGTCAAAGTGTTGATCGTTGGAGGCAAGATTGAAACGTTTCCGCTGTGCGATAATTTTCGGTCGATTCACCGTACTACTCCGGATTTCTTACCCGCACTGTGTCATTGATAACCCAGTCTGCGTCTTTGATCTTGGGCATTTTGCCAGGTGTCGCTACAGTACATGGTGGATTGCTGCGAGGGATCGATTTGTTCATTGTCTTGTGAGTACCAGATCATACTCGTAGAGCAGGGAAAGGCATACAAAGCCGCTAAAAGCTCAAAATCTGGATGAACTCCAGATAACCCCTGTTGATTCTACAAATGAAATGCTGGAAAATGACGAGACGCTGACGGACAATACTTTCTGGCTAAACAGACTGTAAACGGACAAACTAACGGTCAAACCAACGTACATACTGGATTCTGACATTCTCTTCAGGTGTGTGTACCTGGGACCAGGATAAACCAAACAAGTTGTCGTCTTCCAAAGCGCAACTTAGAGAGAAGTGCCCTTACACATACGGTCATGTTGCATTTTCGCTGGTCACTGTGGGATCATAAGAACATCAAAGAGTGTTCTTGATTCTTTTTATTGGCATGGACGTACAAAGGAGTAACAGTATACTGCCGTTCATGTGTACATCTGCAAATGGACATCTCAGGGAAAGGTCGCGTCCAGGTGCACCTTTGCACAAAAATTCTCTCAGTTGGTCCACCCCATTTCGGAAGGTGGCGATTGATCTTGTTGGGCCGTTCCACTGTCTTCTTAGGCGATATCAGCTATATCTTAACTGTGGTGGATACAGCGACAAGGTATCCAGATAAAGCGATTCCACTGAAAATGATATATTTGATTACAGTGCTCTGTAGCTGTAGCCTTACTTGCGATTTTGCCAGAGGGCGGGGTTTCATGACGATAATTCTCTCTGGTTTGGGGAACGAATTCATTTAAGATCGCATGAGAGAAATTTACAGCGTTGTCAATCTCTTCCTTTTCACCAACGCCATATCCTTCCCATCGTAGCATTGGTTGACAAAGGTTTCAATGGAACGACTTAAAGGTCTTGTTGAGAAAGGTTGCCTAGGCAAGAACCCCATGTTTGGGTTCCGATTGTGCTACCGGCTTTGCTTTCGATACAGGGAAATGCCGATCGATAACGCTGGGATTTCTCACCATTCGAGCTTCCTTTCTGGACACTCACCAATGGGGTACCTTGGGATATATTGATGGACACATTGGACGAAAAGTCGGACATACTGAAGTTAAAACTGTTTACCATACGTTTATAACTGTCATAATCGTTTGGAAGGATGCATGTGAGCTTGATCAAACAGTCAGCTCGAGCTGATAGAATAACAGATGTTTAATCATGGTTATTTGCATGTTAGATAAGCAAAGTAGTTCCTTCAGTGTAAGGGGATATAGTTCCTTGTACTTCTCACTGATGTACATAACATGCTTCGTGTTATGTGGATGGGTCCTTTCAGGTGGTCGAAAAAATTTCTTGCAGTTTAATTATAAGATCAAAATGGCAAAACACTGAGTAGCGTTTTTCATGTGTATCTTGTTTGTAGAAGTATGTTGACCGTTCATATGTTGCCATCAACCTGTCAGGTGAGTGGATAGGTTCCTGTGGCTGATTAAACTGATTGTCAAACATGTCAGACATTATCAGTGATGAATTTGTACCCTTTTGTAGTACAGGGGAAGATCAAAGGTTGTGGTAAACAGCCAAATGTAGGGTGTTATAAACATCTACCAGTGCAGATGTTGTTGTACCCTTCCTACTCTGTCATGTCAATCGGGTGAAAAACCTATGTTGAATGTGTCTTTTGTCGATTGATTTGTCTTCAAGTCATTACAGATCAGCTCAAGAAGAAATTTTGAAAAAGACTGTCAGGAGGTGTTTGACAGATACCCCAGGTTCAAGTGACTGGTATTGTATCCCCTTTCTGTATTCAGTTTTCTATCTGAAATACCAGTGCGAACCAGGGACCATACCCCATGGTCCGTTTGCAAAAAAAGTGGTTGTGGAGAGGGAAATCAAAGTAATGCTGGATTTAAAGGTCATAGTACCTTCTACGTCTCCGTACAGAACACCAGTTGTATTGGTGAACAAACCTGATGGATCGGTGCGTTTCTGTTCGCGATTACAGGATGTTAAATAAGCTCCACTGTGGTCGGATGCCGAGCCCATCCAGACATTGAAGTAACTTCTGTGTCAGCTATCTGAAGGAAAATTTTTTGTGAAAGTAGACTTGACTAAAGGTCCTGGCCAGATTTAATGGCTGAAGCTGACAAGGAAAAGACAGCATTTCAAAACAACCTTTTGGTTTTTCAATGGACGAAATGCCCATTCGGTTTGCAAAATGCCCCAGCGTCTTGGGTACTAGAATGATGCGAGCTGATACTCCATGATTGTGGTGCAGTCAGTTTTTGTTCCGACGACATTTTGTGCTGCAATGGTCATGGAGTGGACCTCCTTTCTAACTTGACGTGCTGTTTTTTCCAGACTCAGATGTTGGGGTTGACTGCAAGACCATCCAAAAATTCGTTGCCGAGTTTTCAAACTCTCGTATTTTTGGGTCACACTATTTGCTGTTGGGTAAAAAATGATTGCCAGAAGGAAATGGTAAAGGGGAAAGATTTTATCTTTACTTAAAACCCACTACCAAAGAGAATACTGATAGGTCACTAATCGGGATTGTTGTCTTTTACTATTGACTATATGTACCCCACTTTTGCGTCCCTGACGGGCCCCTTTGGACTGAAACTGACGAAAAGGGTCTAAGAACAAAAATTATTGTGTGGTCTGTTGAGTGCCAGAAGCTTTGGAGATGTGTTAGATCACCCTTCAACTCATTTCCTGTTCTTTTGTTTTCCCTCCCTCTCAGAAGACTTTATTTTGGAACTGATGCCTGTTCCAAAGGGTATGGGGAGCGGTTCTGTTTGCAGGAAAATCGTGCTTTGTTACATCCGTGTCAATAGCAGTAAGGACGTTCTCAAAGACACAGGAGAAAAGGAAAATAAAAAAAAAAATAAATTTACTCCACTATTGAGGAGAGTGCTTGGGCTATTGTTTGGGCCATTCGTGTGAAGTTCTACCAGGTTCTTGGACTGGGATGGAAAGAAAAAACCCAAATGTCAGTTACAGACTGACCATAGGCCACTGTCGTCTCTTGAACATCGTCAAAAGACTAAAACTGCTTGATTATTAAGATGGTCTTGGCATCTGCAGGAATTCCTGTTTTCCAGGTGATACCAGTGCCTGGAACACTAAATGTCATGGCTGAGTAATGTTGTCTCGTGTCTTTGAATTTTCATGGACAAATGTAATGTTTCATGGGAAAGAATATTCCGGTTTTGTGTCTTTCTTATTGATTACGGTCTGTGATCACATTTGACAGTGCAGTGTTTGCTTGACTGTTTAATCCCCAAGTGGGTATTTATGAATAATTTGCTTGTTGAAGTGACTATATGTTTTACAAGCAAAAACTACTTGATGTTGATGTATTACTTATTTATTCTGTGCTTTATTCTTCGTAAAACATTGATAAATCCATTCAATGTACTTTTTTTGTCTAATTGCTTGTAGATGAATAGATTGTATGTTTGATGAGCAAATTACTTTAGTTATGTATTATATACACTTGTTTTGATTGTGGCAATGGAGACAAACCAATTGGTTTCATTTGTCTCTGTCTTCTATGGTAAGCATGTGACTTTTCATTGGACTTTTACTTTACATGTGGGAAAAAACTGTTTAAACTATGTGTTTTGTTTTCATGTCTATTGAGGATAACATTTTACACTTGGAATTATTCTCATTTTCATGAGGGTTTTGAAACACAGGATGTGTGTGTCAAAGATTAAAGGGAAAATTTGTGCTTCACATTCTTAATATATAACACAGTTTTGTACTTGAATTGTTATTATCCTCAGTTGTTTTATCCATGTAAATTGTGGAAAGTATTGTGTGTGATGTGGTGATCAATTATGTATTTTTTTTTAGAAAGACTGGAAAGTTTGTAATATGCTATTTATGGTGGATTCATGATGATTGATTCTTTACGTTGATTATTAATAATTTGGTGATTCCATGTGTGTTGGTTACACATTTGAGATTCTTGGCTTGGAAGATGTGTTTAAGTGAAGTTGTATATCCTTTTAAAAAAATTTTCTGGAGAAAATTTCTTTTCATCCAGGATGGGGGGTGTCATGTGACGTAGCCTACATCAAGGAATGTGACGTCTCAATCACATGTAGTAGTGATCATGAATCATTTCCCATGCCACAACGGAAAATGGATGAATATTCATGTGGCTTGACTTGTTAGCGGGGTCCAAAAAATTGTGTGTATGTACTCATTCAAGAAAGAAACGTGGGTCATTGGGTGAAAGTGACCCACGGTGTTAGTTTAACAAGGGATAGGTAAGGTGCTGGACATGTGTTTTGAACACTCTAGAGAGTATGCACTCACTAGGAGGAGGGAGGAAAGAATCAGTTTAACCCAGCAGATGGCCCTAAGTCTCTAACCTGTCAGGACGTTGGTACTCTCTGCTGACCAGTCATTACCAGTCGTGAGCGATTAGATAGTTAGGTGGAAAGCTACAGGGGAAAACTGAAGGGGGAAAAGAGAGAAAGAATTATCATGGTTTGAAAATAATTTTGTTAAAAAGTAGGTTTCTTACAACGAACCTTATTCGGTTTCAGCCCTTCACCCTTTTACCCTTCGCCCTTAACCTTTCTCCCGTGAGGTGGTTGATTTGATGATGGCATGGTGTGGGGATCACCGGTAGGCAGGCACCAGGAAATTTAGGACTCCAGGGTGAGGACGTCGGGACTCGTCATCTCTCAGGGACAGGTGATGACGAGGAGAGAGGAGTGGAACTCATTCTCTCCAGTACCAAGAAGAGTCGTGGGAGAGGAGTCGGATGTCTATCTCCAGGACGGCAGAAATCGACAGGGGGGCGAGATGGGCGAGATGATGTCTGTGAGAGACAGGGAATCTGATAGTATGAAGGTCTTTGTTTGATGCAGGTGATTTGCATCAAGGAGTGAATGAATCATCTTATTTTCGGGTCTGGAGTTTGTGGGCCAATGTTTGTGTGGAGCCGGACTTTATGATTCTTGAGTGAGTAGTTTGCCTCTCAGAGTGAAAGAGTTGCTACATGTATAAAATTTGTTTATTTCATGTTTGATGTGATTTAGTTTAAGGGTTTTCCCCGAAGGAGGGGGGGAGAGAACGAAAAAACATTCGGTAGTGCGCCTTTTGGTTGATTGGAAAGTATTGCGTGTGCGTTTGGAGTAGTAAATGCTGTCATGAATGAGATTGTGCAAAAGTGACAGTGTGACAGGAGGGATAGGGGATAGAGGGGGCGGGGGGGTTGTTTGTTTTATTTTGGATTTTTTTTTTTTATTTTCATATTTCTCTTCTTATTATCTTCAGTGACCTTGTGAAACGTGTAGTGGGTCTCGATTTTCTTTCACAGTCTTCCCTGGGGAGAAGGTTTGAATCGTAAGCTTTTGGGTCAGTTGGTGTGTGTGTGTACGTGTGTGTGTGTGCGTGTGTGCGTGCGTGGCGTGCGTGCGTGCGTGCGTACGAGCGAGCGTGCGTGCGCGCGCGCGCGTGTGTGTGTGTGTCTGTGTGGCAAGTGTGTGTGGTGTGTGTGTGTGTGTGGTGTGTGTGTGTGTGTGTGTGTGTTGTGTCTGTGTGTGTGTGTGTGTGAGTGTGAGTGAGTGTGTGTGTGTGTGTGGGTGTTTGTGGTTTCGTGTGTGTGTGTGTGGTTGTGTGTGGGGTGTTGTGTGTGTGTGTGTGAAGGAGAGACAGACCAAACAGACAGACACAGAGGTGAGAGAGAGAGAGAGAGAGGAAACTGGGAGACGATTGACAGACAGAGTAGTGTTGGTGTGTGAGGGGTTGTTGGGATCGGGTTGAGATGGAGAGAGGAATGGAAAAAACAAGGCAGAAGAGAGGGGGTGGGAGTGGGCAGTGGTGTGTGGCTATAGCCAAAGGAGGTGGGGGTGGCTTTAGCCAAAGGACAGTGGTGTGTGGCTATGGGACAAATGACTGGACAGTGGTGTGTGGCTATAAACAAATGACGGGGACGTGGTGTGTGGCTATGCAAAGGACAGTAGTGTGTGGCTATGACAAAGGACTGGACAGTGGTGTGTGGCTATAGACAAAGGAGAGTAGTGTGTGGCTATAGACAAAGGACAGTAGTGTGTGGCTATAGCCAAAGGACAGTGGTGTGTGGCTTTTAGACCAAGGACAGTAGTGTGTGGATCTGACAGAGGACTGGCAGTGGTGTGTGGCTATGACAAAGGACTGGGACAGTGGTGTGTGGCTATAGACAAAGGACGGCAGTAGTGTGTGGCTATAGAAAAAGGACTGGACAGTGGTGTGTGGTATAGACAAAGGACAGTGGTGTGTGGCTATAGCCCAAGGACAGTAGTGTGGGCTATAGACAAAGGACAGTGTGTGTGGCTATAGAAAATGGACAGTGTGTGTGGCTATAGACAAAGGATGGACAGTGGTGTGTGGCTTTTGGGACAAAGGACAGTGGTGTGTGGCTGTAGCCCAAGGACAGTAGTGTGTGGCTATAGAAAAAAGGAAACGGGGACAGTGGTGTGTGGCTATAGACCAAGGACGTAGTTTTGTGGCTATAGACCAAAGGACAGTAGTGTGTGGCTATAGACAAAGGACAGAAAGTGTGTGGCTATAGACAAAGGACTGGACAGTGGTGTGTGGCTGTAGACCAAGGACTGGAAGTAGTGTGTGGCTATAGACAAAGGATGGACAGTGGTGTGTGGCTATAGACAAAGGACTGGGACAGTGGTGTGTGGCTTAGACAAAGGACAGTAGTGTGTGGTATAGACAAGGACTGGACAGTGGTGTGTGGCTATAGACAAAGGACTGGACAGTGGTGTGTGGCTATAGACAAAGGACTGGGACAGTGGTTGTGTGGCTAAAAAACAAATGATGGACCAGTGGTTGTGGGCTATAGGCAAAGGACAGTAGTGTGTGGCTTAGACAAAGGACCTGGACAGTTGTGTGTGGCTGTAGGCCAAGGGAAACTGGACAGTAGTGTGTGGTATAGACAAAGGACTGGGACAGTGGTGTGTGGCTATAGACAAAGGACTGGCAGTGGTGTGTGGCTGTAGTCAAGGGACTGGACAGTGGTGTGTGGCTGTAGACCAAGGACATTTGTGTGTGGCTATAGACAAAGGACTGGACAGTGGTGTGTGGCTATAGACAAAGGATGGACAGTGGTGTGTTGTATGACAGAGGGACGGGGACAGTGGTGTGTGGCTATAGAAAAAGGACAGTAGTGTGTGCTATAGACAAAGGATGGACGTGGTGTGTGGCTATGGGACAAAGGACATTAGTGTGTGGCTATAGACAAAGGATGGACAGTGGTGTGTGGCTATAGACAAAGGACAGTAGTGTGTGGCTATACCCAAAAGGACAGTGGTGTGTGGCTATAGCCAAAGGACAGTGGTGTGTGGCTATAGACAAAGGAGTGGTGTGTGGCTATAGCCAAAGGACAGTGGTGTGTGGCTATAGACAAAGGACTGGACAGTGGGGGTTGTGGCTATAGCAAAGGACTGGACAGTGGTGTGTGGCTATAGCAAAGGACAGTGTGTGGGGGCTTAGACAAAGGACAGTAGTGTGTGGCTATAGACAAGGACTGGACAGGTGTTGTGTGGCTATAGACAAGGATGGACGTGGTGTGTGGCTATAGACAAAGGACTGGACGTGGTGTGTGGCTGTGACCAAGGAGGACAGTAATGTGGGGGCTATAGACAAAGGACAGTAGTTGTGTGGCTCTAGACAGAGGACTGGACAGTGGTGTGTGGTATAGACAAAGGACAGTGGTGTGTGGTAAAACCCAAAAGGATGGACAGTGGTGTGGGGGCTATAGACAAAGGACAGTAGTGTGTGGCTATAGACAAAGGATGGACCGTGGTGTGTGGCTATAAACAAAGCACTGGACAGTGGTGGTGTGGCAATAGACAAAGGAAGTGTGTGTTGCTATAGCCAAAGGACGGTAGTGTGTGGCTATAGGTAAAGGACTGGACAGTGGTGTGTGGCTATAGACAAAGGACTAGACAGTGGTGTGTGGCTATAATCAAAGGACTGGACAGTGGTGTGTGGCTCTAGACAAAGGGACAGTAGTGTGTGGCTATAGACAAAGGACGAAGTGTGTGGCTATAGACAAGGATGGCCCAGTGGTGTGTGGCTATAGACAAAGGATGGACAGTGGTGTTTTGGCTTTTAAAACAAATGATGGACAGTGGTGTTTGGCTATTGACAAAGGACAGTAGGGGTGTCGCTATAGAAAAAGGGGGACTGGTCAGTGGTGTGTGGCTATAGACAAAGGACAGTAGTTTTATGGCTATAGACAAAGGACTGGACAGTAGTGTGTGGCTACAGACAAAGGACTGGACAGTGGTGTGTGGGTTAAACCCAAAGGACTGGACAGTGGTGTTTGGCTTGAAAAAGGACAGTGGTGTGTGGCTTTAGCCCAAAGGACTGGACAGTGGTGTGTGGCTATAGAAAAAGGGGACAGTAGTGTGTGGCTATAGACAAAGGACTGGCGTGGTGTGTGGTTTATAGACAAAGGACTGGGCAGTGGTGTGTGGCTATAGACAAAGGACAGTAGTGCGTGGCTATAAAACAAAGGACTGGACAGTAGTGTGTGGCTATAGCCCAAAGGACTGGACGTGGTGTGTAGCTATAGCAAAGGACATTTAGTGTGTGGCTATAGCCCAAGGATGGACAGTAGTGTGTGGCTATAGACAAAGGACTGGACAGTGGTGTGTGTGGCCTTTTAGACAAAGGACTGCACAGTGGTGTGTTGCTATAGACAAAGGACAGTAGTGTGTGGCTATAGACAAAGGACAGTAATGTGTGGCTATAGACAAAGGATGGGTAGTGTGTGGCTATAGAAAAGGGAAATGGCCCAGTAGTGTGTGGCTATAGACAAAGACTGCACAGTGGTGTGTGGCTATAGACAAAGGACTGGACATTTGTGTGTGGCTATAGACAAAGGACTGGACAGTAGTGTGTGGCTATAGACAAGGACAGTAGTGTGTGGCTACAGACAAAGGACAGTGTGTGTGGCTATAGAAAAAGGGGACTGGACAGTTGTGTGTGGCTATAGACAAAGGACAGTAGTGTGTGGCTATAGACAAAGGGACTGGACAGTGGTGTTGTGGTTGTAGACAAAGGACAGGGGGTGGTGGTGGGCTATGCAGGGGACTGGTGACAGCAAAACAAGTCAGTCTCACACATGGGTTCTGACTTGTGGCTGGTGGTTCAGTTTGCATTTGGATGGTGAAGCGAAGGTCTGTTTGGTTCAGTTTGCTTTTGGGGATGGTGAAGCGAAGGTCTGTTTGGTTCAGTTTGCATTTGGTGGTGAAGCGAAGGTCTGTTTGGTTCAGTTTGCATTTGGATGGTGAAGCGATGGTCTGTTTGGTTCAGTATGCAGTTGAATGGTGAAGCGAATTTTCTGTTTGGTTCAGTTTGCATTTTGGATGGTGAAGCGAAGGTTGGTTTGGTTCAGTTTGCAGTTGGATGGTGAAGCGAAGGTTGTTTGGTTCAGTTTGCATTTGGATGGTAAAGCGAAGGTCTGTTTGGTTCAGTTTGCATTTGGATGGTGAAGCGAAGGGTCTGTTTGGTTCGTTTGCATTTGGATGGTGAAAGCGAAGGTCTGTTTGGTTCAGTTTGCATTTGGATGGGTGAAGCGAAGGTTTTTTTTGGGTTCAGTTTGCATTGGATGGTTAAAGCGAAGGTCGTTTGGTTCAGTTTGCATTTGGAGGGTTTAAAGCGAGAAGGTCTCTTTGGTTCATTTTTGCATTGGGATGGTGAAGCGAAGGTCTGTTTGGTTCATTTTTGCAGTTGGATGGTGAAGCGAAGGTCTGTTTGGTTCAGTTTGCAGTTGGATGGTGAAGCGAAGGTCTGTTTGGTTCATTTTTGCAGTTGGATGGTGAAGCGAAGGTCTGTTTGGTTCAGTTTGGCATTTGGATGGTGAAGCGAGGTCTGTTTGGTTCGTTTGCTTTGGTTGGGTGAAGCGAAGGTCTGTTTGTCAGTTTGCATTGGATGGTAAAGCGAAGGTCTGTTTGGTTCAGTTTGCATTTTGGTGGGGGAAGCGAAGGTCTGTTTGGTTCATTTTGCAGTTGGATGGTAAAGCGAAGGTCTGTTTGGTTCAGTTTGCATTTGGATGGTGAAGCGAAGGTCTGTTTGGTTCAGTTTGCAGTTGGATGGTGAAGCGAAGGTCTGTTTGGTTCAGTTTGCATTTTGGGATGGTAAAGCGAAGGTCTATTTGGTTCGTTTGCTTTTTGGATGGTGAAGCGAAGGTCTGTTTGGTTCATTTTGCATTTGGTGGTGAAGCGAAGGTCTGTTTGGTTCAGTTTGCATTTGGTGGTGAAGCGAAGGTCTGTTTGGTTCAGTTTGCTTGGATGGTGAAGCGAAGGTTTTTTGGGTTCAGTTTGCATTTGGATGGTGAAGTGAACGTCTTTTTGGGTTTTCGTTTGCTTTTTGGTTTGGTGAGCGAAGGTCTGTTTGGTTCAGTTTGCATTTGGATGGTGAAAGCGAAGTTCTGTTTGGTTCGTTTGCATTTGGATGGTGAAGTGAAGGTCTTTTGGTTCAGTTTGCATTTGGTGGTGAAGCGAAGGTCTGTTTGGTTTCGTTTGATTTGGATGGTGTAAGCGAAGGTCTGTTTGGTTCAGTTTGCTTTTTGGATGGTGAAGCGAGGTTTCTTTTTGGGTTTCAGTTTGCATTTGGATGGTGAAGCGAAGGTCTGTTTGGTTCAGTTTGCATTTGGTGGTGAAGCGAAGGTTGTTTGGTTCAGTTTGCATTTGGATGGTGAAGCGAGGTCTGTTTGGTTCAGTTTGCATTTGGATGGTGAAGCGAGGTCTGTTTGGTTCAGTTTGCATTTGGATGGTGTACCCGAAGGTCTGTTTGGTTCAGTTTGCATTTGGATGGTGAAGCGAAGGTCTGTTTGGTTCATTTTGCATTTGGGATGGTGAAGCGAAGGTCTGTTTGGTTCAGTTTGCATTTGGATGGTGAAGGGAAGGTCTGTTTGGTTCAGTTTGCATTTGGTTGGTGAAGGGAAGGTCTGTTTGGTTAAGTTTGATTTGGATGGTAAAGGGAAGGTCTGTTTGGTTCAGTTTGCATTTGGATGTTGAAGTGAAGTCTGTTGTTTCAGTTTGCATTTGGATGGTGAAGCGAAGGTCTGTTTGGTTCAGTTTGCATTTGGATGGGGGAAGCGAGGTTGTTTGGTTCAGTTTGCATTTGGATGGTGAAGCGAAGGTCTGTTTGGTTCAGTTTGCATTTGGATGGTGAAGGTGAACGTCTGTTTGGTTCAGTTTGCATTTGGAGGGTGAAGCGAAGGCCTGTTTGGTTCGTTTGCATTTGGATGGTGAAGCGAAGGTCTGGTTTGGTTCAGTTTGCTTTGGATGGTGAAGCGAAGGTCTGTTTGGTTCAGTTTGCATTTGGATGGTGAGAGCGAAGGTCTGTTTGGTTCAGTTTGCATTTGGATGGTGAAGCGAAGGGGTCTGTTTGGTTCAGTTTGCATTTGGATGGTGAAGCGAAGGTCTGTTTGGTTCAGTTTGCATTTGGATGGTAAGGCGAAGGTCTGTTTGGTTCAGTTTGATTTGGATGGTGAAGCAAACGTCTGTTTGGTTCAGTTTGCTTTGGAGGGTTTGAAGCGAAGGTCTTTTTGGGTTTTCAGTTTGCATTTGGATGGTGAAGCGAACGTCTGTTTGGTTCAGTTTGCATTTGGATGGTGAAGCGAAGGGTTTCTGTTTGGTTCAGTTTGCATTTGGATGGTGTGAAGCGAAGGTCTGTTTGGTTCAGTTTGATTTGGATGGTGAAAGTGAACGTCTGTTTGTTTCAGTTTGCATTTGGATGGTTGAAGGGAAGGTCTGTTTGGTTCAGTTTGCATTTAATTTGGATGGTGAAGGGAAGGTCTGTTTGGTTCAGTTTGCATTTGGAGGGTTTGAAGTGAACGTTTTGTTTGGTTCAGTTTGCATTTGGATGGTTGAAGCGAAGGTCTGTTTGTTCAGTTTGCATTTGGATGGTGAAGCGAAGGTTCTGTTTGGTTCGTTTGCATTTGGATGGTGAAGCGAAGGTCTGTTTGGTTCAGTTTGCATTTGGATGGTGAAGCGAAGGTCTGTTTGGTTCAGTTTGCATTTGGATGGTGAGGGGAAGGTCTGTTTGGTTCAGTTTGCTTTTGGATGGTGAAGCGAAGGTCTGTTTGGTTCGTTTGCATTTGGATGGTGAAGCGAAGGTCTGTTTGGTTCAGTTTGCTTTTGGATGGTGAACCCGGAAGGTCTGTTTGGTTCAGTTTGCATTTGGGTTGGTGAAGCGAAGGTCTGTTTGGTTCAGTTTGCTTTGGTGGTGAAGCGAAGGTCTGTTTGGTTTCATTTTTGCATTTGGTGGTGAAGCGAAGGTCTGTTTGGTTCCTGGACATTGACTGGAACTGAAACCGCTGAATTGAAGGCACACATACACATACAGACAGACAGACAGAGAGAGAGAGAGAGAGAGAGAGAGGAGGGAGGAGAGAGGGGGGAGAGAGAGAGAGAGAGATGGAGAGAGGAGAGAGAGAGAGAGAGAGAGACGGGACAGACAGACAGACAGCAGACAGACAGACGACAGACGGGACAGACAGACAGACAGACAGACAGACCGACCGACCGACCGCCCGGGACCGCCCGAGAATCAGTCGACTTGGAGCATCAACATGGACAAAAAAGCGTAATGACACACTGAGAAAAACCCGTGTTTGCTGTAGCACCGTCATATCCAGAAATGAATGAGAATGACAAAAAACGCAGCAAAAAACCCCAACAATAAAATAGCGATGGAATTAAACAATAGCACAAAACTTTAAACTTTGATTACTGTCATCTTGGAAGGTTTTTTTCTTCTTTCATCTGCATAAAACATGGTCAGCATTTCTTTTTTAATCTAATTTATAAAAAGAAGAACAAACAACAAAAAGAACCCTTACCCCACAAAGCATATTATCTGATCTGGTTTTAATCATCTATCGCTGTCCTTCAGTGAATGTCAATTAAAGAAATAACTAAAAATATGCGAAAAAGAGAAGACGAAAGAAAGAAGAAGAAAGGAGAAGAAAAACCTGTCATTCAAAAAAAGCTCTCATCGAAGCCGTTTCGGTTTCAACCGGCTTTACAAAAAAAAATGTCAAGTCGAAGAAGATTTGGCGGGCAATATTTCAGGCAGGGGAGGAAAGGGTTTGGAGGAGGACAAGGAAAGTCGATACAGAGTGATGTACGGCCCCTTGTCTTTGATTGAAACAGGTTGTTTTATCTTTTTTAGATATATTCCTGTGCCGCTCTCTATCAACCACGTGCCCTGTTGCAGCGCATGGGGCTTGGTGTTCTTATCATGGAAGGAATCTTTACTGTGGACGAGGTTTATGGGGTAGGCTTTTAGGTTGGGTTGGGTTATTTCACTGTGTGTGTGTGTGTGTGTGTGTGTGTGTGTGTGTGTGTGTGTGTGTGTGTGTGTTTGTGTTGTGTGAGTGTGTGTTGTGTGTGTGTGTGTGTGTTTGTGTGTGTGTGTGTGTGTGTGTGTGTGTGTGTGTGTGTGTGTGTGTGTGTGTGTGTGTGTGTGTGTGCGTGCGTAGGTGCTTTGCGTACATGCCTGCGTGCGTATATGCGGTGCGTGTGTGCATGCATGCGTGGGTGTGTGTGTGTGTGTGTGTGTGTGTGTTTTGTGTGTGTGTGTGTATGCATTGTGGGGATGAGTTTTGAGAGAGAGACGACAGACAGATAGACGACAGAGAGAGAGAGAGAGGGAGAGAGAGAGGAGAGAGAGGGGAAAGGGGAGAGAGAGAGTGTGTGTGTGTGTGTGTGTGTGTGTGTGTGTGTGTGTGTGTGTGTGTGTGTGTGTGTGTGTGTGTGTGTGCGCGCGCGCTTTGTATGTGTATGTGTTGTGTATGTGTGTGTTTCTATGTTTGTGTGTGTGTGTGTGCGTGGTTGCATGTGTGTTGGGGGGGGGGATGGTGTGTGTGGGGGGTTTGTGTGGGGAGTTAGGGGGAGAAGGGAGGGAGAAAAGAAAGGAAGAGAGGGAAGAAGAAGGGTGCTGATGTTGACGGTTGTGTGGGGGACAGAAGAATAAAGCTCGAAGAGGGAATAAAGTCCGAAGAAAAAACCCGTTCTGGTCAAGACAGTGTCTGATTGAGATGCTATTTTGTTGACCCTGAGATGTGAAGGAGAACACCTCTCTGTTCATGGTCATAGACAGTGTCTGATTGATGACTGCTATTTTAGTTGACCCTGAGATGTGAAGAGAACACCTCTTGTTCATGGTCATAAACGTGTCTGATTGATGACTGCTATTTTAGTTGAC